>QCXZ01000041.1:40897745-41239533 GCA_025024175.1 Rhyzopertha dominica | reverse complement strand
TTCTTTTAAATAGCTATCGATTTCCGCAAACAGATTTACTTGCACTACATCAAGGGCCCAGTTATTAACAATATTTATAAACAATTATTTATAACTCGGTTAATAGAGTTGATGCCACGTAAGTTTTTGCAGAAAAATTTCCTTCTTAAATAGCTATCGATTTCCGCAAACAGATTTACTTGCACTACATCAAGGGCCCAGTTATTAACAATATTTATAAACAATTATTTATAACTCGGTTAATAGAGTTGATGCCACGTAAGTTCTTTTGCAGAAAAATTTCTTAAATAGCTATCGATTTCCGCAAACAGATTTACTTGCACTACATCAAGGGCCCAGTTATTAACAATATTTATAAACAATTATTTATAACTCGGTTAATAGAGTTGATGCCACGTAAGTTCTTTTGCAGAAAAATTTCCTTCTTAAATAGCTATCGATTTCCGCAAACAGATTTACTTGCACTACATCAAGGGCCCAGTTATTAACAATATTTATAAACAATTATTTATAACTCGGTTAATAGAGTTGATGCCACGTAAGTTCTTTTGCAGAAAAATTTCCTTCTTAAATAGCTATCGATTTCCGCAAACAGATTTACTTGCACTACATCAAGGGCCCAGTTATTAACAATATTTATAAACAATTATTTATAACTCGGTTAATAGAGTTGATGCCACGTAAGTTCTTTTGCAGAAAAATTTCCTTCTTAAATAGCTATCGATTTCCGCAAACAGATTTACTTGCACTACATCAAGGGCCCAGTTATTAACAATATTTATAAACAATTATTTATAACTCGGTTAATAGAGTTGATGCCACGTAAGTTCTTTTGCAGAAAAATTTCCTTCTTAAATAGCTATCGATTTCCGCAAACAGATTTACTTGCACTACATCAAGGGCCCAGTTATTAACAATATTTATAAACAATTATTTATAACTCGGTTAATAGAGTTGATGCCACGTAAGTTCTTTTGCAGAAAAATTTCCTTCTTAAATAGCTATCGATTTCCGCAAACAGATTTACTTGCACTACATCAAGGGCCCAGTTATTAACAATATTTATAAACAATTATTTATAACTCGGTTAATAGAGTTGATGCCACGTAAGTTCTTTTGCAGAAAAATTTCCTTCTTAAATAGCTATCGATTTCCGCAAACAGATTTACTTGCACTACATCAAGGGCCCAGTT
Organism: Rhyzopertha dominica; assembly: GCA_025024175.1. Taxonomy (NCBI): domain Eukaryota; kingdom Metazoa; phylum Arthropoda; class Insecta; order Coleoptera; family Bostrichidae; genus Rhyzopertha; species Rhyzopertha dominica. Next base: position 41,238,340 of record QCXZ01000041.1, on the reverse strand, counting down.
ATTAACAATATTTATAAACAATTATTTATAACTCGGTTAATAGAGTTGATGCCACGTAAGTTCTTTTGCAGAAAAATTTCCTTCTTAAATAGCTATCGATTTCCGCAAACAGATTTACTTGCACTACATCAAGGGCCCAGTTATTAACAATATTTATAAACAATTATTTATAACTCGGTTAATAGAGTTGATGCCACGTAAGTTCTTTTGCAGAAAAATTTCCTTCTTAAATAGCTATCGATTTCCGCAAACAGATTTACTTGCACTACATCAAGGGCCCAGTTATTAACAATATTTATAAACAATTATTTATAACTCGGTTAATAGAGTTGATGCCACGTAAGTTCTTTTGCAGAAAAATTTCCTTTCTTAAATAGCTATCGATTTCCGCAAACAGATTTACTTGCACTTACATCAAGGGCCCAGTTATTAACAATATTTATAAACAATTATTTATAACTCGGTTAATAGAGTTGATGCCACGTAAGTTCTTCTTGCCAGAAAAATTTCCTTCTTAAATAGCTATCGATTTCCGCAAACAGATTTACTTGCACTACATCAAGGGCCCAGTTATTAACAATATTTATAAACAATTATTTATAACTCGGTTAATTAGAGTTGATGCCACGTAAGTTCTTTTGCAGAAAAATTTCCTTCTTAAATAGCTATCGATTTCCGCAAACAGATTTACTTGCACTACATCAAAGGGCCCAGTTATTAACAATATTTATAAACAATTTATTTATAACTCGGTTAATAGAGTTGATGCCACGTAAGTTCTTTTGCAGAAAAATTTCCTTCTTAAATAGCTATCGATTTCCGCAAACAGATTTACTTGCACTACATCAAGGGCCCAGTTATTAACAATATTTATTAAACAATTATTTATAACTCCGGTTAATAGAGTTGATGCCACGTAAGTTCTTTTGCAGAAAAATTTCCTTCTTAAATAGCTATCGATTTCCGCAAACAGATTTACTTGCACTACATCAAGGGCCCAGTTATTAACAATAATTTATAAACAATTATTTATAACTCCGGTTAATAGAGTGATGCCACGTAAGTTCTTTTGCAGGAAAAATTTCCTTCTTAAATAGCTATCGATTTTCCGCAAACAGATTTTAACTTGCACTACATCAAGGGCCCAGTTATTAACAATATTTATAAACAATTATTTATAACTCGGTTAATAGAGTTTGATGCCACGTAAGTTCTTTTGCAGAAAAAATTTCCTTCTTAATAGCTATCGATTTCCGCAAAACAGATTTACTTGCACTACATCAAGGGCCCAGTTATTAACAATATTTATAAACAATTATTTATAACTCGGTTAATAGAGTTGATTGCCACGTAAGTTCTTTTGCAGAAAAATTTCCTTCTTAAATAGCTATCGATTTCCGCAAACAGATTTACTTGCCACTACATCAAGGGCCCAGTTATTAACAATATTTATAAACAATTATTTATAACTCGGTTAATAGAGTTGATGCCACGTAAGTTCTTTTGCAGAAAAATTTCCTTCTTAAATAGCTATCGATTTCCGCAAACAGATTTACTTGCACTACATCAAGGGCCCAGTTATTAACAATATTTATAAACAATTATTTATAACTCGGTTTAATAGAGTTGATGCCACGTAAGTTCTTTTGCAGAAAAATTTCCTTCTTAAATAGCTATCGATTTCCGCAAACAGATTTACTTGCACTACATCAAGGGCCCAGTTATTAACAATATTTATAAACAATTATTTATAACTCGGTTAATAGAGTTGATGCCACGTAAGTTCTTTTGCAGAAAAATTTCCCTTCTTAAATAGCTATCGATTTCCGCAAACAGATTTACTTGCACTACATCAAGGGCCCAGTTATTAACAATAATTTATAAACAATTATTTATAACTCGGTTAATAGAGTTGATGCCACGTAAGTTCTTTTGCAGAAAAATTTCCTTCTTAAATAGCTATCGATTTCCGCAAACAGATTTACTTGCACTACATCAAGGGCCCAGTTATTAACAATATTTATAAACAATTATTTATAACTCGGTTAATAGAGTGATGCCACGTAAGTTCTTTTGCAGAAAAATTTTCCTTCTTAAATAGCTATCGATTTCCGGAAACAGATTTTACTTGCACTACATTCAAGGGCCCAGTTATTAACAATATTTATAAACAATTATTTATAACTCGGTTAATAGAGTTTGATGCCACGTAAGTTCTTTTGCAGAAAAATTTCCTTCTTAAATAGCTATCGATTTCCGCAAACAGATTTACTTGCACTACATCAAGGGCCCAGTTATTAACAATATTTATAAACAATTTATTTATAACTCGCGTTAATAGAGTTGATGCCACGTAAGTTCTTTTTGCAGAAAAATTTCCTTCTTAAATAGCTATCGATTTCCGCAAACAGATTTACTTTGCACTACATCAAGGGCCCAGTTATTAACAATATTTATAAACAATTATTTATAACTCGGTTAATAGAGTTGATGCCACGTAAGTTCTTTTGCCAGAAAAATTTCCTTCTTAAATAGCTATCGATTTCCGCAAACAGATTTACTTGCACTACATCAAGGGCCCAGTTATTAACAATATTTATAAACAATTATTTATAACTCGGTTAATAGAGTTGATGCCACGTAAGTTCTTTTGCAGAAAAATTTCCTTCTTAAATAGCTATCGATTTCCGCAAACAGATTTACTTGCACTACATCAAGGGCCCAGTTATTAACAATATTTATAAACAATTATTTATAACTCGGTTAATAGAGTTGATGCCACGTAAGTTCTTTTGCAGAAAAATTTCCTTCTTAAATAGCTATCGATTTCCGCAAACAGATTTACTTGCACTACATCAAGGGCCCAGTTATTAACAATATTTATAAACAATTATTTATAACTCGGTTAATAGAGTTGATGCCACGTAAGTTCTTTTGCAGAAAAATTTCCTTCTTAAATAGCTATCGATCTCCGGAAACAGATTTACTTGCACTACATCAAGGGCCCAGTTATTAACAATATTTATAAACAATTATTTATAACTCGGTTAATAGAGTTGATGCACGTAAGTTCTTTTGCAGAAAAATTTCCTTCTTAAATAGCTATCGATCTCCGGAAACAGATTTACTTGCACTACATCAAGGGCCCAGTTATTAACAATATTTATAAACAATTATTTATAACTCGGTTAATAGAGTTGATGCCACGTAAGTTCTTTTGCAGAAAAATTTCCTTCTTAAATAGCTATCGATCTCCGGAAACAGATTTACTTGCACTACATCAAGGGCCCAGTTATTAACAATATTTATAAACAATTATTTATAACTCGGTTAATAGAGTTGATGCCACGTAAGTTCTTTTGCAGAAAAATTTCCTTCTTAAATAGCTATCGATCTCCGGAAACAGATTTACTTGCACTACATCAAGGGCCCAGTTATTAACAATATTTATAAACAATTATTTATAACTCGGTTAATAGAGTTGATGCCACGTAAGTTCTTTTGCAGAAAAATTTCCTTCTTAAATAGCTATCGATCTCCGGAAACAGATTTACTTGCACTACATCAAGGGCCCAGTTATTAACAATATTTATAAACAATTATTTATAACTCGGTTAATAGAGTTGATGCCACGTAAGTTCTTTTGCAGAAAAATTTCCTTCTTAAATAGCTATCGATTTCCGCAAACAGATTTACTTGCACTACATCAAGGGCCCAGTTATTAACAATATTTATAAACAATTATTTATAACTCGGTTAATAGAGTTGATGCCACGTAAGTTCTTTTGCAGAAAAATTTCCTTCTTAAATAGCTATCGATTTCCGCAAACAGATTTACTTGCACTACATCAAGGGCCCAGTTATTAACAATATTTATAAACAATTATTTATAACTCGGTTAATAGAGTTGATGCCACGTAAGTTCTTTTGCAGAAAAATTTCCTTCTTAAATAGCTATCGATTTCCGCAAACAGATTTACTTGCACTACATCAAGGGCCCAGTTATTAACAATATTTATAAACAATTATTTATAACTCGGTTAATAGAGTTGATGCCACGTAAGTTCTTTTGCAGAAAAATTTCCTTCTTAAATAGCTATCGATTTCCGCAAACAGATTTACTTGCACTACATCAAGGGCCCAGTTATTAACAATATTTATAAACAATTATTTATAACTCGGTTAATAGAGTTGATGCCACGTAAGTTCTTTTGCAGAAAAATTTCCTTCTTAAATAGCTATCGATTTCCGCAAACAGATTTACTTGCACTACATCAAGGGCCCAGTTATTAACAATATTTATAAACAATTATTTATAACTCGGTTAATAGAGTTGATGCCACGTAAGTTCTTTTGCAGAAAAATTTCCTTCTTAAATAGCTATCGATCTCCGGAAACAGATTTACTTGCACTACATCAAGGGCCCAGTTATTAACAATATTTATAAACAATTATTTATAACTCGGTTAATAGAGTTGATGCCACGTAAGTTCTTTTGCAGAAAAATTTCCTTCTTAAATAGCTATCGATTTCCGCAAACAGATTTACTTGCACTACATCAAGGGCCCAGTTATTAACAATATTTATAAACAATTATTTATAACTCGGTTAATAGAGTTGATGCCACGTAAGTTCTTTTGCAGAAAAATTTCCTTCTTAAATAGCTATCGATTTCCGCAAACAGATTTACTTGCACTACATCAAGGGCCCAGTTATTAACAATATTTATAAACAATTATTTATAACTCGGTTAATAGAGTTGATGCCACGTAAGTTCTTTTGCAGAAAAATTTCCTTCTTAAATAGCTATCGATTTCCGCAAACAGATTTACTTGCACTACATCAAGGGCCCAGTTATTAACAATATTTATAAACAATTATTTATAACTCGGTTAATAGAGTTGATGCCACGTAAGTTCTTTTGCAGAAAAATTTCCTTCTTAAATAGCTATCGATTTCCGCAAACAGATTTACTTGCACTACATCAAGGGCCCAGTTATTAACAATATTTATAAACAATTATTTATAACTCGGTTAATAGAGTTGATGCCACGTAAGTTCTTTTGCAGAAAAATTTCCTTCTTAAATAGCTATCGATCTCCGGAAACAGATTTACTTGCACTACATCAAGGGCCCAGTTATTAACAATATTTATAAATAATTATTTATAACTCGGTTAATAGAGTTGATGCCACGTAAGTTCTTTTGCAGAAAAATTTCCTTCTTAAATAGCTATCGATTTCCGCAAACAGATTTACTTGCACTACATCAAGGGCCCAGTTATTAACAATATTTATAAACAATTATTTATAACTCGGTTAATAGAGTTGATGCCACGTAAGTTCTTTTGCAGAAAAATTTCCTTCTTAAATAGCTATCGATCTCCGGAAACAGATTTACTTGCACTACATCAAGGGCCCAGTTATTAACAATATTTATAAACAATTATTTATAACTCGGTTAATAGAGTTGATGCCACGTAAGTTCTTTTGCAGAAAAATTTCCTTCTTAAATAGCTATCGATCTCCGGAAACAGATTTACTTGCACTACATCAAGGGCCCAGTTATTAACAATATTTATAAATAATTATTTATAACTCGGTTAATAGAGTTGATGCCACGTAAGTTCTTTTGCAGAAAAATTTCCTTCTTAAATAGCTATCGATTTCCGCAAACAGATTTACTTGCACTACATCAAGGGCCCAGTTATTAACAATATTTATAAACAATTATTTATAACTCGGTTAATAGAGTTGATGCCACGTAAGTTCTTTTGCAGAAAAATTTCCTTCTTAAATAGCTATCGATCTCCGGAAACAGATTTACTTGCACTACATCAAGGGCCCAGTTATTAACAATATTTATAAACAATTATTTATAACTCGGTTAATAGAGTTGATGCCACGTAAGTTCTTTTGCAGAAAAATGTCCTTGTTAAATAGCTATCGATTTCCGCAAACAGATTTACCTGCACTACATCAAGATTTCTGTATTTTATTAATATCTGGAATTTGAGGAATCCTTCTCAGAAAATATCCACAAGTAACTGGAAAACCAAAATGGAGGAACATGTACGACAAAATGACTCTTTCAACTGTGGAACTTATTGTATCTATTTTTTTGAGCAAATACTAAATGCTGAACCTCTAACCAAGCAAAAGTGCATGAATACTTACAGGGATTATCTACAAGATGTAATTCTGCGAAATTCCTCTAACAGGCAAGACCGATGTCTGTTTTGCGCCAGGGATACACAAAATACAAGAGATAATCTTCAATGCATTGCATGTCAGACGATTATGCATATAAAGTGTGCAAACCTTTACGATATTACGTTACTGCACCATAAGCTCTGCCCTTTATGCAGTTTATACTAAACATATTTATGAGCAATGTGTTTTTATGAATTTAATTATAATCGTATTCTTTTACTTCATAACATTACAGTAGCACTACAGTAGGTATTAACTGTTTAATAAGGTGTGCACAAACTTTCATTTTATTACACTACACTTCAGTACATTAAGTCTAAAACCCTTTGGAACACTTGGGTCGCTTGGTTTGCTTTTATTTTTCTACTGAAAAACTGACGTGGCACCACCTCTAATTACCGGGGTGTTCTTTATAAACATTGTTAATTACTAGGTCCTGGATGTAATGCAAGTAAGTCTGTTTACGGAAATCGATAGCTATTTAACAAGGAAATTTTTCTGCAAAAGAACTTACGTGGCATCAACTCTATTAACCGAGTTATAAATAATTGTTTATAAGTATTGTTAATAACTGGGCGCTTGATGTAGTGCAAGTAAATCTGTTTGCGGAAATCGATAGCTATTTAAGAAGGAAATTTTTCTGCAAAAGAACTTACGTGGCATCAACTCTATTAACCGAGTTATAAATAATTGTTTATAAATATTGTTAACAACTGGGCCCTTGATGTAGTGCAAGTAAATCTGTTTCCGGAAATCGATAGCTATTTAAGAAGGAAAATTTTCTGCAAAAGAACTTACGTGGCATCAACTCTATCAACCGAGTTATAAATAATTGTTTATAAATATTATTAATAACTGGGCCCTTGATGTAGTGCAAGTAAATCTGTTTGCGGAAATCGATAGCTATTTAAGAAGGAAATTTTTCTGCAAAAGAAATTACGTGGCATCAACTCTATTAACCGAGTTATAAATAATTGTTTATAAATATTGTTAATAACTGGGCCCTTGATGTAGTGCAAGTAAATCTGTTTCCGGAAATCGATAGCTATTTAAGAAGGAAAATCTTCTGCAGAAGAACTTACGTGGCATCAACTCTATTAACCGAGTCATAAATAATTGCTTATAAATATTGTTAATAACTGGGCCCTTGATGTAGTGCAAGTAAATCTGTTTCCGGAAATCGATAGCTATTTAACAAGGAAATTTTTCTGCTAAAGAACTTACGTGGCACCAACTCTATTAACTGGGATATAGATAATTGCTTATATTCACAAATTTTTATTAAATATTCAGTAAGTAAATCTGTTTTCAAAGATCGGAAGTTCATTAACGTGGAATTATTCTGCTGAGGGACTAACATGGCAACAACTCCGTTCCCCGAGATATAAATAATTGTTGAAATTCGCATATTTTTGTTACTTGTTTATTTATGAACACGTTAGAATGCAACCGTAATTTATATTTACCTGAGTATGGCCGTAGAGTATAACCGGCAACTATCTATATTCAGTACTTCTATGGTATGTTCGGGTATATTCGGAAATTTAGGCTGCTATCTTTTGGCTGCTGTTTTCACGCCGGTTAAATTAGTGTGTCTAGCATTCCGAGATAAAGCTGGTGGTTAGAATTTTCCTCATCGAAGAAAATACCTTTTTAACCTCATATTTTACCTAATATCCCAACCCACACATTAAGTTTTTTTGGTCTTTGGAGTGTGTACTTCTCGCGCATCAAATACGGATTAAAATCGCTTTAGTATCTGCAGTTATGCCGACTAACATGGACATTTAGAAAAATGTATATTCGTCTGAGAAACAAGTATTGCAAAGAAAACGTACACAATAGTTTCATTTAAAAATTTTGGTATCAGTTATTTACAAAATGGTATATCACCTATGTCTGTCTAAAAGATATGGTCATTACTACAAATAAATAAATAAAGAGTAACTTTTTTTGACAGACACATTGTTATTAATCAAAAAAATGATTTAGTACTAGAAAACTGAAATCCAAAAAATCATTTAAAATAGTGATAGAATCTTAGTAGAGATTTACATGGCAATGCCATCTGTCAGCATTGCAATGATATGATGACAAAGCCACCTAGATGCCTTATCGGGATCGTTGTCCACTAAAATAGTTGTATAAATTTTTAAAATGACCAAATGATCTAATTTTGATGATTTATTGCAAAAATTAAATGAATTTTAATTGCCTTCTATCTCAGTGCGTTTACTTAATAATAAGTGGTTAGCTAACGAAGAACTTGTTGTAACATCTGTATTTGCAAATGTTCTTTACCTCTAATGAAATAGGATATTCTTGTATGTCCGAAATACACTGAATTATAATCATCGCATGAAAAATATGTAACGCCTGAATTATTTAAGATTGGAGATTTGCCTTCATTATGAATAAAACGGGAAAGCTCATTGCCTACGATAAAAAAAGTAATACCTAATCCATGAAAAGGAAATAGTGATTGATATAGACTAACTGAGACTTAATCAGCACACTACGTTATAAATTTTTGATCAAAATTGTTTTAATTTTGTAAATCGGTACAATATTTTCAGTTTTACCGCTATGACAATTATACAGGGTGTCCCACCGGGAACGAATCAATGCATTATAGAAAAATTATGGTTGGAATTTTTGCACTTGAGGTGGCTTCTCTTTAGGAAATAAACAGTCTGCGCAAATTTAATTAATTTAAAAATAATTTTCAACCGCCAATTTTTTTCAAATGGAAATCTTCTGTTTTTATAACTTCATATTAACCAGCATTAAAAGACTGTGTTCGTAAATTGTTTTAGTTTTTTTTTTAAATACTGACAACTCAACCTTTTTTACTGCATAAATACTGTGGTGGGTAATTTCCGATTTGACGACATTATAAACCAAACGTGTGTGAAGGAAATGCAACACTGTTAAAAATTATCAACAATTAAGTTGGGGTGCTCAATTTATTCAAACGCTAAACAAATAATAGGATTCTTGGATTCGTTACCCAAATCTACAGACAAATAAACTTACTACCTGAATGACTAAGAAAAAAGGTAATAATTATTAGATAATGGGTAGATACTAAACAGTTAAACAGAAATTAATTCAAATTAGTGTTGATGAACTTCCAGACATATGCATCTGAGCAGCAAATTTTCATTGGTTGCCATTCGTATCGATCAGGGTATAAATTTTGTCACCCATTTATTACGCGCTGCATTGTGCTCCATTGTGATTAATTAGGTGTTATGGATCGTATTTTTATTAGCATCCCGGTTAAAAAAACGAGCACTCACAAATTTGGAGCACACGCATCAATCCGGCACTGGTTAGTTTATTGCAGTATCTTTAACCAGTTTGTGTACTGCTTCGTGTTTCGTATTTACATTGCGTTCTCGTTTCCGTAATGAACGTTTAATGCAGGCTAGCAAGTACTTAAAATCCTTTTCGGTACACCATGTCGTGATTTATAATCGGAAATGAAACGGATTTAATCCAGAAGCCGAGCTTTCGTGTACACGCATGTTTATTTGGGGGCGGAATTCTGAAAAGCGAGTATGTCTGCGGCGTGAGTACACGCTCGTAGCCATCAGACTGAACCTGATTGGAATGAGCAGCAAAATGCGTTGTTTACCGCTTCTCATGGAAATGTAATGTATGCGTGCTGTGTCTGCAAAGATGGTCGTATAGGGAAAGGCTGCGCTAGCTTTCTTCGCTTGTCGGTATGTTTTTCCATCTGTTTAACGTCTGGGAAGTTGCTGACCTGGGTTCAATGACGCCGTTCTCTTTAACAATGAAATAAATCTCCTACATATCAACAGCTTGAATGCCAGCTAGCTGTTAATGTCAGTATGTCCCAAATAATACTATGTGGGTACTAGTAAGATTAGTTTCGGTAACTCAACCATGTTAAGTACTAGTAACAATCGTTTAATCATAGGTTTATCATAGTACAAAAAATCTTATTTCAGCTTGGTTTACAAATGTTTTGGAATAAGTTTTTCGTATTGCTGCTTTTGAAAAATACAATTTTGTTTTTGGTTAAAACGGATGGGATTATGAACAGCTGTACGAACAAATTGTACCCATTCATTTTCAATACAAAGTTTCGCATTTAATCGATATATTTAATTGATAAAATGAGATGAACTCAGCTGCGTTTATATAGATCCAGAGGTCTGCGCTCTGTCTGTTTAATCAACGAATACGGGCATTGGTAGACAACTGGTCGAAGCACTGGTATAAAGGTGATGTGCAAAAGTGAGGGTACCTTTCAAGCACAATAAAATCATAAAAAAATCTTCATATGAAGGGTCGCAGGAAAAAAATCTTGATAAGTGTCGCTCTAGTAATTTTACAGGAGAGCGAAATCAAAATTTGGAACGCTACAACTTTACAACACATTCAGAAATTTTATTTAGATTAGTTGTTTGACAAAACTCAGAACGGATTTCAGCGCATTGTAACTAAAACTGTAACTAAAATTAGAGTTATTTCTTACGAGAAAGTAGAGAAAACGTTTGGCTGGTTCTAGGGTTGTAATGTATTCATACAATGAAAACTTTTATGCTTTACAGTTATTGGCATTAAATCCGTAAAGAAATTTTTTGTCTTTAAAAATCTTCTGAAGAAGCTAGAAGCATGTCTAGCGAAACGTCAAGTACGAAAACTGTTCGACGACCGCGGATAAATCCGGAAAACATAGGACTAAAAATTCTTTTTGTAATAAAGAAAACCGTAAATAGGGGGCTATAGTGTTAACTAAACAAAAAATTTTCTTTTCACCATTATATTTTCCATTAGGTAGTATAAGTTTTTCCACTTTCAGCATTGGTGCTTTCAGTTAAACGCCATTAGACGTTGTTCGATAGCCAATTTAAGTAGAGTGACGTAATGTAATTAATAGAATCTTCAGAGGGCTGAAGGCAAATGGTAATCTTACAGTTGATCGAAATGAACAGTCCAGTCCTTAACCATAGTTTGATCTACTTCTTGAACAAACAGTGGAGCATGCTTATTCCATAAAGATCTGAGTATCTGGCTCAAGTAAGTTCTTTGGCACTTCTGCGGTAGCCTTGTGATCTATTATAGTCACGTTCTAGCTTAAGTCAAGTACGTGTGAAGAATTCTGTTCATGTGGAGATAATTATGTATGAAATGGTGTAGAAATTAAGCTACTTCATTGTTATGCTTTTTGAGGATTGCTTCTGGATAGAGGCAAAATTCTCGTACATACCTATCCAACGGATAAGATGTGGACGTTAGTAACATGAGCAGGCAATTGTCTCTTATAATAAACGTAGTTTGTTAAAATGTTTGGACAATATTGTTTTTCAGAAAAATCCAATGACTTCTTTGTGAGCCTTATTTTCTCAATCCTTTTTTGCCTCAGTTGTTTTCCCCTCAATTCTTGTTGTTGGGTGATGGATTTTATTTCTCTTTCAAATAGTTTTTTGATTGTAGTATATTTTTTGTCCTCTAGCTCTAGTAATAAAGCTCTTTTTTCGGCTGCCTGTTTATCACACGAACTGCGTGGATCAGTTCTTGAGTATAACAGATGAATTATTAAAATCAAAATTAAAAACAGTACAGCTATTTTCATAACTACTAGTAGTAGTATTTCGGTTCTAGCGAAAGTCCTTTTCCAGACCGTCCGCAAATTCCGTGAAGCGGTAGAGATTTGTAATTCCCCAAATAATGCGCGAGCATGGCTGACACCTTTCCAGTATCTGGAATCCTATCGCGCAACGGCGTAACGACTCTGTTCTTCGCCGTCCAAGCATCCGCAAACCCTGCATACCAGACACAAATCTACCCTGTCTTGGAAGAAAGTTCCTTAAGATTTGGTTATTAGTTCAACTCAGACGTGTTTTTCGCGTTAAGGTGTGCCATATTCGATATATAATCCGAAGATACTCCTTAAAAGATCGGGTGAAACGTCGACCCCATTTCCTAATCCGATTCAGTTTGTCCCAAAAAGACCAAGATTTTAACGTTTGGTTGCTTTGGGATCTATCCAAGTTTTTTTAGTAACTTTATTTTGCTTTCTCACCGTTTTAGGACCACCACTTTGTGTTCTTTACGATTTTGGGCTTTTCCAAAAAGATAAGTGAATATATACCGACGTGGTTGTTTACATTTTGTTATGTATTTGTTGTACGCAATACTCAAATTTAGTGATCGCAGAAACTATCACTGTGTACAAATGGCATATATTATTATAAGAGAGTTTTTGATAAAATGGTGTAATTACTTATTCACAGCTAAAATGTGCCACAGTGTGAAAAAAAATTAAACCTGTTAATTTTAACTTCGAGGGAGATAAAGTTTTATCGTGACCTCAGTTATTTCTTTAAATATAAATAGAAGGTTGGTCCAGTGGCACATTATTTTATGCTTTCGTCGTCTATGAAACAATGTGGCCATTAGAACACAATAATTCAATTTAACGACAGCACTGCACTTAAAATGTGCACCTTAACGTCTACACAATAGTGCAGTCGTCTTTTCAAAACCTTTTATACCGTTTTGTAACATCTCCGGCGTGATCAAACGGAGTGAAGTGAAATGGAAGGCGAAACCAAAAATCAAATCGTTATTATGCAGTTATGGATGTCAGAAAAGTCACGTGATACAAGCTGTGACGTCAAAAAGAGCTTTGACCATTTAGCAAACGCATTGCGCCATAATATGCCTGTTCACTTCACCGCTGCACGCATCAGGCACTTTTACCCAGTCATTACTTTATGGTTTGTGTCAATCCGATGAACACTGCATTTTGACTTCACATTCTTGAACAATTTTTCTTACAGACGCTCTTCGTTTGTAACAGAGTTAGTTTCCCCAAAACTGACAACTCACTTCCTGTTCAACAAGTTTTTTTTTTAGCTGAAGAGGCTAGCAGTAAAACTGGCACGCTGTTATCTTTACGAGTTTCAGTAGATAAATTCTTTGTTGTGTATTATAAAACACTTAAAAAATTACAGATTTTTATTTTAACTTGGTTATTGAAAGACAATAATTTATAGAATATACTAGAAACTGTATTAACCACTTTCAGCCGAAATGCAGATAGGCTACATTTCTTAGTCCATTCCTACCACAGCTGCGGATATTTTAATAAGCTTTAAACAATTTCGTGATTATCAAAAAAAGGATTGTTCAAATTTTAAAGAGAAAGAGATTATTGCATGGACGATAAAAGGAACTTCAAAATGATGCTGCACTCGTCCTCTTTTGCTATTTAAATCTTTTGGAAGGAATGGCTCTGCATGCTAGAGAGATGCAGAAATAGCTTTGAAAGCAAGATAAAATTTGGTCGACCTCCAATCTATTTCAACATTTTTCCCCCAAACTTGAACAAAACCTTATGGGCTTTAAGGTTTGCAACTTTTAGTTAAAACAACCGTATGTGTTGAGTTTATTATGCTCGTATAAAACGTATCCTTTACCACTTCTCATACAAAGCTCAACTTTATCTCGAAGCTCTCGTATACTGCACACACCGATGCTCATCAGATGTTCCCGTAGATTAACAATGTTTCCATGCGCGACGCCTTTCATCGCAAAGACAAAAGACGGAACGCACTCTTCCATCTAACCATCCACCATACAACCCTCGCTAATCCAGTTACATCGCAAATTACTTCTCGATGAACAGCTGGCAATTGTTATTTTCGCAGGGCTGATATGGAGTGAAATAAAGCAGCTGTGGGACGTCGGCCTAGAGGAATACGTCCGTGATATGTGGAACGTGATAGATTTCATTACGAATTCTCTGTATATAGCAACCGTCGCTTTGAGGGTGGTTTCCTACTATCAGGTGAGTTTATCTAGCCTACGTAATATTGTTTGTTTTGCTTGGATTTATGAGGGAGCAAGTAGTGTTTTACTGAAATATATAGTAGGTTTGTTCAGATGTACCTTTTATACATAAATGTATGAATAAACGGCGCGACAAAAATGTACTTTATTTCACTAGGTGCGTGAAGTTGGACCAACCCAATGTAATTTTTAATGTTTTCAGGAAACCAATAATTAGTGCTTAATTAGTGCCGATAATTTTACAATTTTTGCTGGTGTCCATAATTAGTTATTAGCGGTTTAATAGGGAATGGTCCAACTTCACGTTGTGCAACCCGTATTAGAAAATTATGCAAGCATATTCCAATTTAGATCGTATTAGACAGCAATACAACAATTGTAACCATTTGACGTTTTTAAAGTTACGACAATTTTTGTATATAAGCCTAGTAGTTTAAAGGCATCTTTTTTCCGAAATGTGGATATTGAAAGTAAATTTTAAATCAAAAATAATACCAAGACCCTTGAAATGCGAAACACGTTGTAAAGTCACAATATCGACGATGTAGTGATGATATGCGGGAAAAAGTTTGCGAGCATAAGAAATAGAAACACATTTGTTAATGTTAAGAAAGAGTTTGTTTGACGAGCACCATTAAGATAAAGCATTTAAATGGTGCTGCAAGGCTAAACAGTCAGATGTGGAAGCAACATTGCAGAAAATCTTAAGATCATCGGCGTAAAGGAGCTTTTAGCACTTCAAAGCATCAACAATATCATTGATAAAAAGTATAAAAAATAGGGCCTGAGATTGATCCCTGAGGGACTCCGGAGGTCGCAACAAATGAGGTAAATTTGAAGTTACGATAGCGGACGAACTGGTGTTTGTTATTTAGATGGGATACAACTAAGAGAAGTAAAGCTGGAGAGATTCCAAATATTTCGAGCTTACCTAAGAGAATGTTGTGATCGACAGTATCAGATGCTTTGCGAAAGACGGTGTAAATTTCATTGACCTGTGAGCATCAGTCCAAGCCCTCTGTGAGCTGAGTGAAACAAACGAGATTTGAAAGTGTTGACCTTTTAGCTACAAAACCATGCAGATGTAAAGAAATTACATGATTGATCTGAGCAAATAGATGTTTGTGAAGGATGGACTTAAAGACCTTTGCAAAACATCGCAGTAGTGTTATTGGAGGATAATTGGTTACTCCTGATCGATCTCCTTTTTTTGCAAATGTCAGGAAAAATAGAAGTTTATAAAATTAAGTTGAAAATAATGCACAGTGAAGAAACAAATGAAGCATCACTATAAAGCTCGGAATCTCATCTAGTCCTGATGTAAAGGAGTCAGTTGATTTTCTAAGAGAGAAGAGAATGTCGATTTCAGACATATATTTGCACTGTACAAGCATTGCATTATTCGTACAAGAATAATTTACAGGAAAGAGAGAAGAGTCAGAGGGAAGATACTATAAAAATATTGGTGTTAAATGGTGAGAATCTTTCCTGAAACACTTTGATTATTAATTTGATAAAAGAAGCCATGTTTTAATACGGACTATTAAGTAAATTACTTTATTTTCTTTTCGATATTTGAACACGTGTAAGTATATTATTTGATTTAACCGTCGTTTACAAATTTATTTATATTTTTATTGTTTGGTGCTATATAATTCAAGAACTGAAGCATTGATGTATCTGAAAATGGAAGACAACACGACAAGTACCTACAACTGCAATTTAAATTCGACATTTATAATTACTTACACCAAGCAAAAAGTTGTGCCTAGATTTGGAAAAAGAAGGCATATCCTGTACATGAATTTTATAGCCGTGTATTTTTGATAAGGACCTTAATACCCAAATTATTCATTGTGCAAACGCTAGGATACAGTATACCAATAATATGACGGAAATTTTTAGTATGATTTTCTGCAATTTTGCGTATGATTGAATCTCACCAGTTTTTAAAGTAGTATAAGCAATGCATGGTCTAAATTTGCTTCTAACTGTATCACTAAGTCAACAGCGTTTAAAAGCATATAGAAAGACGCAGGATCTAAAGTTTCCATAAACTTTATTATGAGCAAAGTTAAAGTAATGCATGATAACCTGACAACGGTAGGAAGGAACAAGTTTATTAATAACTAATTATGCAAGTTTGGATCAATGGAGATAAATAGTTGCTAACACAAGAGTCGTTTTGAGTTGTAAATTGAATTTTTGCGAGACCCTTTTTAATTAACACTCGGTGAACCCTATTCAGGTTGCATAATCTATATTCCTGAAGTTCTTCCTCGGAGAGGGAAACAATAAGACTTTAATTGTAAAATAGTTGAAAACTTTTACAAGGATGTCTTGGCATTCCCTGTCCAATGCAGCAAATTTCCACAAGTTTCACAGCTTAATTATTCATTTAACTGCTCGATAGTTTTAATTAATGCACAGTTATTAAGGGCGAAATTTGCTTAGAAATTGAGAAAGCGGGGTACGCAGTATTTAAATAACGCATGGAATGAGGTAGGAGGGTATCTGAACAAACTTTAAAACCATCAAATTTATTATTAAACCGCAAACTCAATGCACTACAAACTTTGTTTGTACTAGAGGCTACTTCGTGGGTAATATCTATCTTTAAGATCTAACGCGTAAAAAGCAAGTACCTACCGCATTTACTTGTAACTCGCACAAATATGACATATTGTAACTTTGGTAGCTCAGACTTGCATTAAAACATCCAATAAAATTCCTGTTTTCCAATTCAGTTAACCACCATTTGAACATTACACTTAACTCATTAGCACTCACTACACTTTAGAGCAGTGAATCGCTTTTTTCGCTTGCATCACCGCTATTCAAATCAGACTGTCACCGTACGCTTTTCGTCGCGCTAATGTAAGTACCTACCGACGAATATGCTCGAATGTTTGCAAACGCACCTCCCTGTCTGGTATAGAAGCTTCGAGAACATACGTACCGGAAAAAAACCTCAGACAACTGTGCTAACGCCAGTCAGGTTGCCTAATCTGCAAGCGCTTGTTACTCCACATCATAGCACTACATAGTTCTTAAAAACTGACCATCCCGATCAGTTCCATTCCTTGGAATCTCCGTAATACTCTTCTAAACGATACCACTTCCCTCTTTAATCTTTGGCTACACTGGACCCCATAAACTATGGCGGCAATTCTTTTAGCTACCCTTTAAGATCCATCCCAGGATAGCGATAACATAAATTCGTTAAATTGCCTGTGACTGGTTATGTCTTACTAATCCATGGGTTTCCCGAAGCGATTCCGTAAGGCTCTCGACATAATAATTGGTTACTACCCCTTCAAGCATCCTGGTTAGTCCAAATTCCACGATAACCGCGGTTCTCTCTCAAATACTATCCTTGCAGGTGTCTTGCCAACTTATACTTGCGTGTCCTTGGCTGCGTGCTAAACTATTGTAAGTAAAGTTGCCCAAAATGAAGTTCTAACGCTGCAAATAGGTTGTGGTAATTCTTCAACCAACTTAAGCACTGGTCCACGACGAGCAATAAGTAAAGCTGTAGCTTTCTCGTGTTCGTTCCAGTTATTTGCCTTACCAGCCGCCTCAAATTGCATCTTGTAGATCTCAAATGACGCCTGATCATCATACGACGGTGGTTTAACTTTAACCTTGCTGTTTTAAGTTTCTGACAAAACGGGTTCTACTTTCTATGTCTATTTTGAAAGTCAAGATTGCATTTTCAAACTTCTCTTCGAAACGATCGACTTATTTTTCCGATATCACCGAATCTTTCTTCAACATGATCCACTTTTTCTTCAATCATATTCCAATGTACCTCAATTTTATCTATTTTTGCTTTCCAGTTGGTTATTTTAGGTACCTCTTCTTTAGTTATTGGTTCAGTTTTCGTTTACTGTATGAACTGCATTAGATGTTGTAATTGCGCATGCACGTTGCTAAATTGTCTTGTCATCACTGGCTTATATTGGAAAGTCCTCCTAACACCCGAAAAATCGTCATCGAAAAATCGTCTTATCGAATAAGATATTACTCTAGGAATCCACAGTCCACTTCTTGACACCGAGTTCTAAAAATGATGATTTCTAACTTAATTTCCTTTATTTACACACTATATCAAAATACACTACTATTCCAATACTACAAATTCAATTAGCCACTATATAGACTTCACTCACTAGCAACTAAGCACTTTGAAACACTTTATTCACTTTCTTCATCTTTATTTAATTGAGGTTGTATCCGCGCGTTTTTCTCTCGTATATATACTAGAATATTTGCAGTCATCTCCCTGTCTAGCATGGAACCATGTAAAACATACTAGAACAAGAAACCTTAGGCAACTACGCAAACGTCGGTTTGGTTGCCTAATCCACAGGCATTTGTTTCCTGACCTCATAACAATATGAACACTCCTTTGGCCGTTTGAACGTTAATATTGTTTAGGTCTGAGTATACGTTGTGTGGAACATATTGTTATGACGTGTTAAAACCAGCCTCTGCTGATTAGGCAACCAGGTTGACGGATGACGCGTGATGTTCCTTTTTATTTACTTTACTCCCATATAAAGTGCGCGAAGTAAGACTGATTTAAGAAGTGGTGACGCAAGCAAACAAGGTTATCACAGTGCTTTGGATTAGAGGGACTATAGTGAAATGTAGTGTTAATAGTATTTAGTAGTATTTATCGTATTATAAAAGTAATGAATTGAACTAGTCCTGTTTGAGTTTAGTGTATTGTGTAACTAGTGCATGTTTGAAACCCGTACACATAACAATATGAACAGAATGAAATACTATTGATAAATATAAGGATAGGGATGCCCGCGTTAGGTCATTAGGACCAGCCCTGACATATAAAATGAAGATATTCATGTGTTCCTGAATTAGTATACCTAAATTTATTATCCACTTTATATATAAAAAAATGCACCATTTGTCCCACCCCAGCACGAAAGGACAGTAAAATTGCAGTCCCAGAGTTCCCTGCAGACGTTATCTGATCATAAACTCGCCAAAGAAGTTAAACAATTTAAGTTTCGCTCCCTCGCCAACTCATTTTCATAAACCATTTTCGGCTGCGGTCGCAAATTTCCACCGGAGACTGTTTAATTTCGATAATCTATGTCGTCGTTTCTCGTAATAGGTGCAGCAGAACCCAACGAGCGAGAGCAAGGACAGAGAGACATGGGATGCATGGGACCCGATGTTAATTTCGGAAGGCTTGTTCTCAGCGGCCAATATATTTAGGTAAGCTCGTTGGACTAAGAGACGTTATTGCATGAGTTTCGTTGTGCAAGGGTGACTTTAGAATGTGCGAAGCATAGGAAATTTATTGTAGCTTTTGCAGAGACAACAAAATTTGTTTCGAGCATGTTGCGGACTAGTGGTGCAGGTACAATTTATGCAATTGGACATGTTAAACTTGTATACTCTATAGTCTGTGTTAGAAATACACAGAAAGCACCTTTTAGAGTTATTGTGTTTGCGAGTTACGATGTATTTTATTTTCGTACGCAGCATTAAGAATATTAAATGGCGGAATAATAGCAAATATATATTTCGAGGTTGTAACATCTAGTTCAACTTTTGCAGTCATGTTGCCTTTGACTGTTAATGTACTATATGACATTAACAATACATGAATTCCAAAAATACTATACAGAAAGAAATGTAATCCAAAATTAGTGCCACAGCATTTAACTGCACGCTCCGAATGTGTCTAAAAATGCGACACAGTAAATACATGTTCAAGAGTTCAACGTTTGGATACTCGTAATTCCTTGTGGAATATACTCCATACTTAACTTCATACATATATTTGCAGAACGTACACTAAACCTGTTCTATGTTACTTTTTTATAAAATAAATTTTTAGTTTACGTTTTTCCTTTGTATGCTTCATATTATAAAAGTACAGAGCGCCAAACATAATTACAGTTAGATCCGGTTATAAAATTATTTCAATAATTTATTCAGATGCTCAAGTAATATTGATCAATACCTACCCAACAAAGGAAAGCAGTAAAGCGGGTGTGCTGGACTAAAAAGAAATGAATAGTATTTTTAAAGACCATTCAATTACAACTTTGCAAAAATGAGTAATGAGTAATGCTATCAATATGAGGACCAATAACCCACCTATTTCATTTTCTTCAGACACGCCACAACATATTAGTTTTCAACTTTTAATTTTTGGTGATTTGTGTTTCGATTTCAATTATTCAGCTTAATTCAACATCAGATGAAGATACCAAGTTGTTAAGTCCTGTTGTTTGCAATATGTGGCATGCACATTTTACAGAATACTATTGCTTGCAATATGTCGCATGCACATTTTACAGAATACTACTGTCATTTATAAAAAGACATAAGGACATCGGCTTGACAAGTAGACTTTCAACTAATATTACAAGCAGGGTCCGATCAAATATTAAGACATTATGCAGGCAATAACTGGCGTTGCAATTCTAAGTATATTAACTGCAACCTTTGCAAGCTTACTTAGATTGTTAATTATTGACTCAAAATTAAATGGTATCTATCTATCTTCTGCTGTGCGAGCCCGCAAATGGGCGGGGCGCTGCACTTAAACCTTTCGATCCATTATGCCCACACTGTAGCTTAGAAGAGTACTGCCTTCTCAAAGAAGTGCAGTACCTCTTTCCAAGATAACCTTCAGTCTCAATAAATTGAAACCCAAATTCTCCAAACCTTTTGCATCCCAGCGGTCCGCAGTTGGTAAGGAGGTGAATCGGAGTTTCTTCCTGTTCTGAGCAGAACCTACAGATGCTACTCCCCACTGCACCCATATCATATAGGTGTCTATTGAGCCGGCAGTGTCCCGAAGGACACCCATCATTAATCGCAATTGAGAACAACTCAGGCTTAAAAGCCATTTGCGTTCCACAAGAGGCGTAGGTCCAGTGATGAAGGCACTAGATTGCCTCAGTTCCTGCGCGTCTTCCAGATGAGTCTTTGTGGTACAAGTATGTTTTCACCATAACACTCCCCCTTATCGAGAATATTGATTCTATGCGGTGTATCAAAACACGTAGTCGTGTTAATCCTATCTCTTGTCACTGAGATAATAGCTTGATCTCCATTTGGTACAGAGAGTGCCATACGTTGCCCTCCTCCCCCAGATTTCCAATTACCCAACACCTGCAATCTAAAGGCCGCTTTCCGGGCTTCATACTCTACCCTTACATGTAGAGGTTCCAGTCCCAGAAGCATATCCATATATGCATATCCATCATACCACCGGTTATCATAAGACCGCCCAGTTGTTGAATTTGTCCTAACGCCGTCATGATACTGTATTTCGCTGTAGAACGCCACCATACCAGGGCGGCGGCGTACAACAGCGTACATCAGTTGTATACAGCTAGCACGCGACCTGTAGTTGAAGTTCCCAACTGTTTCCTTAAAGACATCTGCACGCCCACAGTGTTGCACAGGTCTTCTAACTGATTTGGTTAACATGATCCGGCCAAGAAAGTTTGGAATCCAGGGTTACACCTGGATACCTGACCGTTGGTACCGGCCTCAATGTTATGTTTTGCAAAGGAGGCCATCGAACAGATTCCTGCTTGCGTTTATTTGTCAAGACTAAGAGTTCCAGCTTTGCCGGATTAACCAACAAGCCTATTTGTTCACACCATCTGCTGGTCCTGTTTAGAGCGATTTTCAACAGCTCCGAAACAGGCCCTAGAAATTTGCCTGAAATAACAATGCGCAGGTCATCTGCAATAAGCCTGCGCATAGTTCAATTTTTGTAAGGTCAACAAAGATGGTGTCCACGAGGAGAGACCACAAGAGGGACGATAATACCCCTCCTTGCAAACAGCTCGCACAGCGGACGCCCTCACCATAGTTTTCCCCAAAGTTAGCTCTAAGCGACGGCAATAGAGCATCGACTAGATCCATTTTACAATGGCTTGATTAGCGCCCCTGCTTGCCACTGCAGAACAAAGAGCATCGAATGAAGGATTGTTAAAGGCTCCTTCAATATCCAGAAAGGCAGTCAGAGCTCATTCCTTTCTGGATAGCGGATTCTCTGCTCGAAAGGTGGGCTGATGGAGTGCTGTTTCCGTTGACATGCCTGATGATATAGCCACCATTGTATAGGTCCACCTTACTCAAGTTTTTTTTAATTCTATAAATAAATAGTTTGCTGTATACCATGCATTTCAGAATTTAATTAGCAAGACAACTTTAGAAGAATGTCATAAGACGGCTAATGAACTAACAATTACCGCAATGTTATTGGCTAGTTTAATTTCAGTATTTACCATTGCAATAATATTGTAAAGTACCTGGTTGCAATCTTTGCCATATTGTTAATAAGCATTTAAGATAAGAAAGTTAAAATCTTTCTTTGACTTCCTATATTATACAAGAATTGCTACAGCTAGCTTAGTTAACAGATGGTTAACACTTATCTCTTGTAATTTTTAAAGAACGTAGTATTAATTCTATCTTCCAATTGATGTAGTCGCAAAACGAGCAGACGAGATGTCTTCAGTGGAAATCGATCACTAAGATAAATAACCCTTCATTAACAAAGTTTCAGGTATACATTGGTTAATGTACTAGTTACAATTAGTAATTGAAATGGCTTGTATCTTAAGCACGACACTATAGCACCACACCACACTTAGTTTACTACTATATGTGCCAGAAATCTTCAAAATCGGCGGGTCGTAAATTTTGCTGAAACTTAACCACAATTAGCCACAATCCACAATGGGAGGTTCGGAGAACACGATCGCTACATCTCAAAATTGTTTACTAACTATGCAGTACGTCCCATACTTGCCTTACATTGCAAAATTATACGGCATAATAGTAAATTTAGTGCAAAACACCCAACATTTTAGTCAAATACGAGCAATGAGCAAATATGGCGGACGGGGTGATCGACCTGATTTTTAAGTCGCCGATGCGTGTTGCCACATTTAATTTCAATATAATACACTAGCATTGGAAATCAGTCGCCCCAAAGTGGTAATGTAGAAAAAAAGTATTTATTATATAAGTAAGAATTTCGGATGGCAATGCCATCTGTCAGTATTACACTGACATGATAATAAAACCACCTAGCTGCCACAACGGGTACTACTTCTTAAAGGAAGTGACCTGTAGCCTGACAAATTGGCATGCAACTGAATACTGCAATTTGACAGCAGGCCCCCACTGCACTTTTTACTAGCGGGTAAAAACCGACATACATTAAAATGCATGTCTATGCTGTGCTGTCTACACCTTAACCAACTGCAAATAGATCTATTTCGCTGTCATTACAGCTCATCAGTGCAGTTTAGGTCTAGTGTAGACAGCAGTCAGTGTGTCAGGCTACAGGTCACTTCCTTTAGGAAGTAGTACCCGTTATGGCAGCTAGGTGGTTTTGTCATCATGTCAGTGTAATGTTGACAGATGGCATCGCCATCCTAAATTCTTACTTACATCATACCATTGCTTTGGTATATAAGCAAAACCAGTTCTATGCCGTGCTGTCTACACTAGACCTAAACTGCACTGATGAGCTGTAATGACAGCGAAATAGATCTATCTGCAGTTGGTTGAGGTGTAGACAGCACAGCATAGACATGCATTATAAGTATTTATTATATTGCTAAAGATGTTACGCTATTGTGTTACGAAACAAAACGTTTTCGAGTCTCTTATACGAATACATTGGATAACCTACACGAACTGACAACTACCCAGTTTCGGACACCAACCAGACTGACCAATCATTATACTGAATCAGCGCTGCTGCTGCCCTCTAAGCAGCACTTTAAATGGATTTGCGACAGAAATGTATATATGCATATGTTATGTAATAATGCAGGTTAAAAAAGGATAAAATTTTGCTCAAAACTGAACCATTTGCCCCTTTAGTTGGCATTCTCAACGATTTTCTCTGACGATTAATATATTTCAAGATTGTCAAGCACACATAATAGAATTTTAGTACTTTTCCAGTTCTGTCATGCTGAACGTGATATTCATAATAAGTTTTGGTTTATATATAACTGAACAAATGTGCTAAATACCAAATTTATTTTATTTGAAGTCACTATAGCTTGAATAAAATAGAAGCTTTAGCGTAAAGGAAACACCACACTTTGGAAATATATACAGCAAACTTTATGCAATTAATATGGTGGCTGACAGCCTCCTGGTGCGAATACCGTTTTGAAAGAGTTAACCCACTTAATGATTTATTTACACGGCGTCACCGGGAAAGAGGAATTCGCGGACGGATATCAGATGCACGCGTCGCACTAAATCAAGTATGTTTCCGCATCGCGGAATTCGCAACTTACGGCAACCTGTGCAAATTCAACCTTGTCCAATTCGGTATTCGCGTCGCGCCAGCTTGATTTACAAGAATATCGTCCTTTTGTTCCAGCTCCATCCGGCGTCGTTCTGAACGCGAACTGCGCCTTTTGTGGTAGGCCTCGATCCGATAATTTTGTATTGGGCTGACGTGCGTTGTCAGGTATGAATTACTGGTAAAATGGAAAACACGAGTATACGATCGTTGTGTGTATGGGAAACTCCTGATTTATGTCCGTGTACAGGAAACGGTGTGCCGAGTGTACAGGAAACGGTGTGCCGAGGTGGAAAACCAGAATTGTTGTTGAGGACATGTGTGAAAAGGGAAAGTTGGTATTAAAAGAGGATGATATGGGTATAGAGATTGCGGACGTGTATTTGCTGAAATGTAATAATATTTTGAGTTGACCACTAATTAATGGTTTCATTTACATTATTTAGAAGTTAGTATTAGTCCAAGTTCAACTGATTTGTTTGGGATTCACAGTAGGATATCACAAAACCGTCCTTAGTGTGTGCTCTTGTTACTGATTAATCCCAAAGAAATTCAGGCCCAGACTCGATGACTGATTGAAATTAGCGTACGGTAGAAACATATACTGACGGGCCGGCTTGATTATTGCTAGGTCGGAGGGGTGGTACGCTTATTGCCAGTCGGTTCCCACATATTACGGGAAGCTTAGGATTTAAATGGGAAGATTTGCAGTGTGCATAAACTAGTGGATGCTTAGCTTATATATTTCTTAGTTGGCATGATTGCGTTATTTCGTACGTGCTTAATCCTATCATTTGTTCGACCTGTACGCTACGTTTATCTATCGTGAATTTTTTACGGTAGTTTATATTACCTGTGGCTAGACTTGTTTCTAAATCTTCCTAATTGCAATACCGTAGTGATTCCTTACACCTCCTTGAATCGCTGAATGTTTTTATTTCCCCTTTGTAGCCTCAGCCCCTTCAGTACTTTCATCCATTTGGAAAGTTATTGCGCACCTCTTCTATGAGGGCTTTTACTTTCTTTTGTAACACTTTATCTGTTGTCTTTGTGATAAGTTATCTTGTATTAGGTCTTTTAAAAGTGCCGGAATTCGTTAGCCCTTTTCATTGAATTGTAATTGGTCGCGGTTGTTGCAAACTACTTCTGCTATTTCTGCTCTAAAGTTTCTCTATCCTTGATGACTATTATTCTCCCCATATATTGCGGCAGCTAATGTGCTTAGAGGGTAGCTTCTCTCACTGGACTTGTGCCACAATTGTAGATATTTTTATACACCTTTCCATGATATTTATTCTCCTTCCTGCATGTCTATCTTGGCTTGTTTCGGTTGCGTTGAGTTTTTTATTGTTGTAAGAGAAACCTTGCCTTACACAACGCCTAAGAAAGAGAATTGTTTTTGTTGTTTGTTTTTAGTCGATCTCTCTACCTGTTATGCTACGGTATATACAGGGTCCAAAGTTAATTTTTGTAAATATGTTTTTCTTTTTCCTGTATAATAAATATTGCTTCATAGTTGAATGCCAACTTTTGTCTTCTTCAGTTTGTATCATTACCATGTATGCGTAATTTTTACTTCTTTTTAGTGAAAAAAACAAGGAAATCTAGTCGCCGTTGTTTTCTGTTATTATGCCTACATACCTATCGCTGCACACAAAACCCTAAAATTTGGAGGAACTTTTAAATAAACCAAGTACAAAGTTCTTCTATAATGAGAGACGCTAGAAAACGATACCCTGCGATGAGGCTGGTGCCTGATGTAGAAAACCAGACTGGCCTCATCGCAGGGTTTCATTCACTAGCCTCTCTCTCTTTAGAACGTACTTTGTACTTAATTCATTTAAAAGTTACTCCAAATTTTGGGGTTTTGTTAGCAGCCATGGGTATGTAGGCATAATTTGTACCGTAATAAACTGTTAAACTAACACTTAAAAATTGTGGACGGCCCTATTAACAGAACATGGCGGCGAGGAGTTTTTCTTGTTTTTCATTAAGAAGGAGGAAAAATTACGCATACATTGCACTGACACTACTTGAAGAAAATCAAAGTCGGCATCCAACTGATGCAAAATTCATTATACGGGGTAAGGTTAAAAAATATTTAAAAAAATTAACTTTACCTGCGAAATACCATAATCTGCAAAAAAAATTTTTGGTCACTATGTTATTTTTAAAGAGTCCAAAGAGCCTGGGGAGTTTTAGGTGGCTGACCCTGTATATTCACGTATTTCTGATTCCCTGGATCCCAAAGGATGTTACTACTGTTATTAGTACCTCACTGCGGGCCTATGCCAGGTTTGGATATCAAAGTGGGCAAGTGGAATTTTATAGGTGGCAAATCTATTTTCATTTATAACTTAATTCATAAAACCACACTAAATATATACACATATTAATAATAATAGGCATCGTTTTTACGATATCTTCTGTGGGTTAAGGCTATATGTCTGCTATTCTAGCTGCGCATTATTTTCAAGATTAGTTTTAAACTTAGTTTTAGATTTGATGTTTTATTTTATACAATACCAATTTTTATTTTATAGGGAAGAATATATTGCTAATCATATATTTTATATTGCATATACAACTGTATAATTATTAATTGTCAACAATTTTGTTTTATTCATGATGTCGGCTGTTGATAGCTTCTGTCGTTTGGGTCCTTACGTAAAATTTCTTTTGCACTACTGTGTCATAGTGTGTAATTTGTTTTTCTAATGAATGAAAGAATTAAATAGAATTAAAATAAAGTTAAACCTATTTGGTAAGTATTTATTTTTTAAATTGGTACAATAGTTAATGAGACTTAATTATTTACCGGAAATGGCTACCATCAATTTCCTTAGAACAGTGCATTCGCTGATCAAAACGTTTTCGGACATTCTGGTATTCATTGCAGTGATCTATGACAGTTTGCTACAAATCTGGTAAAGAATTGACCATACAAGAAGATCTCGCAGATTATTGGATGGAGCCTCTTCTTCCAATCCATCAATCAAGTCATGGATACTGCTTAATGTGCGTAATGAACGTTATTTTCGATAATATTGATCAATATTGGATTGCCATTTTTTTATAAACCCACGTACATGATCTCCTGTTAGAATATAAAGTAGGAATAGTAGTCGAACAATACGATTAACCAAAATACCTGCCCAAATATTGGTTTTTAAAGGTGATTATTGGTGAAATGTTATACCCCTAGGGTATTCCAAATTTTTGTATTTTTCTAAATTATCGATGTAATATTAGCAGGAAGTTAGGAAATGCTTACGACAGTCGTCGGAGCGGATGGACATAGCCCGCTACCGCCAAAACGCTAAAACGTCAGATCTAGCTGTTTTTAAGTAGGTCGGTCGACGTCCGCCGATTTGACGACGTCTTCAAAAATTTCGCGTTAACAAAAACTTCCCAACCGGAAAACCGAGGAGTCCTGGTTCATTCGCGGTCGCGCCAACATCAAAATTTTCATACAGTAGAGTTTAGCTAATTGAATTTTCTCGTGCGCTATTATTATTCATTCGTCAAAGATAAATCAAAACTACCGAGGGGCTCCCCAAGAAAGACGGAACATTTGGGTTGGTAAGTTTTTGAACAGATTAACGCCGCAAGTTTTTATCGGTTTTTTTTTATAACAATATATTAATTTTCACAATTCATTCACTGTAAATTCAAACAATCGACTCCTGCTTCCGAATGTTCATTTCAGTATATTCTTACTTTTTTGTAACAAGTCACACTTTAACGTTAATGTAAACATCCAGTTATCTATAGACTCAATATACGTGCTGAAACTAAAGTTAGCCTTTTTAATTAGTAACAACTTAGTTCCCAAACATTAACAGCGACCCACTAATCTCCGAAGAGTACAGCGTTGGAAATCGTCCATTTTCTCAGGAATTAGGATAAGAGTTCAGGTTCCCTCACCTTACGAGGGTGGTGGCAGCGTTACKCGGCCTTKCCTAAGATAGGGGGTCGTAACAACTGGTGGCAGCGGTGGGATGTTAGTTTTGGGAACAAAAGTTGATAGAAAAGTTATAATCTTAAATCGTCTTAAATTTACAATATAGTACAGAAGTAATAATTTGAGTGAACATACGGAAGTATTATTAAATAAAACCTTGCGAGCACATATTGCTTTGTAAATAAGGTGCAATCATCTGGTGGTTTGTATACTTATAGGGAATATAAGTTTATATACAAGCGCAGAACTAAATATCAAGGGTAAGGAGACAATTTATTTCATATCGCGTTTGTTTGCGTTGTGAATTAAGTGCAATACGAAATATTTTTAAATATGCCGGGTCAAGGACAAGTAGGAGCGAACGTACCGGTCGCACAACCTCCACAAATACCGAATATGGGAATGTCGATAGGGATGATAGCGATGACGGTAGATTCGTTTAGTGGTCGCGAGTCGGTGAGTGAATATTTCGAAAAAATTGAGTTGCGGGCGCGGTTAGATAATTGGGATATGAAGACTACAGTAGATATTGTGAAATTTAGACTGTCAGGGGAAGCGTACAAATTTCTTAAAACAGATCCGACGTTAGAGGCGGCTAACATATCGTACGATGATTTTAAAAAGGCATTTATTAAGCGATTTTCTCCAATTAGAATTCCGGGGGAGGCTCTCATTAAGCTGAGCAGATGTTATCAAAGGCATGACGAATCAGTTGCGAATTTTGTTACTAGATTAAAAGGGTTAGGAACAGAAATTTTTAAGGAAGATAGTGAAAACGCGACACCAGCTGAATTGTCCGGTTTAAAAAGAAAAAGCGAACAACTCGTATTGCACCAATTTAAATCAGGAATTAAAAAAGAATATTTACGTAATATGGGCACGTTGTTAATGAGAACAGAAAATTTGACTATCGATATGGCAGAAAACTTTGCGCGACAAGAGGAATTAAATATGGTTATGGTAAATAATAGGCAAAATTCGGGATCAGTACTAGCGATGCGATGTTTTAAGTGCGGTATGGCCAACCATATGGCAGAATTTTGTAGAAATAGAGTTAAAAATGGAGGACAAAATAGAAGTCAAAATTTTCAGCGATATCAGTATAATAGTAGACGCTCAAATCAAACGTCGAGTAGAGATTTTAGTAGAGGTAACCAAAATTACTCGGGTCCTGCACAAGGGAACTCGTCCGCGAATTATACACGGAATCGCGAATCATATGAGCGACCTAGACCTCCTTCAGAAGAACTAAATAGTTCACAAGCTCAAGGTAGAAACTTATATCGAAATTCATCCCGAAATGAGGTTTCACGTATCGGTACAAGCAGCTATGTTCGAAATACGAGTAATAACGCGAATCATCAGCATCATACGACAACAAACAATCAAAATTCTTTAAACTAAACTTACCCTTTGATCGTTCCCCAGACCGAAGGGTGGAAACCTCCACGAAAATTCAAAATTTTGAAACAACTATTAAAAGTAAAAATATAGCGCAAGTGCCTAATGTAACATATACAGCGTTAAAGGAAACTCCGTGTGTTGTTTATTTATTTGCAAACGGTAGAAATCGCAGTTTTTTTCTAGATAGCGGCTCAGAAGTTTCCATTTTGGCAAGACACTGTGTTCAACAGGCAGAAATTGATAGGAGTAATGACTATATTCTGACTGGTATTACTGGGCACACTGTTTTAGCCGAAGGTACGGCATTAGTTACCCTAGGTACTGAACAACAAAATTTTTCTTGTCATAACATGGTTATTTGCGGAGATGATTTAATAAAAACCGATGGTCTTATAGGTAGAGACTTTCTAATAGAAAATAAGGCTATTATATCATTTGGAGAGGATATTTTACATATTTGGAATCAACAAATTTCAATAGTTTATTTAACGGAAGTGGAAGTTTGTTCCATTAGGGGAAAATATTTTACAGCGGGCAATTCTAGAAATCGGAATGCGCCTACTGATAGTTTTAGCAAAGTGGGTGATAGTAATTTTGATCGCGAAAACCAAAGTAAAGATATACAGGCCAGAAATCATCCTGATATATACGAAATTGTGGTTAAGGATAGTACAAATAACGCCGGTTTAATTAAAGAAAGTTACGAGTTACTTAAACGTAGTTTAGATACTGACTGCAACGCCGTGTCCAGTGACTGTAAAATAACAGACAAAAATCAAATCACGGAAAGAAATAGCAGCGAGGAAATTATGTCAGAAATAAATAATGTTAATGTCAAAATAGAAGAGTTCGGGGAATTGAGCGAAACCGATGAGGAAGATGATAGGTTATATTATCGTAGTTTTAAACAAAGAGAAAACGAATTAAATTCAATTAATGAAATCAGAAGGGAAAGCAGGCTAAAATCTACTCCCAAAATAGCTTCTGAAACCAATACTAATAAATTGGCAATTAAAGTAAATGTGAGTGAAACTTGTGATGCGGTATTAGAAGATGAGATAATAATTCCTCCACGGTGCGAAATTTACTGCACCATTAAACTAACTGAAAACTTAAAGGGCGATAATCTTTTGATAGAACCTAGTGATACGGGTATAAATGGAGTGTTTGCTGCTAGAACATTATGTCAAAATTCAGAGGAATGTCCTATTCGACTCGTTAATGTTATAGATAAGGAAGTTATGGTAAAAAGTGGAACATTAATAGGATTAGCAACTTGCGTTAGTATGCCCCCAATAGTACAAGTTAATGCCGTGAAGCTATCTACACCAGATGTTCGAAGCATTTTAGAACAGTTAAAGGTAAACCATTTAAGTAAGGAGACTGAACAGCTCGTTATATCACTAGTTACCGAGTACGCGGATATATTTAGCCTAGATAATGAAGTTTTAACCAGTACCACTAAAGTAAAGCACCAAATTGTAACCGAAAATACCGCACCAATTGCAAAGCGCCCCTACAGAGTGCCCTACCATCAAAGACCTATTCTTCAACAAGAGCTTGACAGATTACTGGATGCAAATATCATAAAACCATCTAATTCACCCTGGTCGGCACCGGTCGTCTTAATTGTCAAAGATCTACCTAATGGCGAGCGAAAAATTCGTATGTGTATCGATTATCGAGGACTTAATGCTGTAACAAAAAGGGATTATTATCCACTACCAAATTTACAAGAAAGCTTTGATTATTTTGGAAACGCTACTTTCTTTAGTTCTTTCGATGTTCGTTCAGCATACCATCAAATCGACATGGAGG
Source organism: Rhyzopertha dominica (assembly GCA_025024175.1). Taxonomy (NCBI): domain Eukaryota; kingdom Metazoa; phylum Arthropoda; class Insecta; order Coleoptera; family Bostrichidae; genus Rhyzopertha; species Rhyzopertha dominica. The sequence continues at coordinate 41,206,776 of QCXZ01000041.1, read as the reverse complement.
AAGCTGATAAAGAAAAGACAGCATTCTCCACTTTAGGCCACCATTTTGAATTTACCAAAATGCCCTTTGGGTTGGTTAACAGCCCCAGTACTTTCCAAAGATTCATAAATGTTACTCTGTCAGGTTTGACAGGTGACATTTGTTTAGCTTACTTGGACGACATAATTGTTTTCAGTTCCAAAGATGCCGCCGATCATATTCAAAAAGTAAGAACCGTTTTCGATAGACTCCGACAGGCGAACATTAAGTTAAATCCTAGTAAGTGCCAATTTCTAAAAGACCAAATAAAATATTTAGGACATCTAATCGATAAACAGGGAATTAAACCAGATCCGGAAAAGTTTTCAGCGATTGAAAATTTTCCAATTCCGAAGAATGTACGTGAATTACGCGGATTTTTAGGGTTAGTAAGCTGGTATAGACGATTTATACCAAATTTTGCTACCACTGCTGTGCCGCTAACGAACTTAACAAAAAAAGGGGCTAAATTTGACATTACCGAGAAAGAACTTCAGGCCATTCAAACTCTTAAAAATGCTATTACTTCAAATACCGTATTAGCTCATCCAAATTTTTCGCAACCTTTCATCCTAGCCACAGATGCTAGTAGTGTAGGTATAGGAGCTATACTTAGTCAACTAGATGAGGGATTTGAGAAACCCATTGCCTTTTTCAGCAAAAAGCTTAATAAAGCCCAAAGTAATTATTCAGCAACAGAATTAGAACTATTCGGGGTTGTCGAAAGTGTGAAACACTTCCGCTGTTATCTTTATGGGAGAAAATTTACAATTATTACGGACCATAGACCTTTAAAGTGGCTGATGAACTTAAAAGATCCCAGTTCCAAACTAGCTAGATGGAATTTACAACTTTCAAATTACGATTTCGAAATAATTCACAGGCAAGGTAGAAAACACGGAAATGTGGATGCACTCAGTCGTTGTTTCACAATAGATGCTAAATTACCCACTTATAAACACTCAAAAGAGATCATTGAGTTTCTTAAAAGTAACAAAGTTACGAATTCTCGGGTAAAGGTCCAGAAAAGTACAATTTTTTCAGTAGAAGAAAACTATTCACTAGTACTGTGCGTCTCTAAAGATTTCAGCATGAGTCAAGGAATAGCTCGCGAATTTAAAAAGTTATTTGGTTGTGTTCAAGAATTAAAAGATCAAAACAAGGACGTAGGAGAGGTCGCGATACTTTCGTTACCAGTAAGAAATATATACTATTTAGTAACTAAAAGTGATTACTATGACCAACAGGCATATTTAACTCTATGGAATGCTTTTTGGGAATTAAGGAATATTTGTGTGCATGCTCAGGATCATAAAATCGCCCTGTCCAAATTTGATTTCCCGTTAGATACGTTAGACTGGGATATTATTTATACCATGATCCAGTACGTTTTTCTTGAAACTAGTATTGATATTTTAGTGTGTGATGTTGATTCAAAAATCGCTTCCATTAAACAAGTCGAACAGGAACCGCTATTCCTGCCGATTTGGGATAAAGATGCAATTATCAGGGCTCAACAAAATGATCATTTTTGCCAACAGATTAAATTAGACTTACTTGACAACGACATTGATTATTTTATAGATAACGAAGGTTTGCTGTACAAATCTATAGAAAAGTTGTCAAAAGATGTTTTAGTAGCTCCTAAGTCGTACATTAGAAAGATTCTACATGACTTCCATAATTTACCGTATTGTGGACATCAGGGCCAATCAAAAACGTTATCTCTCATCCAGTCTAGATTTTTTTGGCCTAATATGAAAGCGGACGTTATTAAATACTGCCAAGAGTGTATTTCATGCAGCGAACGTAAAACATCTCCACATCTTAAAAAAGCACCACTTCAAAATCTTCCAGAAATTTTAAACCCATTTGAGAGAGTATCCATGGATGTTTGTGGTCCATTTGTAACTTCGTATCAGGGAAACAAGTATCTGCTTACCTTTCAGGACGCATTTACAAAGTATGTAGAAGCTTTTCCTATGCCAGATCAAAAAAGTGAAACTATTGCCAAAATTTTCGTTACCGAAATTATCTCTAGGCACGGTACGCCAAAACAATTACTTACCGATCAAGGCACAAATTTTATATCCAAACTAATGAAAGATATTTGTAAGCTCTTGCAAATTGAAAAGCTTCAGACGACTCCATTCCATCCACAATCGAATGGTATGATCGAAAGGAGTCACCGCGTTTTTAAGGACGTAATATCTCACTACGTGTCCAGAAGTCAACAGGATTGGGATAGTTGGATTCCGTATGTGTTAATGTCATATAGATTCAATATACATAGTGCCACGGGTTATACCCCCTTTTTGTTACTTTACGGAAGGGATCCAATTTTCCCATTCGATGACATTATAAGACCTCAATCCGTTAAGTACGACTCTGATCATAATTACGTCTCTGAATTGCTTGGACGTTTAAATAACGTGTACACTACCGTTAGAGATAATTTAAAAACTGCGCGCGACAAGCAGACATATCAATATAATAAGAAAAGTAAAGATAGGAATTTTTATTTAGGCCAACTTGTGTATCTGCATGATCCTGCTATTGGAACAGGGTTATCTAAAAAGTTAACAAAACCATGGAAAGGACCTTACCGTATTATTGAAATTAAAGGTCCGGTGACCTACCGAGTCAAAAAATTAAATAGTCACAAAGAAGTTATAGTACATGCGAATCGTTTAAAGCCTTGTTTGTACGACAACTATTCAGAAAGCGATCAGCCGACGGATGCTATTCCAAAATTAAATTTAGAAATCGTAGAAGAGTCTGAAGCATTATCAGAACCGGTAAAGCCAGCCGATGCTGCACGGGTGATTATCCAAGGATTTGGACAAGCACCTGTCCAGCCGGTTATAGAAGAACCTCCAGCTCCCTTGGGGACGGAAATTCGCGAAGGTGTTAGGGTGTCTAACAGACCACATAGACCCCCTAAACGATTTACGTTTTCAGAATTCGATTAAGTCACTTCGAAAATTCTAAATTTGTTAGTTATAAGCTAAATAGATATAAATTGCAATTATTAGTATTATAATTATTGAATTCACTTAAGTTATAGATATAAACGATACCACAAATGCCACTAACTAACTGTCATTACACCGGGTGTGCATAAACATTAAAAGAACATGATATCTCCATTGATCTACGTGACCATATTAACTTTTGTGGAAATCCAGGCTTTTATAGAGTATGACTGCCGCGGAGCGAACGTTAATGTGAGTGTAGTTTCTTTAAAAGACATTTCACCCTGCCCAGAAGCTGAACAGGACTGCACCAGCGAGAGGAAAAACATACAAATTGTACAGCGTAATGAAGTAAAAACAGTACATGTACAAGCATGCTTAGTTGAAATTACACGCATTATAATGCATTGTGGAATGCATAGCCACAGTTCAGCTGTATCGGGAGGATTATCAGAGCAGATATTTGCTCTAGGAAGCCAATCTTGTCGAGAAGCACACCGATACAAAACTATACGTGTGTACAATCAAATCATTGGCAATCTCATACTGAACGTCACCAGCATTGTTGGATGTGACATAACTATGCTTGTTAGTTTATGGGACACATTGGCAATGTGGGCAGTTCACCGTCATCATCAGAGACAGTCTAGGGCCCATGAGCCGACAGTCGGATATTCCGGTCCAAATGATTCCGTAGAAATTTGCATGGACGAAACTGGGCCGAACTCAGTTCCCAATAATATCCACAATCACATAACAAGTTCCAGATATTCGCTAGAAAACAGCCGAAATTCTCTATACCCCACCTTATCTCACTGGACGGAAACGTAATTACTTTTCGAAGAAAACATACTCTAAGGGGATTTTCAGGTTTCACTCACACAACGTACATGATCCCAGGTCGATCCAACTCTTCCTGCAAGCAATAGACCGGGCATGCAATTTCCTTGCATCCTTTCTTATCTCCTTACCCATTTATAAAGTATTTTTGCACCCCTATAGAGAATTAACTAGGAACTACATCAAGGAGGACCTCTGCCCCAGGAGAAGCAGCTGACCGGAGACGTAGCCACCAACAACGGGCAAACTGGGATGATCGTGTCTAGTGTTAGTGTCTAGTGCGGTCGACCGAGAGTAAACGAAGTGAAGGTCTTTCTACAGTGGTCACAAACATTCTTAAAACATACGCGTTAAGCATTTATTTGGAGAAATTAAATTAGGATTATACTTTTTAGAACATGTTTTGGTTGGGTGTTAAAGTCTTCTTTTTTTTGTATACAGGGATATGTTTTTATGTTAGGTATATGGGGTAGATAAGTGGGAATATTTAGTTAAGCTATAGTTAAAACTCTGAGTGGTCCAGAGAAACACAGATTAATTCTGAATTAACTTGATACGCTTCGAAGATTGAGTAGAAGTGATAAGTCAATTTTGGTTTAGATATTAAAAAAAAATGCCTTTCGGAAGTAGGACATTTTTTTTCTTGACGGCGAGTATTGTTATACCCCTAGGGTATTCCAAATTTTTGTATTTTTCTAAATTATCGATGTAATATTAGCAGGAAGTTAGGAAATGCTTACGACAGTCGTCGGAGCGGATGGACATAGCCCGCTACCGCCAAAACGCTAAAACGTCAGATCTAGCTGTTTTTAAGTAGGTCGGTCGACGTCCGCCGATTTGACGACGTCTTCAAAAATTTCGCGTTAACAAAAACTTCCCAACCGGAAAACCGAGGAGTCCTGGTTCATTCGCGGTCGCGCCAACATCAAAATTTTCATACAGTAGAGTTTAGCTAATTGAATTTTCTCGTGCGCTATTATTATTCATTCGTCAAAGATAAATCAAAACTACCGAGGGGCTCCCCAAGAAAGACGGAACATTTGGGTTGGTAAGTTTTTGAACAGATTAACGCCGCAAGTTTTTATCGGTTTTTTTTTATAACAATATATTAATTTTCACAATTCATTCACTGTAAATTCAAACAATCGACTCCTGCTTCCGAATGTTCATTTCAGTATATTCTTACTTTTTTGTAACAAGTCACACTTTAACGTTAATGTAAACATCCAGTTATCTATAGACTCAATATACGTGCTGAAACTAAAGTTAGCCTTTTTAATTAGTAACAACTTAGTTCCCAAACATTAACAGCGACCCACTAATCTCCGAAGAGTACAGCGTTGGAAATCGTCCATTTTCTCAGGAATTAGGATAAGAGTTCAGGTTCCCTCACCTTACGAGGGTGGTGGCAGCGTTACCCGGCCTTACCTAAGATAGGGGGTCGTAACAGAAACATCAGCTTCGAAATGGAATCATGCCAGTAACGGTAGTTATGACGATTAGCAGTATCTGTATATTGGAAAAAGTCAACGTTCATCAGGAAAACAGATGTTGAAAAGAAAATGTGGATTACCAATTATTTTTTTACTTATTAACTCACAAACTAGACGCCAGTCGTAGTCATTCTCATTAAGTTCATGAATTAAAAACGAATATTTGTATGAATCAAATTTCTAATCTTCAAGAATCTTTTAGATACACAATAGTTTGCGAAATATTTCCACGATTCTTTTTTATTTGCTTTAGGCGGCCTTTGATGAAACTTGTGCGGTACTCGTAATTCCCAGGCGTACCATAAGTATATGACATATGTTTATCTGTACAGTTTGCGAGAAAATAAATGAAAATGGCGTGGCTCCAGCACAACTCGTTGTTTAATGGAGTGTACAATGTTAAATACTACTTCTTAATTATTGTGTAAGCAGTCATGATCAGACTAGTGTTTGCAGTTTGGTAAAATTTGCAGTATTTGTCATTATTCTGTTGATTTTCTTTATCAGGTGTTTTTTACCAGTAACTAACTAATGAATAGAGCCGTTTCTCTTAGAATAATAGCTGTATTATGCAATTAAATAATGACACCCTTGCAAATAAAACTAGATGAACTAGAAAATTAATTTGACAGCGAATTTATCGTAAACTATTGCATTAAAACACAAAAGTCTCTACAATATTCAAAGTGCTTCATCATAAAAGCTTTTATAAATAGATAAAGCATAGGTAGTATATACGATATCATTCGTAGAAAGCTTTGACTACTAAAAAGTTTTCAGTGTACCTAATCAATATACCTTTACATAATATGAAATATACTTACTGCTATCTCGAATACCCTACCGCATAATACGCGACCCCTTACATAAAGATAAGGACACAGATCCCTTTGTCAACGCAATCTAGGAAGCCTACCCTTTTCAGTTTAAATTTAGGTAAAGCATAACTCTTCCTTTGATTTCAGTTTATCCCTGTTTTAAACGCTCGGTGTAAAGTTGTTCCCAACTACTTGAAATGGTAGCTTCATTCTACATAATAACACAAACGCATTTTGTTTAATCAATGCAAGTATTAAATAGAGATTAATTTGTTCTCGGTTCTTTTTTTATTGAAGAACATACTGGCGATCAGTCTGTTTTTGGGGCTCTTATCAGACCGCTTTCCTTATTAAATTTCAAATTCCGCATTTAACCTTGGTAAACAGGGGGCACAAACAACCATTAAAACGGGATTTGTGTCTTTGACATTCAATTATTTTACTCTTACGACCTGTCAGCAGTAATATATGATACGCTGTGATCTTCTGGATCCACAAACACTGTGGAAATGAGAAACATCCCTTCTCTTGGGAAGCAGGATACTTGGTTATATAATTTGCATACGCAAAATAACTAAGATACATCAAACGATCACTTTTCATTTATATTTCAGTTTTCTTCAGATTATTGATGGTAACAGGAACTTTTTATATGCCCATTAATTTTTAAATAATGTCTGAAGAACTAATTGGTTTAAGTTAATGCTCCGTAAATGTAATGCAATCACTAATTTAATTCTAGTTTGTTTTACGAGTGCAATGAAAATGCTTAGGGAGCAGCATAAATAAAGCTCTAGTATCTAACTTTAAATTAACAGCTAATAAATAATTATAAATCATTTGGTTTGAGGATTAATTTGATATATCGTAATCCTCCCTAGAGCTCGCAACATGCTCATTATACATGATGCCGAAACCGCCAACAAAAGCTTTCACTAGTTTAGTTTCCACCATTGTATGCTGGAGAAACCTTGTTTATCCTAATTCTGTGATTCATTCCCGCAGTTCCTTGAAGTTAGTGTACATATTCTCGGTAAATCCCCATTTGGGACCTCTCCAAGTGTCGCTCTCTAGAATGGTAATGGATATAATGAAGTTTTTCTTCCTCTACGTCTTGGTGCTCTTCGCCTTCTCATGCGGTAATTATTGACGTTTCCCTTTTATGTAGATTTACTTATAGAATGTATACTTTCAGGTCTTAACCAGTTACTGTGGTATTATGCTGAAGCCGAAAGAGACAAGTGTTTATATGACACTAGGGGCGATCTCTGCAATCCTAGCAACACTACGGTGACAGAGACTGATCATAAATCGTGTATCATTTGGAGGCGCTTTGCAAAGTAAGTAAAGTATATGTGGTGAGTATAATAAATATGTATGATGAAATTAATGCAATTTTTAATTTCTTGTTAAAAATGAGCTTTCATAGAAACTCTTAATGATTCTGTCACGCGTTTTACTTATATCAACATAATTTTATACTAATCAGGTTGTACAATGTATTTTAAAATTTAGCTTGATTAATTTGAAATCTTTACGTTTATGTCAGGAGTGAATTATATTTAAGTAGGTACATAATATTTTTGTTTTGCTAGATATTTAACTTCGAAATCCTTTTGGAGTGGATATAATACATGAATACTATTTAAATCCACAAATGCCTAGCCTAGAAGTTAATCATCAAAATTAACAATTTCCAAGATAAAATCAAATTTTTATGTATTTCATATTTTTACTATTAGACAATATTTTCAGTCTGTTTGAAACAACGCAAACGTTATTTTGGGCTGTCTTTGGTCTCATTGACTTGGAGAGCTTCGATCTCAAAGGCATCAAGATCTTCACCAGATTTTGGGGCATGCTGATGTTTGGAACCTATTCTGTGATCAATATCGTTGTTCTTCTGAATCTGCTGATAGCTATGATGAATCACTCATATCAGCTGATTTCGGTAAGTTAACATGTAGACTCCTCCTTACATACGGAATGAACCAATTGAAAACGATAAGTTCGACCTATTGTGTCGTATAATATCGTAATATTTTCAATGTATCCTTTAGAATTAATAAGATTATTTTCATTGGATTGTTAAAAACAACTTTATTTTGCCACCTTTGTAAGTAAAGCGATAACAGGATGAACAGACAATAATGTGATCTGTTTAGTAATTAAGCTTAGTTCTAAGATCAAAAAAAATAATTAAATTTTCTTGGAACTAGACTCAATACATTTGCTAATTATTTAATAAACTACCGTAGTAAATAATAAATAAAGCACTCAAAAATAATACATACCTTGGCTATTGAAAGCGAGTTTTACAGTTAATATATTAAGAATTTATTTCTTTCTTATATGGTATTGGCTTAAATTATCAATACACTATACTACAAGGTGTTTCAAACTAGTAATTGTAATTGAAAAGTTATATGTTTGAATTAATTTGTTTTGCATCTAGAGAATGGATATTTGATTCCGAACAATTAGTTGAACAGTTGTTGGTAGAAAGTAAGTTTTGTCATTTCAGTTATACAATTATGAATTCGCATTTTATATAAATCAGCTACAAATATACAAATATCTGTAGTCTCTCATAAAATTCATCTTCTAATTAAAACACAATGCCGTGCCAGCCCCTCAGCGTTGTTGCCAAATTAATCTCAGCACGACTATCTGTAAACATAGTTGCCATTTTTATCTATAAATAAATAGAATTGGAGTCTTGCTCGAAAAGAAACCATTTGTGTCTTCAAGCGATAATGTTTTTCTGATGCTTCACACATTCTATTGTTAAGAGAATTCGGTAACATATTTTATTTAAAATCATTTATCATATTTAATAATCATATATTACTAATACCAAATTAGTAAAGTTATCTCGTCATACCGCTGCTGAAATTTAATAAAGAAATCAAAGTAACCTAGAATCATTGCAATGGTGTATATCTACACCACATAACAGAGGACTAAATAGATATTAAGAAACAGGTAAGCCATGAGTAGGTACTGTTACGTGATTTACTAAATATTTAAAATTTCATAAAAAGTAAAAAGAAAGTAGTTGTGATCGTCTAGATTATGGTGTGTGTTGAATGGAAAAGATAAAAGGAAAATAGTACCGTGTAACAAATGATTAGTGTATTTATGGATGAAACTGCGGAGTGCATAAAACTTCACGGAAAATGTCAGTATTTACTTGAGCATTGGACCTTGTGTTATATACAAGAAAGAACTTACAATGAGCCAGATATGCAACAGGGAGTTTCATAAGAAATGCAACAAGTGTTTGTCAGGTAATCATAATAATCAAGCTATAAAGAATACAACTAAAACATGAAAAACACGTAACGGAACAAGGCAGTCAACAATATCACAGAACAGTAGCCTACAATTATCAGGCATAAACAAAGAGAAGACATATAAAGACAGACCTAGAGTTCCTCCATAGCAAGTAAATGTCCGCATATTATACGCGAATATACAATGTTACCATTTACCATATTACGGCCTTGAATTCGAAGGAAAACATCATATGTAGTTGATACTGATGCTGAGCTACTTGTATTTTAGGGTAGGACGCTCCCACGTAGAATATTCTTGACAGCGCGATAGCCTTATTCCTGGGATAGCCGTTAATTTCTTGCTAAAGAATGATACCAAATAAGCCTGCATACGTCCAGCAATTTAAAAATTGTCAATAGATCGGATACAGCATCAATCACTACATAACTGAGAAAAGAGTTAAGTATGCGGTATATTCATAAGAAGTTTAAAGGTGTATACATGTACTAGATCTAACAGAAAGGATGTCATTTTTATTGAACGAAAAAAGTGAGTTTCATTACCAGAACTGAGCAGCACGGACTTAAATCAGCACTTACAACGGAATTAGCGAGTGGTAGTTACAAAACTTCACTTTACCTTATAAGATTCAAAGAAATCAACAGAACATATACGTATTTATTCAAGGGTTACTGCAGCACATTATACACTTACACGTACTAAGAATTTGACAATGCTAGACAATTGTAGCGAACTCTTACTTGGTAAAAATGTACTGAACTAGTAATTGATGAAAAGCAAGGCAGATAGTATGTCAATTACAGCAATCTCATAGCAATTTCAAAAACCTCGTTTAATGTTATATTAATGACAAATACTGAGAGTAGCGGTTTTCATCAAAGACAAGAAATGTCCCAAAAACTACTACGTTGAAACTGCTCTTAAATGCTACGTGAAGTGGAGAAGCTGTGCAAAAACTGAAAAGGTAAGAAATGAATCCAACCAGTGGCGGCTGGTCCAGGTCGGCAGAATTTTGATCGAATAAATTAGTATATTTTGTTTTATTATGTTCAGATATCTTGAAACAGTTGGAGCGCATTTTTTTACATTACCATCAAATTAATAATTAGCCATAATCACATTTTTACGGGTTATCCCGAAAAATTTACGTTTCTCGACAACCATGGCTGGGCCGTGTATGTGTGTGTCATCCAAGCCCGTGATCCAAGCGCTGGGTCGGCAGACTGCATCGTATAAGGAAGCAATAGCATCGTTTTCCTATGAGCTGAACAAAGACGCAACCCTGCGCGCATATTGAATCCTGAGGCGAAAATCGAGACTCTGCAATGCTTGGGTCCGGCAGACAGCATAAAACTTTAAAACCGACTTCATCATTTATTTCAATTTTTCAAGTTTTTTTTTAATCAACCAATTATAGTTCTGTTTTCTACCGAGTATTACAAATTATCTGATTGACACCCTTCACATGCTTACAGTTTTTTTATAATTATAATTTAAMTTTACGTATATATGTTTTTATTGAAGTTAATAAAGGAGGCCCGGCATTCATAATGGTCGGATTCCGAAAATTAATTTTGACATGTACATTGAACAACAATTATATATATAGTTCAATACTGAAATCACGAAAAACTACCCGAGTGTTCTACGAAATTTTTCATTTTCCCAAGATTATTGTAAGAGCTATCCTCTTAAATAAACAATTTTAAGCAGATACCTTCACACATTTAACAGAATTAATTAAATACATGTTATCAATTTAGTCAATCTGAAATCATTGAAGAATTTCACACAAAAAGAAAATAAAATATAAGTAAGCGCCAATACTCATATAATCGCTTAAGAGGGGCGTTTACCTAGAGCGAATCGGGTCATTTTAAGCACCTACCGTTTTACATTTTACCGAGTTATTCGAGTCTTTTTCGAAGTGAAATTTCGACACGGCAATGACAAAAGATGTAGCTACAACGTAGAGTTCGAGTTTTTTCTGAATTTGGTACGGTAATGTAAATATTTGTTGTTATATTTTGCTTAAAAATGCGTATTTTTGGCGAGCTATTTCTCGAAAACTAAGGTATATAAACGAAAAATTCGAACTCCACGTTGTAGTTACATATTTCTTTGTACACTACCAAAAATATGAGCACGATAAATGAGTAAAAACATTCAAAAAATCTAAAACCGCAAACCCTTTTGCACGAGTTCGTCACGAGCGCGGAATGCGAATGCCCATCCCCACCAGGTCCGCCGCGTGGTATCCAGTGAACAGTGAGGCTAAGATACAATCCTGTCGGAAATGATCGAGCGGTATACGATCTATTCCGATATGACTGGATATCTAAGATTGTAAGTCTAAATACACGTGACAAGTTTAATGTTAAAAGCTCTTTCACATTAATTTACTGTCTGCCGAAGCAATGGGGAGGTGGAAGGAAAATTATTATAAAAGGTCCTCCAGAAATCATAGTCGACATGCAGTTGGAATGAAATTTTATATAGTTCATATTTACAGAAATAAATGGGTTATTCCATATTCTGAATAACCTGGTATAATATCATAGTAAGTTACTAACATCATACTTACTTTTTTATGCACACCCTACAGTCAGCAATTTTCCGAATATTAGTTTAGCCCGTCTGTTGCTCGTACGATCTTTGCGTGATTTCAACCTAGCGGCTACCCTCTTACGTCCCATGTCCCGCTGGTAATACTGGTTGCATAGTTTACATTTCTGCCCGATCGCTTCAAGTAAATGCCCCTCTTAATGCTGTCTGCTGGACTTCCGAATACATCTTCGGATTGGGCTCGACATATATCGGCTTCTCATCTCCGGTGCAGTACACGTGCACGCTTAACGTTGAAATTATGTAGCTAGTTGCCAGATTAGGCTATTTGTTACCAAATGAACTATCTTTTTAACTTGCGGCGATATGAAAATTTACAGAAGTAGCAAGTAATAAACAACAACTACGAGTATATACAAAATTATTTACTAATTTATAAATAAATAATATTGACCAACTAGAGTGGACCAAAGTTTTTACTGCCGACCCAATAGAATTTGTTACGAGCCGCCACTGAATCCAACTGCAATTGCAGTGTTAAAGGAGAAACTTTATACGAACACACAATTTGAAAGACCTATCTACTACACAAAACTCAGTAAAACAATTGGCAAACTGCCATAAGTGACTACTTTTATTAATAGTATTTATATTCCCCTCCCATGTCACACTTTGTGTAAAGGCTCTTTCTTCAAATTCGGTATTGTAAGAAGCTAAGCCTGTTAGGACATACCTATGTTAACTTCCTAGTTGAATTCTACGCTCGATGTCTCGTCGTGTACTTACTTTGTAACCAATTTATTCCTATGCAAATTTGTTGGCGCACTTAAACGTATTTGAAGTTAGCGGTCGTGGATCGCTCGTTAAGTCCTGGCAGTGAATAATTCTTAAGCAGGAAGGAATCCATGAATATTAAACGTAAAAGACGAATATTCGATGAGCGACATCGAAAGTTTGCTAGACTTTATTGATGAAATTCTCCTTGGTTACTGAAGATTGCGACCTGTTTATTTACCTGTCGGCAAAGTGTCCTTAAAGAAACTTCGTTTGAAGTTTGTTCGCGCCTGTTTAAAAGAAAACGGATTAAGTTGGAGAAAGTGTGCTAAAAGGGATTAATTTGAGGATGACGATCAAACAGATTTTTTGTTGTTGTATGTTTTGCCTGTAGGGTAATAAAACTTTTAAAATACTGCGCAATATTAAATTTAAATTTTGTTCCCAGGAAGTTTTATGAGGTTTTAGTTTACAAACAAGATAGTCATTAATAACGTGATATGAAGTAATTATGCAGTTTCTGTATCTACTTCCTTCTAAGCAAACGTCAATAATTTGTTGGTATTATTGCAATTTGAATTTGCCAAGATCTTGTAGCAGAAGGTAGCTTTCAAATAATTGAGATGGTCATTTCACAAAAAGAGACCGTTTAATTTTTACTTAACAACAGGAGAAATGCTTTATGGAAGAACAATATAATAAATTCCAATTCCGGAACAAGACACCTAAACAGAAAAAAAGCTTAATGTAACACTAACACCATTTTAATCAAATCAGCACTTACTTGAACTAAGCTTAATACCTTACTACCTAAAAATTAACATAGACCAGTTTTATCCAATTTTACCCAAATATTTCAACTTTCCATCTAAACTCATACTTAAATTAAATAAATATCTACTGCTGCTTAATTTTTTATAAGTTCATCTGCACCCTCTGTAAGGAAATTCATCTTTCGCTATTTTATATTTATGATCTTTGTACTTTTTTCAAACTAATGATTCTTGTAATACACCCCAGCAAGTTATAACTGACAATACATGTTCGTTACAATTTAGTTTAGATTCAAATAACACACCAATATCTTTTACTGTCAGTCCTGGTAACGACCTATTGTGAATATAATATGTGTTTACGAATAGGTGCTTATTGTTTTTAACATTTTAAATTACAATTTAGTGAAAGATCGTCTCACCGCCAGTTATTTACTTCCGTATGGTCTGCCTAAAGTAGGTGACAATTAATGTTTGAATTCAGGTTCCTAAACATCTTTAGGTCGGCAGCGTACATCAAAAACTTGCTGTCAACTTTATATTATAAATATATAATAAAAGGATAAGGAGACCCAAAATAGAGCCCTGTGTAACACCTGTTGGATAGATATGAAATGAGTAATATGGTCAGGTACATCATTCGAACGCTTTCGATATATAAGTTAAAAGCGAGTCTGCCTATTAAATAGGGATATTTTACTTTGGCAAAGACTGACAAAAGTACGAAGGGTCTATAGTTTGATACATTAGGATCAGGTTTGAAAATGGGTGTTATTTTTTCACACTGTAGGGATCAAATTTAGAATTTTTATTATTATTTTAGGTATTATTAATAGGTGTCCCAAAAGTAACTGACATTTGAAATCTTTAATAGAACACATTTTTCATACTTACGGTATTTTATTGGTTTAGAAAGCAGGCATATAGAGGTAATGTGTGGTATAAAACATCTGACAAATGTCCACCCATAGCTTTGGAGCACATATTTACTCTTTTAATGAAATCTTGTATAATATGTTGGCATAATTGGGTGGAAATTTTCGCAATATTGTGGGGAATTTCATCTTTATGTTCCTTAATTGTATCAGGTTTATTGATATACACTCTATCCTTAAGATAACCCCACAGAAATCACATAATCTTAGTAGCCTAATGATATCACCTTTCTTAGAGATAAGACGATCACTAAATGTTTTTTTTGCAATAACTGCGTGGTTTCATTGYCAGTATGACACGTTGTTTAAACTACATTTCATTTATATTGATATCAATAATTTTAGGCAATAAAAGGTTTGAAATTATCTCGCGATATTGAATTCCGTTTACAGTAACAGCATTTTATTTTATTTTATCTATAAAGAAGTAATGTCCAATCAATCCCCCAGTCCCAAATCCGCACCAAAGTGTGATCCGTTGAGGATGCATATGAAGTTCTTTAATCATTTTTAGATTTTCGGATCCCAAATTCGATACTTTTATTTATTCACGTTGTCGGTAAGATCAAAACATTCTTCGTCACTAAAGATGATTTTTTTTTCAAAACTCACCATCGACRTTCTGTCTTTCCAGAACCCAGTTTGCGAACGCTCGACGACTTGCATAATTTTCTGGCTTCAATTCTTGCATTAAAAATTGAACTTTGCAGGCAAACAATTTCAAATTTTTTGTCAAAATTCACTGAAGAGAGGTTCTGGAAATGCCTAATAGTTGGCTGCACCTACGAATTGTTATTATAAGGATTTTTTAAAGCTTTCACTAACGCTGACTATGTTTTCATTTGTGCGAGTTGTAGAAGAACGACCACTTCTTTTCTTGACTATAATTTTTTGATTAAATTAACCACGTTAGAGCATTATGATGGCCGAATAAAGTACGGCATCTTCGAACGGTTTTCGCAAAATGTTTACCATTTTAAAGTGAATTTTCACAATCTCTACCTGTTGTTCGATCGTGTACTTTTCAATAACTTAACCTCAATGTTTATTTATAACAGCATATCTCTACTTTAGTTGTTTACTACTCCTTCTCATTGGTGGTAACCTTTTATCATGTTAGGTCAGCTTTAACTTTCAAACTTTTAAGGTGGACTTTCAGGTCACACTGCAGTCTCCAGAGTCAATTTTCCTGGTAGCTTTTGACATACACCTAACAAAAATTAGAGCAGTATTTAGTATTTATTGTTATATTGCATTCTTGAAAATTGACAGGTAAAATGCCATGTATGTAAAAAATGCGAACAGTCTTTTTGAAACTTTAATCCTCTACTTTATGGATTAATTCTCAATTAAAGGATTATGGTAAAGGACTGCATCCAGCTTCATTTCCCCGACACATATTAAATTTAATGATGCATGTGGAGGTTTCCTCTACCATTATAGCTCGCGATACAGTAAAAATGTGACATTTGCAAGAAGTTGACATACCAACCATTTAACGGCACCACCCGTAGCATATTTATTAGACCTGCAGCTCCTTCGTTTAGTCATTATTTAGCAAAGATCAAATAAGAAAAACTGATTCACTTCCTTTAACTGTATTTGAAAATGAAGTTTTACCCGGGGCAAATTTCTATACTTGATTCCGTATGCCAGTAAAATTGTAGAAAGTTTACCCTTTTTTGTAAAAGTTTACAAGCCTATATGTTTGTTGTTTTTAGAAATAAAGAAAAACTGCCCTTGGAAAATTTAGTCTATGTCCTTATTATCTGGTTGCCTTTATGAATCTAATCTGGTAACACGATATCGCAAGTGGCAGAGAAAAAGCTCTACATGCTTCATAAAATTTAACGGACTGAGGACCCTTAATATTACTAGTTTCAATCTGTAATTTCTGAGTGAGAGGGAAATTTGATGCTGTGTCTACTAGAAAATTCTTGGGCCGAGACTATTTAGATTGCACCACATACGTCAACTATGAAGCTTGGATCAGTATGGATGATTATGATGATGTTACTTGGCATATTTAGAATTTAAAACCTTGTAACTCGACTAAATGGGGCCAACCCTAAACCAGCGCAGCATGGGTTAGCGCTGAATCCACTTCGTACCGGAACCCGAGTGAAGAAATTGCACCTTATCCGCACTGGCAGCCCCCGCCGTCCTTGGAAATGGCTGCAATTTGTCGCCATTAGCGGCGAATTACCGCCGATAGGAAAAGTTGGCAATGTAGAACGGAATCCACTATGATTTATTGATGTAGGTTAAAAACCCTGCTGTTATGCAACAATCGCGTGCTCATGTAAATCGAAACGCCTTGTCGGTCCTCCGTGAAAGCACGCAAGTTCGTCGACCCCGGGGAAAACACATGTTTTCGCCCTGCTGTCGACCAGATTGCTGCGCCTGTCCACGGTAGGCACCCTCGAGGGACTATTTGTGTTTTACGAGCTGTTCCGTATCGTCGGATCGATATTTTTCCTACAGACCTAAAACTGCTCATGGCGGGGTGAGGAAACGGCGACGACCCCAAAGACGTTCACCCCCTTTTAGGAATATTCATACCGGTGATGTTACCATGGCTTTCTTCAAATTTTCATCGAAGACAAACCCTTAATCTTATATAGATTAAGGCTAATCGATATGCGGTTGTTTAGCTTTAAGGTTTAAAGCGCATAGACGAATTAGAAATGTAAGGAGCCGATATTTTTGCTTTGAAGGTAATAATTGCACCGAATAGCTACAGGTGCAGCGAACTAATAACGCTTGCACAATCCAGTATCTATTAAAAAATGTATTACTTTTAGACCTCACCCATCTAAAACGAATCTATTCAACCTCAATATTCTATATGTACCGAAAATCTTGCTTAATGTTACTGCAAAATAGATGAATGATGGCTATCGGTGGGGATGAGACGCGTTGGCGCCAGCCTCAGATCGTGCCGACCAGTTGCGGCGCAAATGAATTTTTTTTGGTTTGCACGCAAAGTGGTGTTTGGGCAAAAGAAATACAGGAAACAGTATTATTGTGTAATTTAGTAAACTAAAATAACGTAGGTAGTACAAAAAATGGAAACCTAAAAATAATGTCAATAATACATACGCATACATGTGAGTTGTCAAATTACTATCCGAACCAAAAAAAAGGATGAAAACTAGATAACTAGTTGCTAAGTACAAACAAGAGAAACAAAAATAATAAATCACACATTCGAGTGGGTTGTCAAGTTACTACCAGAAATTGAAGGCAAATGAAAAAGAAAACAAGCGAAACATTATACAATGAAGAGAATCAATACATAGCTACATATTCACTATCTAATCACTATCAAAGTCACGGTCAGTACTATCTTCCAATCTTCGGGTGTGTATCTTGTTGAATTCTTCTTCGGCTATCATGCTTGTGTCATCCAATTTGAACGTGACATTTCTTGCACCAACGTTGTGTTTTAGTGTGGCCCAAATTAACTCGATGGGATTCAAATTCGAGTAACAGGGTGGTAAGCGTAAAACGGTATGTCCATGACTTCGTAACAAGTTGTCAAACTTGTAAGTTACATGGCGCTTTTTGTTATTTTTAATAATTTCATACAGTTTAGGTTTCAAACTGTTTGGATCGAAATTAATGTTACGATCCATAAGTCATCGCCCCATATCTGCTTTCTTGGATTTCGACGACGGTGCTGGATTGGTTTGCATATTATGGTATGTGCATTATTAATAACAATGACCGAATTCATTTTTGAATGGTAATCACCACTTTTTGTTCCCGACTTCAACATTAATAGGCATCCAGGTAAGAACCCCTTTTCCCATACTGCGTCTATGATTATAAGCCTCTGACCTTAGACCTAGACATATTTGCAAATAACCCTTTTGTCGAATCATCCGTCCAGTTTTTCGACGAAGTGTGTCCACTATGCAGGTAAGTTTCGTCCAGATATACAATTGGTGTATTCTGAACTTCGGAAATATTCTATTTTCTCCAAATAAGAAATTCGAAGTGATCTCATGTCGTGCCTTTCGATTGGCACTTTCTTATTATTTTGAGTTCTCCTCCACCTGAATCCCATGTTGTGCAATAAAATCCTCAAAGTCTCGTTCGATCCATGCCAATCCAAGTCAGTTTGTATCTTCTGGTTTAATTGTGCTACTGTCACACGATTTCCTTCGGTCTTATGAAATTCGTCCACAACGACGCAAATCAGTCTTCTTGTATTCCAGAAAATCGGCAGTCAGGCTACTGTTCCTCGGTCTCTTCTTTCCAGGAGTACTGAACTGTGGTTTTCCATTATTTTCCGATGCACTGCAATCACCTTCACGGACAATCCTCTCAAGAGTATCTGAGGCACCACTTTCATTTTTAAAATAATAAAACACAGGGTACACTGCTTCCCTTGTTTGACTTCGCAGTTTTTTTTTTCACCATTCGACATCGTGTACAATTTTCAGTCACGACACGATCACGCGCGGTTACAGCGAGTAGGTACTGCCGTTACGCCGGCACTGGTTCTGAGTTGCAAATGCGTTTGTGAACAGCCCCACCGCTCGCCATCATTTATCTGTTTTGCAGTAATTAGTGAGTCTGAATGCCCCAGCGCGATCTAGCGGGGCCTCTGCAAATTGCTAGTCACTTACGGCGTCTGCTCCCTAATTAAATAATATCTGCTCGGCTCAGTCTATCCCGATTCGATAACTTGAGTTTCATCCTTGTTTGGATTTATCAAGTGGGACTGCTGAATGAATTGGCAATGGCATATATACGTTTATATGCGCCGATTTCAGAATAAGTAATGAAATTTTCAATTCGGTCTAAACAAGGCCGAAACGAGTCCTAAATTCGGATTGATTGACCAGAGACGTTATTCACTTTTCATTTACGACGACTCGCTTTACGCACAATACAAGCCCAAGGTATATGTCCTAATATTCACACGGTCACTATAAATTGTTAGTATATTACTAATTAGAAAACAATTTATTAATTTGGTTGAATATGTGTTTTCATAGATACTAAGTAAGATAACCGACTTCATTCCGCACGATATCTTTCGCGACTTGCATTTTTGTGCCTTTTGGGACGGTTTCTTTTCTCTGTTTTAGGCTAAAATCCAAACCAATCTAATACCGCAATTTAAGCTATTGCCATAGTTACAGGGTTAATTTAAGCTAACATCAACTTTAACAAAGAGAAGAGAAACCGAAGATATTTTTATGGGATCCTGGCTTACATCTAAAGGAACTTCATCAAGTCAACGTCCTAGACTAGATCACACACTAGAAACTGTAGATATCCAGCAGCATAGAGTTCATATGGTCTAACCAGAATCTCATATACTATTCCAGCCAACTGGTGTTGGTAGTGGCTCTTGAACTCTATATCTTGCACGGCTGATTTTGCAAAAAAAACCTTGCTTGGGGAATGAGTCACTGTTTATAGGTATACCTGCGTAAGATATATTGAGGGGGAAAATACTATGGTAGATGGTGATTTCTGTGTGAACCTAAAATATGCGGGCGAGACACACTTGTTTAGTTTAACTTCATTAAACAAAAACTTTAATGTGCTTTTCTTTACTAGCGAAACGGTCTACAAGTTGTATATCCAGTATACATATCTTGAACTGCTGACTGAAATAATCTAATCATAGTTTACTTGATTCAGTGCAATAAAACAGTAATTTTCGCTAATTAACAAAAAACCGGTAACTTTCGAACATTATTTCGATTGGAAGTGATCTAGACCTGATTCACTTTTACCCATTACTTTTGGAACACCCTACACATTCTTTGGCCACTAAGACTATATGCAACTTGTACGTAGCTTATTATTGAATTTCAAGGTGTCATTTATTTGTAACAGATACATTTCGCCAAAATATAGACTTCCGCCTATGTGCTTGACTGCTGTAAAATGTTTAAATTATTTAAGATGTGGTAAATCGAACAGCAAATATTTGTCTAGCAAATTTACTTGCGGGAAATTTGACAGTTGCAAACATTTTATCCCTTAATGGACCAAAAAATTCCTTTTCAGATGACAAAGTACTAAACCTTTTACAGATTTTAAAGTCTACTGCCTTTATAGTGAATGTCTAGAACGCTTCATAAAACTACCGCGCGACAGATATCAAATGTCAAAAGCTACATGTTTATTCTCTCGTTTTGGATCGATCGAAAACTGTTTACTTTATCTCGTGCAAACGGCAGTGCGCCAATTCGATAAAATATGCTAGTTGTTTCCTTAAAATTCGGTGCATTATGAAAATAACTGTGCTTTTAGATACATTTTGCGGAGAAAGTACAACATTCTAAATGTTGCTGATATTTCTGAATTGTTTACTTAAAACACTGTGAATTTGATTGTGTTTAGACGCTTCCCCAGTAAAAAGAAAAGAAAAGATGCTCCTGCAGTAACTAGAACTTAACGAAACTAAAAGAAGACAAATGGATTCAAGGAAAAGGAAAACTGCTTAAAACTTTCGTGCATAATGTATTATAGCATTGCTCTTGATATTGTTGTTGTCGCTACAGTGAAGTAGTTCCGTGGATCCAGCCAAGTGTATATGTTACCGGCAAAGTACGTTATGCAGTCATACCTAGGTCCGCAATGACGGCCTACTTTAGGCAAACTCCGAAATAACCTGCTCCATTACAATAATACTGTCAATATCCTATGTACGAGTACGAGGCACAGTTTGCGATAAAAAAATTGATTTGTATTAATAATTTATTGCCTCTTAAAGAACAATCCCAAATAAAATAAACTTCCATATTAAAAAAAAACATCTGAAGACATGGAGAGGTATAATCAGAAACAACTTTAAAATCAGAGTGGACTCTTATAGAATACGCTTGCTATCGTTTATCATGTCGCTTGTTTAAAAAGAAATAGGCATTCGCAAAGAAAGCAAAAAAATTCAAAGAACCAACTGAAAAAATATTAAAGTAGAATCAGAGAAGTCTCTTTGGGTAGAATTAGGACTTCTGCATAACACTTTTTACAGAGTACATAATATACAGGGACCCTTATGCTATACATTTTGCAAAGGTTTTACGGTTATTCCTTTTTTTTGGGTGCTTTTTCTTCTTGTGACAAATTTCCTATAGCCACAAGTAAAGTGTAATGCATTCGTTACGTTAGCAAATTTGTTGCTTAGTGCATTAKTCATAATTCGTCGTGAGCATTGTCTAGCACCTCAAACAATTTTTCGTTGAACACAAAGCATTTCACTTCAGTGACTTGCGCAGACAATGGCAAAATTATCTTATTAATGCCCCTAACAAGTAACACATCGTAACGTTTAAGACGTCGGTATTGAAAAGTTGGTTTTGGCAGCTTTCTTGGCTTCGTCAAGTTCTTTAATTAATAATCCAATAACGATTAAACACAAATAGCCACAACTGCCGCCTAATTACACCTAAAGACAATACAGAATGAGGATTAAGTGGTTACGTCGCGCCCCACCGCGATATGTGAACACATAGCAAAAAGTTTCGACCGCCTGCAATCGTGATATCAGCTTATTTCATAGTTTGGCTGCTACGTATTTGGCAAACCTAAGATTGTCATACCACAGTAAAGGCAATGTGCGAACCTTGCGGATCTTGCCTAGGGAAACCTAGCTATGACTGCATAATGTACTTTGTCGCTAACATATACATTAAGTCAAACATTGCGGTACAGAAAATCTCGGACATGGAAACCGCCTATAAGCACATTAACTCACAAAATATACGGGAAGAACATTATCAAACAAGAACACAAAAACCGCACAGGAAAAATAAAAGAAACGATATAAGTCTCATTAGACAAAACATATGTTCTTAGGTAGTTTTAAAGACACTGCTGAAAAATTGCGACCAAATACTACTTAAAAGAATCTCACTTCAAATAAGAAGGTTTCGGCTAGGGTGAAAACATCATAATGGCAATACCAGAAAGAAGGAGCAAGAAATTACGGTGATAGCGCGATAGTTTTGTCAACGAATCGGGAAGACATGGACACAATCCGGCGGCCGTAAATAGGCTCAAGAAAATTAATGCTCACAGACGAGAAATACCCCGTAAAGCAATATCATCCCATCTGGAGCTCCGGCATATTAAATCACTCAAGTAAGCGTAATTCATAATGTATTCTACCGTAACGGCCTTGTGTTCGCGTTACTATTGTTATTGTCGTTGTCGTTACAGAGAAGTAGTGGTACCGTTAGATATCTGTGCTGGTGAAATTTGTGGATACCTGCTTACATAGGAAGTAAGAACACATTCAGATAGACAAGGATAGCAGATACGCGCTGTATCGGAACAACGTTTCTGGTGGAGAGACGGCTTAGCCCTAAATGCCATTACCACTCAACAAATAATGAGGTGTTCCCATTTTAAGACCGAATGTATTAACACTAGACGTACACTCGAAGACTTAAATGAAGGAACGGCTAGCGTTGTTATACAAGCTGGTTAGCAATAAAAATCTTGTTAAGTTCCCGACAGACACGCTGCACCCTCTACCATTTCCTAGGGGCAGAATATGCAATGTGAATATCACGCCAGTAAAGAGATCTTTACTGCTAAGCACCTTATATAACAACGCTAGCCGTGTCTTCAACTAAGTCCTCAAGTGTACATACATATACACATACATGCACACATACTTATACCTACGCTGTATACAATATCGCCTACAAGAATTGATCAGTATCGGAACTATTCGAATCAGTTGAACCAAAGTCACAGTTACTGTCGGCTTGCAAACTGATTATTAAACTGTCACATATACAGTTCAATAACGTCTGTTTAGCATAAAAAAAATCGTCAGCTGTTTCGGCATGTTGGCAGTGTTATTCCCAATCTTGTGTAGCAAATGTATTTAAACATTCGTCAAATAGCAATTTCGACTTTGCCCAAATTGCATCTACAAGATGTTTAATTGCAGCGTAAACCGTCTCAATGGGGTTCAACTCGTGGTGATAAGGTAGAAGGCGGAGAACATTTTGACCCTTAGACACAGGTTGGCGCAAAAAATCTTTTGTACCATCGCTCTAGGATTTTAAATAACTATGGGATTAATGGAAATAGGTCTCGTCCGTGTATATTATTGGTCTATTTGCCTGACGATATTCATTTATCCTACGTAGAAAATTAAGAGGCATCTGTTGAATATGTGATTTTTCCATAAGTAGCTTGCGATTAGTTTGTCTTCACCCATCGAAAACCCATTTTCTTCATCACTCGTCTAATGGTAGTTTAAGAACCCGTATAATTATTTTCGTTCTTGAATTCTTGCTCTATTATTTTCACCGTGGATGTCCAATGAATTAAGTAAATAAAATAATTATAAGCATACTTTCAAAATTCAAAGAAATGACTGTAAGCAAACCATACATTTTTTCCACACTGCACAAATTGATGATGTTGCGACGAAGAACCCTCATATTCTTCTAGGTCCGTTTTGGTTGCATTCTGCCTTCGTTTTTTTTTGTTTGGCCTCAAAAAATTTTCTCGTAGGTAGGTACACATTAAATGCGCTCTTTCAATGAAAGAGTTATATTTTTTCGAAATGCCTTTAACAGTTACTCGAAATTTAGGAGCAATTTAACCCCTATATTCTGAAAAGAATCCCGTAATTTTAAACTGCCCATGTTTTAATATTTCAAATTCTGAAAACCATTAGATACAGGTAACTCGTTGTATATATTTGCTTGAACTTAGAACGGCGGCATCGCTAAAGTAAGGGAAAACTACCTGAATACAAACTTTGCATTCTAAATACCTGTTTGCTGCAAACTCTAGGCCCAAAAGGAGCTCCGATAAGCGGTTTGCTTACTGGACTAGTGCGCATCTATTGTGTGCAGAAAAACACAAAAACCCTACAAGAGGAATAAGTAATATGAAAAAAATATGGAAGTTCATAGGAAGCTTAGAAGGCACCAATCAAGAACTACGAACAATATAAATTTCAATGGATAGGGCCAAGAAAATCGCGTCACTCTTAAACGATGTCATAGGAGAAGGTTTTAGGAGAGGAAAAAACATAATATGCGCATAACAGAAGAAATCACCATGACAGCGTGATGATGCTGTACTCCAACAAAACAAAAATGTACGTAAAGATGGAATAGTCAGTATAACAAGGTCATCCCAACCCAGAGCTCCAGCACGCAAATGGATAAACACATATGGAACAATCCAATGAAGCATCCATAGAAACATCCAAGAAAAGCATTCACTGGGTGGGTGCACTTGCAAACCTTTCCATTCCAATCCTCAGCTCTCCGTAACATGCGCTACGTGGAAGCTCATTACCAACAAGCCTGTCACCCCTCCAACCCAACATAGACGGCCGGCGTGACAGTATATCTGGGAGCGACAGAAATGCCTGTCGTACTCTGTTCTATCAATCAATGAAAATAAAAGTTATACATTTTGTTATATACATTCTTGATTATGTCATTTGCAACACGGCGAATTTATTTGTTTAAAATTAATTTATTTTCTTGTCTTGATCGAGTTGTTCTTTATACTTTACTACCGCATTTTTATCGTATGTTTAGGATAAAAGTGCTCTTTGTTTTCGATACAACTTGAGAGCACATCTGGGGTGCATAGGATTTTTATTTATAGCCCTTACAAAGTGAAAACTTTTATTCGTCGACTGGAATTTTAGTAGTTTTACCGGTTGCGCGATTTGATAGGTCGTAAATTTTCCATTGTTTATGATATCAGCAGCTGTAAAAGTTTAACGATGTTGGCTGAATTGATTTCGCATACGCACACACTTTTCCTTCATCGATAAATTTCCCTCTGATTGAGCTTTTATCGTTTCTACTTATTATGTATTTACTACTAACGTCCGCTTTCTCCACGAAATTCTTATACTCACTAGAACCATGGTGATAGCTTAAATAAATTATTTCAGAAAAAAGCTACCATACTCATAAAGTTGATAGGCATGCGGTTGCTCTAAATAATCTTACAACTTTGTCTTTTACGACGCTTTAAAAATTCACCCCATCAAAGCTTTAAGCAGCGATTGTTTCCGGGCTTTGGTGACGGCTGCAGATTCTAACTTTATATTCTTTTAGGAAAGGGCGGATGTCGAATGGAAGTTTGCTAGGAGCAAACTGTGGATTAGTTACTTCGAAGAGGGAGGGACAGTTCCTCCACCCTTTAACGTTATACCAACTCCCAAGAGTGTATGGTATATTGTCCAATGGGTACAACGGAGATTCTGCGTGCAGTCAAGGGCTGCGAAAAAGGAGCACTTACGAACTATAAGGGTAAGAAAAATAAGAGGTGTTTCTCTTTTGCTAATTCAAATCAGTATGAATAGGATGAATAGGAAAATCTATATCTTTAGCATTTTACTGGTACCTTTTGGGAGCGCTTAATTAAAAACCTGAATAAATAATTGTCTTATTGCCAATAAATAGAAGATGTACTTTTAACTCAAGCCGCCAATTTTCAATTTTTAATGGAATTTGTAGAATAAATTGATTATTTGAAGAAAATATGCACAAAAATACGGTATTTTAAAATATATGTACCAAGCAGCAAAAATATGTAAAATATGCAATTCTAAATTGGGTTATTTTATTTAAAAAAATCGATAAAACCCAAAAAATAAAATTTTGTTAATATACCTTCTAAAATCAGATATGCAATTTGCATGTTATCTCAGCTTTACTAATAACTAAATCCACAAGTTAAACCTTACCGAGTTGTTTCGATTCTTGAATTTTTTAGCTTGTTGAAGTTTTACATCCAGATTTTTAACTATGCTGTTAGATTCACATGTTGCGTTTAAGCATTTGAATTATTTAATACAAGCTATATTATACGATACTTAATTTCTATAATACTTTATTTTTCTAATACATTCATTTTCTAACAAAATTAGATATACTTCAGTAATCAAGGTACGACGATGGTAAATGTATTCCAGAATACCGAACTCCTGACAACTCGCTGACAGCAAACTTACGTTAATAGTAGAATCCAAAACTACAAAAAGTACAAGGTGTTACATTTAACAGCTACTGTCTTATGCTTTTACAAATATATTTAATAGCTACTTCCGGTAATAATGTAGCAGGTTGTAACAGGTTAATTATATAAAATTATTGTTAAATTAACTGTATCGGGTTTGAGGTGATTGCTCTCTAACAGCTGGTAACTCTTCGTTTAAAACACGCCCGTTTATCTTCTGGTTGACGAATTCAAGGTATAGTCTTATCATCTGGTCACGTCGCCTGACAGGTCGGTGCCATTATTAAGCCACTAGCTTTTTGCAAATTTTCGGTTGGAATAAACTATAGTGTAGTTGTTTATTGAACTGAGTCATTGTGGAATTTCGTGGAAGCAGTGAGCTTAAGATTTCTTCGTTTTCTCAGTCATAAACAGGGCTGAATATCTTATCACCTCGTCAGGCCGTTCTATACCTAAAGGCAGGTTCTTAGATGTGCTCAGCTTCGGTTTCTTACAACTGTAAGCCATTTTTACGTACTTCTCGTCGTAATTCTTGTGGTATTGTTCTTGAGGCCTGGTTACGTTAACGCAAGCTATCAGGCTCCCGTATCAAGGTCTTTCTAGAATCAGTGGACCTTTGGTTGCCGTATCTACCCCATCATTCTTATAGGGTTGGACTACTATCAATCTACCCACCTCCACAGGCTTATTTAACTCGCCGTTAAGTCGACCTGGATTATTATAGTTGTGGATATGTCATTCTACACCCGCTGTGGAGCAGCCCACCGCAAGCCAGAGAAGAATTTGACATCACTCGTTTTCTAAAATATCGTAGTGTTTTATGTTTGCTATTCATTACTACTTACCTTGTTTATATCGCGTTACGTCTTGCATTTGTTACTACGTACGAAAAATTCAGGGGTTACCCTGCTATAGCCAGAAAGTCTTGATAACTACCACTATTTTTTACGGCAGTAAATTTTTTTGATTTAGTGGCCAATTACAGCGATTGTTTAGTTGAGCAGTGAGTTTTATTTCGTTTTCACTTGTTAAGGAGTCATCTTTTCCGTTTTGTGTGGCATATTGGTTGCTTAATGATTATGTAGAAAACGGGTGGCGCCCCTGCAGTAAATTCGTGTATTTGGATGATTTATCCACCCCCTCTACGCTGTGCTGGTGGGTACCGTTTAGCAATAGCCACTTAGCTGAAATATTTTCACACTGTCACCCACTATTTTCTTTTGTTTCCTTAATTTATTGCTTCTCTCGTTTTGTACGCGACGTAAGGGTAATAATCCCTAAAAATTCGCGTCACAAAAAATTAGTTCACTTGCAATAACAC
Organism: Rhyzopertha dominica; assembly: GCA_025024175.1. Taxonomy (NCBI): domain Eukaryota; kingdom Metazoa; phylum Arthropoda; class Insecta; order Coleoptera; family Bostrichidae; genus Rhyzopertha; species Rhyzopertha dominica. The sequence continues at coordinate 41,178,976 of QCXZ01000041.1, read as the reverse complement.
CGTTTCAATTAGATACAGATCCTTCAAAATAAAGGCTTACGTAGGACCCTCTGTACAATTTGTATATTTAAAATACGATTTCAAAAACTGAGTAGTTAAGTGGGGGTCATTAATTCAGAGAAATGGTACTTCCTAAACTAAATAACAGCAGAGTAAGCCCGTTAAAAATCAGTAGCTCTACGTAGAAGCTACGTCAACAAAAAGCCCCCGATAAATCTTTTCACCAAAATCCATTACCGCAAAGCCAACTGTCCACTAACGCTGTCGTTTATTTACAGAGAAAGGTCAAGCAGGCCAGCGAGCGGGACTTTCGTTATCAGGTAAGTTCTGTTCTCGGCGGTGCCATTACCGGCTCTAAAACCGGAGTTTGTCCTTCCAGAGCATAATGCGGAACCTCGTGAGGCGCTATGTGACGGTGGAGCAGCGGAAGGCGGAAAACCAAGGGGTCACCGAGGACGACGTCAACGAAATAAAACAGGACATATCCGCGTTTCGCTTCGAACTCATAGAGATCCTGAAAAATTCAGGGATGAATACTTCAACGGCGCATTCCGGAATGGGTACTGGTAAATAAAATTTTTAGCATGCACGTAGCAATTCTCCTGTGTGGCACGTCAAATCAGGAAGACTCCTGGGAGCATCAGTTTGCAGATCTCGGCGGAGCGCAGATAAGAGAAGCAAAATATTAAAATTAAATCGTTGAAAGCTACATCTTAAAATACTTTTTAAATGATAACCTCATTCGTAATTACATTCTAGAAAGATTTTTGGTATATTTTATATCCAGAAGTTGTGCAGGGCGATACTGCAAAGAGTATTGATACCGGATATCGGTATGTATCGAAAACAATTGATCGATACGTAAAGTGTATCGACTTTAGAAGTATCGACACTTAGTATCGAAATAATATCGTATCGGATGGCACTTACCTACGTAGATCTATTATTATGTATCCATTATGTACACATTACAATATAAGTAAACACCGAGGAAAACACCGTTGCTTTGAAACAAAAGACGGTACAAAAATGGCTCGGCTCACAACAAAAAAGTAATAAAGTAATGTCGAAACCGCAACGCTCTAGCATTAATAGTTACTGAGATACCCTACAATTACAACAAAAATGGTACACCCTGTACATTATGTCATTCTATAACTACATTTGACTTCAAAATATCACTCACATTTAACACACAGCATGATGGTGCTGATCGGCTCACAGTTGTGTGGCTACCTTGACTTAACATGTATTACTCAATTACTTAAATATGCGTCAGTGATTAACGAAAATTTATATAAATGGGCTTCTATATTTGTGCCATTCCATAAACTTTCATGGGCTGCTAATGACAGTTAAATTTTAAGTAACTATTCTTTTCAAGGATAATAATAAGTTACAAGTTTCGCTAATATCCTTGTACCTACCATCCCATTTCTACTAATCTGAACTTTACATCACTGGCTTATCACTTTCTGATTTATTTTAGTCGCTCTGTGACCAGCTTTCACATAGTGAAGGTGTGGTGTCTGGTTCATGATTGATGTAAATTCTCAGTTAACGATCTTAATTTTGTGTTGGCCAGTGGCGGCTCCTCAATAAGGTAGACAAGGTAGGCACCGCCTACCTTGCAATTTCAATCAACTATGCCATAAAAATATATATTGGTTATTGGCTAGAAATTTCTAATTTTTTTTATTACAATTTGTTTTTATACCAGTGTTTATTTATTTATTCATCTCAAGTTTATCCATACCGCTCAAAAATTATGAACCGCGCTATTGCGGCGAACGTTTAAATTGGGAGTAGGCGACACAACTTGACCACCTGAAATTATTTTATATTTGTMTTKACGTCATTCAGTATCTGCACCGTTAACGACCGCAGTTAACGGTTAACGTAGTAAAATCTTCGCGCATGCAGATGCGTCTCAGGCGGAATGATCGGTCGCCTACGACAAACTTTGTATAGACTCGGGCTATTTGCATTGCGCTTGCGCATTTCATTCACATCAACAAGAATGGCCCTCTTTTAGAAAGAGGGCGATAGAGGTTTCAAATGACACCGGTAGATGGCAGCAACTTACAAGTGTAAAATTTTTACATTTTTTGTCGTCTTATTCAAAATGAAACACATAATAATGATCATGCAATAGGAGGACGTATTGCAACACGGATAAGGTTAGGTGCTCAATTTTTTAAATTAAATACTGTTTCACAAGTTTCGTTTACCTTTTTTTTGGGTTTTTGAGCTTAGGATAGTTTGAGTTGTGCTAAACATTCGATTTGGAGAAATTGAGGGTCACTTAGAGCAGAAAAATGAATAAATGTGGGGTGGTATAGGAATAAAAATAAATGATTAGCATACGATTAAAAAACGCATATCCAAGATCGGAGACAATAATAATAATTAAGTATTTCAGCGCTTTTTTTATTATACATTCTGAACGATCCAATTGAAATAAGATTGATCTGGCTTTTTTATTTCTTTCAATATTACGTATAACTTGAGATATTATAAAAAAAATATAAAAAATAAAGAATTCAGTTGTAACGTCATGAGTGAATGATCTGGTTGTACCGCGTTAGAAAGATAGGGATAAATAACAATCGGAGTAAGTGGCAACATCGCGTACCACTGCCAGTACAATGAGGGCTGAGCTGAATCATCTGTAAACGCGTTTTTTATGTGTTGTATTTGTTTTCTTTTGTTTATCGTTCGTTGTTCTTGCGTTAATTAAGCGTCATCAAACAAACACAACAAATCCAACACCGGCACAAGATGATAACGTTTACAAAACCTCGTGTGTTTACAATCAGTTTGTCTGACACCGACATCCGACCGTGATTTGACAGCCACAAAAGAATGCAAAGTAACAGTGTTGCCAAGTTGCGTATTTCCTTTTTCAGTTAAGTCGTCAAACCCTTGGAGGGCGTTTTAAAATAGTTCAACTTTGACTTGAATATTCACGTACTTAAATGTATGTTTTATACATGTTCATATGTTACAATTAGTAAGAAATAACTATATTGAATTCTGTAATTATTACTTCACTGAAATACCCAATTGCCTATACTATACACGAGTATATTGGGTGTCACCTACCCTACTTGAAAGGTCACGAGCCGCCACTGGTGTTGGCCAATAATATAAGTAAAAACGAACTGTTATAGATTAATTAGTGGAAATTTTACATTGAGCAAATGGTAAGAATACCTTAGTATAGTCGATAGTAAATAGGTAATAGATCTTATGTGCTGGTGACGTATTCACAGGTTATTATATCTAGCTGTTTCTACATAAGGGACAAATGAAACAGAATCTTTTTGTTGTCTTGTCGGTTCGCTGAAAATATACATGCATGTGCCTGCTGCATAATGTGTGTATTAGTGTCTAGGATAGTAATATTCGATTGGTCAGAGAGAAAATACATGTCCCCTGTTTTTGACTTAATGTGGTATCCAAACCCTGGTGCATACATTACTGTTATATAATCTGTATATAATCTAGGGACCGGTGGAAAGAAGAACCGCCAGAAAGAAAGACGTCTCATGAAGGGTTTCAATATTGGTCCACAACCTTCTACAACCACTGGTCCTCTACCCCCTGTTGCAGAATTTATCGCATCTCTGCAACAACATCATCACGACGGTCATCACCACGACATTTTTGGTTCTACTTTATCAGGTATCTTCAATTCGACACCAAGAAAACTCCACCAGCACAGCAGCACGGTGTCTTCTTCACAAGGTAGCATCAACGAAGGTCATCATCAACCCCACCGAGGACTAGGCAGGTAAGGGAGCAGGACTTGTGGAAGGGGATACATCTAATTTCCAAAAAGAATTTGTGATTGGAAGTTGGATATTTTAAATGAATATATGTTTATATCTGTTAAAAGCAATTTTTGACTCTGTTTGTTGCTAAAGCTGTCAGGAGACTGAGAGGCAGTGGGATGAATTGTCAGATCAGAGTAAGGCCACCTAATCACCCTACCATTTGTGCATTGAGTCCGTCAGTATTTTTCCTGTATCACTGTGTTCAATTATCAAAAAGAATATGTTTCCATATGACCGTCAGTTCTCGTTTCTCCCCTAAGCATTACACACGTCTTGGAATGTCCCCCTGGTTGTACAAAACGAAATAAGACACAACATAACGGATACGCTTCTACTATTGATATCAGCAATAAATAGGAGAAGCCTAATTCCTGCTTTCTTGCAAACTTCACTTCATGACCAAAAAAACAAGAAACATGACAATGCAGGGATATTTAATTAAAAACTAGTTGTAGCATTTGTCTCCTGTATTAGAGAGAACCAGCTTTGTAGGCGTTTGTCAAAGATCTTTGTCTGCGACGTTTCAACTATCAAATACTTCTATATTTTTCCTGTTACATCAGCGGTTTCGATTAATAAGTGTTTTATTTGTAACGAGAGTGTAGGTGTATTATATTTTGTTTTGCATCAATTTTACCTTGATATCATCTATTTTAGTTTCCAGAGGGATGGTTTTCAACCAAAATTTCAAGTTTTGCTTACTTTGCTTCCATATCTTCATGCGAAATCTTTGTTATTGTGTTTTTAAAACACTACTTTAGTAATTATTGCCATGTACATATCTACGTCATAATTAAAACGTGGTATGTTAGCTGGTGGGTGTGTTTGAGTTACTTCTAAAAACATGTATAGGTAAATAAATCCTTTTTCCAAATTACGTTGTGTCTTATTCCGTTTGGATGTCCTGTAACGTTAAGTTGTTTTACTTCCTAAAACGCTAGCGCGGTTGTGTATTGTTTGTAATATATAGCAATTTTATGCTGCCAACATACTTAGTATAATATATCATTCTTGAAGCTAACTGTTTTTGAAAGGGTGACTGGACTATCTGAAGTTAATTCCATTAATTTTAATTGTTGATGGTGAGAAACTCATAAAGAAACAATACACAGTAAGAGGTAAAATAACAATATTTTGCAAAGTTTGCACATGCTAGTGGAGGTAGTATGGCATGAGGACAGAAAAGTATGCCACTTTACATAAATTGAGTTTTGATACCTTGTCCTTTTCTTTCCAGATGTATTTCATTAATTTAATGGGATCGCACCACTGCTAAGATTACTTCCAATGTGCAAAATTAATTATCCCTTCTATGTTGTACAGGTTATCTATAAATGATTCATGCATCCGGGGTGCTTAAGGAAATTATCGATTAAATCAGTTTGTCGCCTCTCAGGAAAATGAACACAACTATTGCTTTGAAGTATACTTGTCATCTGTCGATTGTTGAATTATTTGATTTATTTTAATATAAGAAAACGCGTAGGAGTGCGTATTTTCAACATATTCTGTAGTGTTATGTGGGATAATCAACTTTAAGGCTGTAGAAAGCTCACATTTCGGAGCTGTGGGGTGTCACGGTTTCGTACAACTTTCAGGTTATGTTTCGTATTTGTTAGATTGTGGCTACAGTAAGCCTGTTAGATAAATGTACTATGATGGACTGAAAGATGTTTTTAGTCTCCTGCAATGGTAAAATTCACAAACTAAGTGGTTGTAACGTTAGCTGCGCTACACCAAACTTCCACAGTGCAAGGGTGTAGACTGTTGAGATTACCACAAGCGTACTATACCAATAATTATTGTTATTTCTTACCTTTGAAAGAAAAACAGAGCTATGGTGCTCATTGATGTTCAGTAATCGCCATGCTTCGTGTAGCTTGGCACCAGTTATAAAAAGACGGCACAAAGAATTCCGAAATCAACGCCGCCCGCGTTGCATGAATCATTTATACGAATCCTGTACAAGTAGTACGAGTCCACTTCCACTAATGAAACGATCTTTACTTTAGATGAATATCAAGCGACGTTCTCTATAATCCGCTGTTTTCGAGTTTTCCATAGGTGTTAAAAAATTAGCTACATGATGCACTTTAAGAGAAAAAACCTTTTAAGAAAATGACAAATGTTAAAGGAAATTTTTTTGAGAAAACTTATAACATATATATTATTATAACAGGCGAGATTTTTGGGAGTCGTTTAGTCAGAGATGATTCATACAAATTAGGCAACCGTGCTGACACATTAAAGCATTTATTGACTTGTTTGTTTTCGATTTGAAGAAACCTTTTTTTAAACATTTGCATGACATATCTGACGAAATAATCAATGCTAACATAGAACCTACAAAGAAGAGACTCCATTGTCTCGAATACTTTCTTCCAGTTTATTAAGGCCAGAAAAGCGTTTTAGATATTATTATTACTATTTTCGAGAAGCAACGGGATTTCCGTCGGTACAGACTTCCCTTGCGCTAGAAATATTGCAGAGTTCGTCCCACTTTTGTTTGACCTTACTCCAGAAGGTAAAATTGGTTTGAAAGTTAAACTGTGGAAACCAAGCAAACTAAAGTCCTGGGCATAGGGACACAGATGAGCGGCTTTAATGATGCTTTCGTGCGATTAAGCACAGTAAATTGGGTTTGTCGGGACAGGTTTTTCTTTTTTTTTTTTAATCATTAGCGGTAGAGAACTGACAGAAAATCGATTGTTATTGCAATTATTTTGCACTTCAATCAACTCTGTTTATGTKGGTAGATGAGCAAATTACGACGCAGTAGGGTTGTTGTATTTGTTTTATGGCTTAGTAATATTTACAGACAAGCAAGTGTAATTACTCGTAGTAGAAGTGCCTAAAAAACCCTTCTTACATTGTGAATGAAACCAAATAACGTGTATTACATTTTAAGAAAAACTATTTAGTTTATTTGTGACTGCTACACCAAGGCTCAAGTTTTCTTCTCCTATGCTTCGATATTATTGAGGCTATTCGTGCAAAAACTTTTAGAGTTACGTTCAGAAAAAGGGGGTACCTTGCGCGTGTCTTTTGTCATGGTGTATGGTGATCATGTGCTTACTGAGCCAAAGGACATTGTTAATAGTGTCTTTATCCAATTCCCACCGATCGATCGATCAGAGTTTACATTGAGTAAAGACTTGAGTTTATTAATGGAGTAATTGCCAAAGACTTGCCATTTTGGATTAAATACACGGTAATTCAACTAATTTAACCAGAACAGAGTATTTTAATTACGAAATTTCAGTGTAAATTGTAAGATTTAAAGAGCACTCGAAATGTCTGCTCATTGGTCGTGACGCATACTAAGATGGTGACCATATTGCGTAGGTTGCAAATAAAGTGCTTGTGAGTTGTGATTTAGTTTAATAAAAGTTTATAATAGTCAAATAAGTGTCTACCAGAGCTTCCATAAAAAATCTGACCGTTGTAGATGTGTTTATAGTAATGCAATACATAAAATATGACACATGCTTTGTCATTTAACAAATTAAAGTAAAATAATATTAAATAATTGTTGCCACATAACTGTATCAAAAACCAAGCACACAGAGATTTGTCAGAGGAGCAAGGTAATATAATAAGAGAAAGGTCGTATAGAGCACCAAGCAAGCATGATCAATTGCAATAAAAATGATAAAATACATAGGACATAAAAGTTATAGAAACTATATATAATATGGCAAAAAACACAGGAGAACTACTACAAGATTTGAAGCTACACATAATTGTTCGAATACTTGTACATAAGTAACGCAATACAAAAGGATGAGGGAACTGTAGGGGAACTAAATTTAAACAACTCATCGAAAAGCGCTTCCAAGTGAGAACAAAATTAGTTTAAGGTACTTAGATTTCGAAGGTGCTTGACAACATCCAAATGAATGTGTTGTAGGAATAAAAAAGCTAGCAACACAAGCATAAATATAGAAGGCATAATACATTACCCATAATTGTGACGGATGGTATTCTAACCAAATTATAGTCAAAGACAAATTAAGTAAAATTACATTGCATAAATTTCAGTTGCTGTAGAATTCACAATATTTGTATTTGCTAATGTACATAGAAAAAATGTGCTAGGGAAAGTTAGCAAAGATTACTTGAGAACGTGAATGCGTTGAGTCGTTGCTTTCGAAAAAAATTGGATCTCCAACATTCTCACTAGCTGTCGAGGTGCTCGCCTACTATGCCGAAGGTCCCGGGTTCAATCCCTGCTGTCGACAACAACTGAAAATGCAACTGCCGCCTCGTAGAAGGCAATATAAAACTACCACGAATAAATTTACTAGAGTCTTTCAAATAGAACCGTTCATCAGCGGCGATAAACTGTAGATGCGGTACGCAACACGAACGTATGCGAGAGGTTGCCTACGTTCGAATCCGACATGGCAGTAGATGAAAAAGGATCGACCATTGCACTACAGCAGAAGGACGGTATTATCAGTAACTAGGAGAAAGATCTACTGGTAGAAGTGCAAACAGACTCTCTTGGATAATAAACAGGATTCTTCTGAGCATTTCGGCATCCCTTTTCACCGATGTTGTGTTTAGTGACAAATCTTTACGTTTGACAAGATACAAATACTACTCACTGCTAATCCAATAAATCTTGTTCATTGTACCTTTCCAATCCCTATCATCGGAAACCAATCACATAGCAACAGAAGCGTCAAGGCAACCTTTTGTGCAAATCCCTGGAGTCTATCTAGCCACAACTCCGTGGAGACCGACCCTTACCCAACTCGCATTTTGTAGATCCCTTCCCACAAAGGCCATTCGGGAATAATGATTGGGATGTGCAGAGGTAGACGATGCGTTCCGATCCTGCAACATTTGTTCGAATTGCCCATTAAGATCTGCATTCTAAATTACATCATTTAAGTAACGGTGCATTTAGTTTGCAACCGAATGGTAATTTGAATTAGCCAAGCGCAATTCTTAGCTGTTGCCATGAAGCATGGTCATAATAAATCGATACATATGTCCCTTTACTGTTTTTTATTGTCGAATTGGCGCATATTGTTTCGATATTAACAACATACACATATGATTGCAGGGTAATTATTATAGTAGTTTTTTTCTAACAGTAAAAATGTGAGTACCACGTAACGCAAATGTTACCTATGCCAAGTCTGATATTCAGTGGTAGTTTCTTGAGATTCTTCTTTTTTTTTGTTGTTGATAACTTTGCAAGAGCCTCCAGCTCATCGATTGTTTAATCGTTGATTTCACTTAATGTTTATTTTGCTAAAGCTTTCAGTCATCTGTTACTTCAAGTTTTATTGATTTTGACGTCATATAGTCAGTTATCAGCTCTTGACATTAGTTGTAACGTCACCAGACTAATTGTGCGGTCATAACTATAGAACGAGCTCATTTGTGACAACATTTGGTTATCTTCCGTATTTTTTATGCTGAGCGCTGGCCATAGCTAACACTTCCTTTACGTTCATAACATTTTGCTTGCTAACATCGGTGATCGCAGTTCTTAGTCGTGACGCTTGCCCAGTGATTTCACCTTAGTGGGGTTAGTTACATCGATATTGAGGGTTTGACTCCACCGTATTTTCCTTGTTCTTACCTCTATTGTACCGTTATTGTTAACTTAATTCCTTCAATATACGCTACACTTTTACAAGCGTAAATTGGTGTTGTTATTTGGATATTTTGACAATTTTGCGATGGGAGAGTAGTCCGCTGTCGGGTTTAAGAAAAAATTGTGTGGCGCCCCGTCGTAAATATAATTCTGGAACCCAGCTCAACCGACTTGATCTGCGAAATATGGACTACGACTAGGAGATATGGTTTGTTTAGGTTTGTACAGTGAAATAAGTGTCGCACACGCATATTTGTTGCAGACTTAAAGTAGAAAGTATTTAGTTATTTTAGTGCAGAGTTACCCACCTGTGGCTATCTAGTCATTAGACAAAAAAAAGTTTAATACTGCACGTAAAAGCGTTGCTAAGTAATATCAATCACTAACAGTGTACTAGCATGTACCTACGGTATTTAACTAGCAAAAATAAAGAAGATTGACGTACGCCACTGGAAATACGCCTTTAAATGTACTCTGTTATTTTCCGTGACAACTGATATTTTTCTCCACCAGATTTTCTGCTAATGGATGCTTTTGACATTACCCTACAAATAAACGTGAACAACTCCAAAGTTTGCCGATAAAATTTAGATAATAATAATGATACTAAACTGTCTTTATGGGAAATATGGGACTTTTAAACATCTCTATTTAGCTACCTAAAAACTACGTTTCAATTTTGTAAATGTCATTGCCTTGATAATGCTACTGCAACTATTTATTTCGAGAGCCGGCTTCGGTGGTACAGGGTGTAGCGTGGCTACCCCGGCTCCCAGAGGTTGCGAGTTCGAGTCCCGCTCAGGGCATGACAATTAAGAAAATATTTTTTAATGTTGTCCTCTACTACCATTTAATGAATACAAAGTTACATAACTCTCACTTTCGTTGTAAATCGCTCGAAAATTGTTTGTTAGATTTAAGTAGTACGTTTAAATAACTAGAGTTTTGAGGTTACTTAGCTTTGAGGTATAGTTATAATGTTGACAGAAAACTTTCTTTCCCATAGTGCAATGTAAAGAGTTTTCAAGATACGGTTGCTCCATGTGCTAAGTGAATCACTATATATGCGTGTAACAAAAACGATTAAGGCATGCTAGTTCCCTTGTGAAGCATGTTTCAAAAATACGTACTCTTATTTGTTGAATTTTTTTGTAGTACTTTTAGGCAAATAATTCACTGTTAAATTTTGGCAGATTAATTTTGGCACACACAAAATAATGACAGAAGTAGTGTTATATAATCTTCCCAAACCATATATTTTAATTTATAGATTATTAATACTTGGGGTATGTTATTACATCTGTTCGATTGGTACTTCAGTAACAAAAAGGTAAAAAAAGAACACATATTCTTCACGGAAAAAACTACCGAGTGCTTACAGTAGATTGGAAAAAATCAAAAATAGCTGTAGTCTGTTTATAGTAAATATTTGTTATATTTAACTTTGACATATGAGCAAATAAGGCTAGATAGTAATACGGAATATTGCGACATAAACGGTTAGAGGAAGACCATCAAAAAGGCTACGTATATAACAGAGACATGAATGTTCCTGAGAAATAAACAAAATTGTTTTAAAGTTTTAGTCAGAGGTGGAATCGCATCAACCAGTAGTATTTATAATTACGGATTTGAAATAGCCGTAGAATTAAGTTATAAATAAATCGTTATTCGTGGAAAAGCATCCGGTAAGACACGGTTATGCGCCAAATAAAGATAACAATTAACCGGAATAAATAAGCAGGGGACAAAGCAAATACAACAGAAAAACAAAACGAGAAAGATAAACAGCTTTACAAACCATACAAAAAGTGAAACATAGATAATAAAGACAGCCTCGTATGGTTTATTCAGCGTGGTTCTCGTAGGCAATAGCCTATAGCCGAATACTATGTCCCACAGCATTTTGTAAGTGGAGACGCTATGCTACCAACGCAGTGCTTTGAGTTCAAAAAAGATTTTCATCACGGATTCTTGTGAGTAGATTTCGGGCTTATAAAAGCACCAGGTTGTAGGAAATCCTTGATATCAGGTCAGGCTTAGATCTCTGCTAAAGGCATTCATCTATAGAGGGACATCCTACATCCGAAAAGAACAAGCATTATCGAAGTCGCAACTTTGATGCAGCTGTTTCTATACGTTTATCGCGGTGCATGTTAGAGTGGAGCCTGCGAAGCATCAGGTCCAAGTCAAATTATGCCTTTCTTTTCGAGCTTAAAAGCTAAGGAGGCTTAAGCCCTTTCTTATTAAGAAGAAAGAGTTAATGCATACAAAATAATAAATAATAGAAAATAGGGATATACTTTCTCCTCTAGATAGTAAAGTTTTTGCTGAACTGCAAAAATTATTATTATAATTATGGACAGTCGGTGGCAGTAAAAACGATCTATTCAACACCATTTTACCAAAGAAAGTTAGTAAGCAGTGCATCATTATTATAATTGCGCTTCAACGAAAATAAATTTTCAGATTCCATCTGAAGCGCACCCATTCGCACAAACGACGCTGGGGAACCCTCATCGAGGCAGCCAAGGCTGGTAAAGTGTCCCGGTTGATAGGACGCTCCCGTTCGGAGGACTCCGTCTGCAACAGTCGCTGCAGGGAGAACGGTCACAGCCACAGCAACAGCCCAGCCTCCGACGGTTCCGCCAGTGGGACCGATTCGAACCCCAGCTTGGACGCGAGCCAGCTGGAGAACGAGCACCACGGAGTCTCGCACGGGCTCGCTCTACTCAGGAAAAAGAGAAAGAAGTTCTCTGCGTCCAGGAACACCAGTTCGATTGTTATTCCACCGGGGAACCCAGTCGAACATGCGATCGCGGTTTGTGTTGGGAAGAGCAATAAGAAGGTAACGTTGTTTGAAGTAAGTGGAATGGATCAAAGTTTCTCTGCTTGGTGTTGACAGTTTCGTCAAATGGATAGCTTTTGGGAAGAATTTTTGCGTAATTAATACAGTAAAATTGATACACGTACGGTGGTTTCTGTAGAAGGCATGACGCCATTAACAATTGTTAAGACAATCAGCATTTTTATATTGGATGATGCCAAGAGCGCCATATTGGTTGTCGACAATTTTATTTAGGCACTAGAAACTAGATAGCAATATTACAGCTGTTTACAAAGATTACTTACGAACTGATTAGCAACTAGATAGCGACTCATCAACTAACTTTTTCATAATTACACTGCTTATTTATACAGATGGTCAATGTTGATGTGTCGATGAGCGGAACTCGAATGTTTACGTTCACCGTAGCAAACATCCCGATCTTGCTACGTATGCGTATGCCACATAATTTTTCGCTCCTGTTGATGCGCTATGTAGGTCACTACACACTCCCCCTCCAGCGAATGCAACGCATCTCCTTGTTTTTGCGGTTTGCTGGAATCCTGTGGTGTCCTGCCAATGTGTTCAACTCATTGTTACCTGTAAGGTAAAAATAAAACTATCATGTGAACGCGCTCAAAGAAGTAACCTAAATATTACCAAAAACGATCTGTAAGCAAGCCGACTGACTGTAAACCAAACAGAAACGTACTGAATTAAAATCAATCAAGGACCTACCCGTCCTTGCCGCCCCCCGACCAAACATTACCAACACTACTGAGACCAGAGATTCACCTGTCCACCTAATCAAAGCTCACGTGGCTGATAATTAATTATTGCCTCGAACTTTATGTATCACCCTGTATTTTAGCCTCAATCTATCAGTTATCTACCATATCTATTAAAATATCATTCTGATCATAAATATCCTTCCTACGACATTGATATCTACCTATGCGCATCATTAGCTACCTGCCTAAGCTTTTCCCCATAAATCAGTTATGAACTAAGACACTTATGCCCCGTTGCACAAAGCGTGGTTAACCAGACCCCCTGGTTAACACGCGGTCAAGTGGCAGTTCTCATGGAAACGGTTCATTTTAAGGGTTCTTGATTGGTGCTGCCTATGGCAAGGGCTGGTTAACCGTGTGTTAACCAGGGGTCTGGTTAACCACGCTTTGTGCAACGGGGCCTTAGTGAGCGTACTCACCCTGATTTTTTGATTACGCCCTGTACACACAAAACACACTTCACTGCTTAAAATTCACAGCTAAACTGAATAACCTAATATTCTAAAACTTCGCTATTGGTTTTGACTAGCTATGTGTTAGAAGTACGTAAGAGCGCCCCTTTGTCCCTCTACGCATAAGTGGTCCAACACACCCCTCATGACCATAATCGTAAATCAGTTACAAGAACTCAACCTCGAGCAGCGAAAACAAACATTAACACGTGTGGTTTTAAACTCGCATCGTTTTGGATGCCTAATTTTTAAAGAACTAAAAGAAATTAAATTAAACTCACATTACAGATCTCACTTTTGTCTTCTCAGATAAGTCAAAATGTAGTTTCCTCGGGGTGGTCGCGACGAGCACACATAACAGGTTATTCCCCCACAACAAAATAGAAACAACTTTTACTAAGCTATTCTAAATACAACAGTAACATAAACTCACCGAGGGTTCGATGGCCCAGGATGGTCGATGGTCATTGCTTCTCTTCTTTCAAAGAAGTATGACTAAAACAAATAAATATAAGCTATTAGTGCAGTTGTTAGAGAAGTGACATTTCTTACCTAAATATGGCTCCCAAGCATATATAATTTTTTTGACGTTTTTATTAAATATTGGAATACTTCGTATAGATCGTCGTTATATGTACATCTCAAAGTTTGTTTGATTGATTGATTAAACCAGCGTGCAGTCACCATTTCTGCCTCTCCCGGATATACCGCCGGGCCAGCCGTCTATACTGGGTTAGAGGGGTACATGTTGATTGCTAGTAGTGCCTAGTGCATGTTACAGAAATATAAGGACTGGCATGGGAAGGTTCCCAGGTCTTCCTTAATATGTGGTCTATCTCTCACCTTTACATGTGTCCCTAGTATTTCAGCACGTATGTCTCTATTCTTTTTATGATCGTTGTGCCATCCGAGAGTTCCGTTGTTGCTCCCAGGTGGTATGTATTTGGTTGAAGGATATTTGTCTAAGCACTGCGTTCGCTCTTGTCGGTTGGGATGTGTACACCTACTATGCATACTGTTTCCGTCTTCCAGGATTTTAAGTACCTCTCTTGTGTAATTTCTTGTATGCACTTAAGTAGATAAACAGAACTACTTCAATATAGCGACATCAACAACAATAATAGTAACGCAAACATAATTACATAACACTGGGACACATTGTGAATTAAACTTTTAGAATTTCTGTACCTTGTTTAGGTTGCTCTTTCATGATGATGTTGAAGTTTGCTTGTGTGATTTCATCTATGTTTGTTCTATCGCTTGCTGGCTCTCTAGATGGGTTGGTGTACGGGATCATTCTTGTTTTTGTGCACAGTATTGTAATATTAGAGATTCCTTACGGCCGTGGGCTTATTTCCATGGCTTCCTATTCTCTAGACAAAATTATCGCACTATCATAGTGGTTACTTTTACTCCTTACTGGTGTTCCCGCTATGATTTCTTCTCTCTAACTGAAGCCTTTCTGTTCCAAGTCGTTTATGAGTGCTGCGATTTTTTTGAGTTGTTGAACAGTCTCTTCCAAGCTGCTTCCGAACTTCCAAATGCTTTGTTTAGTGTTTTCTTTTTATTTTTATTGTCCGATTCTGTTTTATTGCTGAACAACGTTCCCCCATATATGTATTTCTTGAGCCAATGTGCTTCGTAGGCGGTTTATGTACCACAATTGTGTAAATTCCTGTATACAATTGGCTAGATACCCGGAAATACTTCACTGTAACGACAACGCCAATAATAATCGCAACACAAACACAAGGATGCACCACTAGAACACATTTTTAACGAAAATACTAAAATTCAGTATGATTGTTTAGTGCAACGCTTGCTTTGGGTCATAGGCGTATAATATCGTTCTAAAAGCTTCCTCTATTCCCTTAAATCTATTTTGTGTTCTTCTCTTTAGGTTTCGTAGAGTTCTTGTAGCTGTAGAGCATCCCCTTTCTTTTCTTTTTACTGGAAGGACGTCTACAAAGGCGAGGTTTGCATTTGTTATTTGTCGGTTAGTTGATCGTTCCAGTTGTTAAGACTACGGTATGGGTGTTTATATATTTTTGATTTCCTGAATGCTTAGGGTTTTACTTGTTATTAATAGTGCTTCACTCCCTTGAACGGGTCAAAAATAAATTTACAAAGCAAGAAACGATGAAAAACCTTTTGTTTGCAGGCAGGCACCTATATGAAATTTGCAACGGACTGTAAGAGTAACAGTGCATGCTGTAGTGGACCTATTTTTAAACATTTCGATTCTACTGTCATTCTGAAGTGCAAGATTAAATCTCGTTGTAATGTGTTCCCTCGTACTACCGATGTATTTCGGGGTCTGTTTTATGTTTATTTTCAAAGCATTTTCTAGCTGGACTAAGGGCGGTTTTTACTTGGGAGCGTTTTATGGCGCCAGCTTGGGCTAAAGTTGGCTGTGTTTATTTTATATAATGCTGATTTCACAGGAAGCGGACTATTACTGATCAAACACATGCTACATGCGTAATATTTATTGTTTTAGTCAACGATTATGCTATTTTTTATCTGGCTCTGGTTGCTTGTGTTATTTAGATACTTTATCCGGTCCGGTGCGGTCCTTATCACACATCTTTTTACATCGAGGCGCATCGGTCTATCACAGTCACACACAAAACAAAACACATTCACAAGATGCACCGTTTTTTACTGTTTATTTTTAATTCGTGAAACTGATGTTGGAAATATTAGTGTACTTGCTCTGTTGGACTTTTTCAAGGCTTTCGACAAAATTAATCATAAATTATTGTTTTCAATTCTGGGGTATGTCGGATTTTCGCAGAATTCAGTGAGCCTTATTGAATGTTATTTTACTAACCGTAAACAATATACTGTGACGGATTTCGGTGCATCTGAAGAGGGAGTTATTACATCTGGGGTGCCTCAGGGATCTGTGTTTGGACCTATTTTATTCTGCATGTATACATGTAACGTGTTGTCTTGTGTTCAGTACGGTACTTCGTATGTATATGCTGATGACACCCAGGTCCGTTTTTCGTTTCTCTTTAGTAATATACACTTCGCAAACACAATGATTAATGAAGATTTAAAGCAATTGCAACATACTTCTTTGCAACATTAACTTAGTTTGAACGATTTAAAGAACTCTGTACTGGTATTCGGTAAAAATAAAGAACTAGCAGAAGTGTTATTAAAGATTAAAGTTGGTAATAGTATTTTGCAGTGCTCTAAAGTAGCGAAAAGTTTGGGTGTTGATATAGACACGGAACTACGTTTTAGTAATTTCATTACTAAAAAATTGAATGTTGCATACATTAGCTTGAAAAAGCTATATCCTTAATGCCATATCTTACTTATTAACTTAAAAATACAGCTAACGGATGCAATGGTCTTATGTCATATGAACTATTGCAATGTCTTGTATGGCCCATGCTTAGCCTGAGCAGATGTAAATCGCATTGAACGTTTGCAAAAGTCTTGTTTGCAATTTATTTACGGAATTCGAAAATTTTCTCGGATTTCACACAAGTTGATTTCTACAGGATGGCTGAACATTGCCCATAGACGTGAGTTACACGCTGCGTGCTTATACTTTTCAATTATGTTTTTCAAATGTCCACCCTACCTATGCAACAAAATCACTATTCGTACTGATGTGCACTCTTTGAACACTAGGTTTCGTGGACTCTTGTCACCCCCTAGACACTACACTGTTTTATTCACTCAGTCTTTTACTTACAACATCTACAAAATATTTAATAGTATTCCAATTTAGATAAAAGAATGATTTTTTTTAAAATTTAGATCAGAGTATCATCGTCTTTTGATGTCTAGCCAGTTCTCGTGAATCCAGCATCCTCATATTTTTCGGCTTTGCATTGAACCCGTTGCTTTCTTGCATTGCATTTTCCTTGTAATTATGTCCTGTCTATAAATAGTTTATTCCTTTTCTAATAGCGCGGTCAGAGAGACCAGCAGGTTTCCTGCCTTCATAGTCCTTTTTGTAGTAGCGCCAACTATTTGCCTTAGTGTAATATGTAATCTATCTGAATATAAGGTATTATGCTGACCGCTACCACAAATATTTATATAAATTTTTATATTATTATAAATAAATAACAATATTGCGCGTCCGTTTCACGTTCGAACTGCACGGGAACCCAACTCCTGCACATTTCGAAGAAAAAGTAAGCTGTTTAGCTCGTGCCTATACCGAGAAAACGACTAAAATGTTTTAATAAAAATTGCACTAATTGCAGTTTCCGAAAATTGTAGAACAACTGATCTTTCGGCATTTTTGTAATTTCGTGTTTAATCGGAACTTCGAAATTCGAATTCAGCAGATAAGTTTACTAGACAACCATCCAAATGCGCTTCGGCCTGTTTAAGTTTTATGAGCGGTCTCTAAGACGCATAATTTTGAGGTTGTGCGCTTGGATTGAATGCTTTCCATTTCCTGTAGTCGCATTGTTGATTATTGGAAATTTAATAATTTGCCTTTAAATCTTTTTGTAATTGATATGCGTCCAGATAAAATAAGCATTTTTTGTGATAATTTATTTTGAATTTATTTATACGTTACTTCAACGAGACGAGATACATGTATTTCTTTAAGGTATCACAAGTCCTCAAGAGAGCCTCCAGTGTCCCTGCCAGAACACCCGACGCAAACCAGATCTTATCGCGTCACGAAAAGACGCAGTCCCATCGGGAATCCGTCGAAGCCGTTCCCCAGGTGCCTGCGCCCACTACCCTCACTCCATCGACCACCGAAGAGAGCATGACGACGGCCGGACACGCTGCCTCTAGGGAACCGCTCCTTTACAATAACTCCTCGAATTCCAGCAATCAGGCGACCGGATCCTCCCAGACTCCCGAGGAGGAGTACCGGCACACGACTCAGCCGTTGCCCAAATTGCCGGGCATCACACCTCTAAGTGGGCATAATGGTCCTGCGGGATGGTTGTAGTCGCGAACGTTAGGCGAAAACGCTGAATATGTCAGAGACGTGGAGACTCGTGATAATAGGTGCCATTTTGATTGTGGCAACTTACAGAAGTTTTGTTTTATGTTGCTGAAGTCTGCAAGATTTAGTAGCAGATTCTTGTGTGCCATGTAGGTTGCGACGTCTTTTATATTGAAACAGTAAGTTGCACTTGTTGATGTCCAATTTGGTGCTCAAAGCCGGCTTGACCTCTGCGGGGCCGTGTTCAAAAATTTTGCGTATTAATAAATTTCACATTTTTTCTACGTACATAAATTGTTACGTGTTCCAAAAAAAACGCATTCTAAACAAAAACAATAGTATCCACAACAACCAACAATCATAAATCTCTAGCTATTTTTTGCAATCATTCATTATTCCAAAAAAATCAGAATAAAAGCTTTTACAACTTCGATATTTTTATACTTGTATTCGCAAAATAGGTACATAAGTAGTCCTTCATAGAGAGTTCACCCTACTTCATATAATACATTTAATAATTTTCAACCTTTTAATTTTCATTGTAGAGTTTTGAATTTGTCAAAATCAAGTTTCCCAGATAATAGCTATTTATCTAACAAGGCAGTAAGTGCCAGACGAGTTCGATAAAGACACTTTACTGGCGTGGCGCATACAATGTTTTTTCGCCCATTCATTCAACGCGAGAAAGTGGCTCTTTACCTGCCTAGGCAGTAAAATACTTTACCTGACTGGTAAGTTGAGTTGAAGTAGGATAAATTTGCACTTTTTAACGTAGTAGGCGAAAATAGCTATTTATGTAACAAGGCAGTAAAGTGGCCCTTTATCGAACGAGTTCGGAGATTGAGAACCGAGGCGAAGACGAGGCGAGCGACCAGACGAGTTGGAAAAAGATACTTTACTGGCGTGGTGCATACAGTATTTTTTCAGCTACTACTACTAGTAGTACTAAAAGACGAAACCAGTCAAAAGAAGCGATTGCAGCAGAATTACAATTACAAGACGTTTAGAGACTTTGTGTGTAAACATTTGACATTTGTATTACGATAAATTGCTTGTCATTTAGGAACGTTGGATTAGTTACCAGTTAGGTAAAGTATTTTACTGCCTAGGCAGGTAAAGAGCCACTTTCTGGCGTTGGATGAGTAGGATAAACTTGTACTTTCGAATGTAGTAGCCGAAAAAGAATATGAATTATTGAATGAGGTACTGAAATTTATGCCAACTAGAAACATTAACATTATTAATAATGGATATCCACTTATTTGCGGTTAATTGTGTTGTTATTCTTGAAAATCTTAGTTTCAAATTGAAAACGTTTTAATACCACGTGTAAATTCAATATTAAATAAAACTGTTAAACAAATTAAGGCGGAACCATATAAGCAACCTGACATCAATTCGGCTATTTTTAATTGCTTTTGGTAATTAACAACGAAAGAGTTAAAGCCTACTTATTCTTGTCTTAAGCTGGTTCTTTTGTATAAAAATTAGTACATTGTCTGAAATAAATAACATTATAATAATTTATTTATACATTTCCAAGCGTGGATTAAAATTCAGGATCCAAAATTATTATTGCTTGCAATAATTGATCGCTTGATTCCAACAGTTGTCCATTAGAAACAAAATTGAACCAGTCACACTTTTTGTCCGACTCAGCTGATATTCCTTAAGTTATATTTACATTTGAACCTATATGCAGCGTACTCGGCTATATATTTTAATAAGCCTTCATCTGTTTCACCATGTATCGAAGGTTTATAAAATAATACGTGGGCAACCTTTCATCAAATATACAAAGAAAAATGAGATGACATAATATGTAGTAGGTATAAAATTTACAGGTAATATAATGTAATATAAAAACGTACCATTTGTGTACCAAGAAAATATGAACACATGACAAGAAAAAAATGCCTGATTAAAATAACAAATCAGTTGAAAACAAAAAATGCTTACTGAACGATAACAGGATGACCTGCTAATGCCAGCTCTTATTACCCACTTAAGAGGGGCGTTTACCTAGAGCGAATCGGGTCATTTTAAGCACCTACCGTTTTACATTTTACCGAGTTATTCGAAACTTTTTCGAAGTGAAATTTCGACATGGCAATGACAAAAGATGTAGCTACAACGTAGAGTTCGAGTTTTTTCTGAATTTGGTACCGTAATGTAAATATTTGTTGTTATATTTTGCTTAAAAATGCGTATTTTTGGCGAGCTATTTCTCGAAAACTAAGGCACATAAACGAAAAAATCGAACTCCACGTTGTAGCTACATATTTGTTTGTACACTACCAAAAACATGAGCACGATAAATGAGTAAAAACATTCAAAAAATCTAAAACCGCAAACCCTCTCGCACGAGTCCGTCACGAAAGCAGAGTGCGAATGCCCATCCCCACCAGGTCCGTCGCGTGGTATCCACTGAACAGTGAGGCTAAGATACAATCCTGTCGGGAATGATCAAGCGGTATACGATCTATTCCGATATGACTGGATTTCTAAGATTGTATGTCTAATTAGTAATTACACGGGACAAGTTTAATGTTAAAAGCTATTTCACATTAATTTACTGTCTGCCGAAGCAATGGAGAGGCGGAAGGAAAATTGTTATAAAAGTTCCTACAGAAATCATGCAGTTAGAATGAAATGTTATATACATATTTACAGAAATAAATGGGTTATTCCATATTTTGAATAACCTGGTATAATATCGTAGTAAGTTACTAATATCATGCTTACTTTTTTATGCACACCCTACAGTCAGCAATTTTCCGAATATTAGTTTAGCCCGTCTGTTGCTCGTACGATCTTTGCGCGATGTCTACCTATCGGCTACCCTCTTACGTCCCATGTCTCGCTGGTAATATGGGTTGCATAATTTACATTTCTGCCCGATCGCTCCAAGTAAATGCCCCTCTTAAAAGTATATCATTTATGAGACATTTGTAGTGCTATGTTCATTTAATTTTTACTGTCTTTAAAGCTATTTTGGAACAAGAAATAAATTAATAAAAACGCACGCAAGCAAATCGAAAAAAGGCATCTTTACAGCTGCATTATCATTTTCATCCTGTATCATGCAATTCCAAACAAAGTGGCCTAATATTTTATTGTTGTATTATTTAATTAACAACGAAATCTACCAAATACATAATGACGGCAATGATTCTGCTCAAACCGGCTGACTTTCAGATTTATAGTTTATTATAAACTCCATTAAGTATTTACCTATAGATACAAAAATTATGTTATTTAGGTACTGTACATTTGTTATATYCATATATGCATCTGCATTTGTACATAAACAAATATAAAAAACGAAACATAAGCACTCTAGTAAAAGAAATATTCATGGTATAAATAAAAAAAACACTTAATAGATCTGAAGCTCTTGATGAGTAACTTTTGCAGAAAATTAAGTCTTGTTATGTTATGTTTGCAACAGTATTTGTCATCACTTCCATTTGAGGAATATGTGAAGTGTCAGTCAGTCAAACATAGCACAGCTGTGAAGAACTACTTACATCAATGTATTTCAAGCTGCTTGCAATTATTGTGTGAGGTAGAAATCTAATCGTATTATGCCTCAAACTGAAGTCTTAAGTTTCAAAGCCGTAAAAGTCGTATGTTATTCTGCATAGTGTTTTAATTTACAATAGCTGGAAATCTACTTATAGGATAACACACAGATATAACATAAAAGAAGGTAGGTAGATAGATAATGTTTAATTACGCTTTTTAGGACATGACAATGGCTTAGGCTCAAATGCCTATATTGCATTTTGCTAAAAACGCTACTCCATAAGAATCTGCTCTGATTCAGATATTAAAGTGTTTTTACGGCGGCTAAAATTGTAGCATAAACATTCACTATGGCACCCAAGTTTCTGAAATCGTTTTTGCTTCGTCTCTGACATTCCATTCAGGATGAGAATTAGATATCGTCTGATAAAATTTCATTTAGTACAATTTTGTCTTCGTTACAAACATATACTAACAGAAAGATCCGTCCGTAGTTATAACTTATATATTCCTATTAACTTATTTTCTTTCATATGTGATTAAATGCAGAAGCTTCCAAGGCTATAACAAATTCGCCTCTATTCTAGTCATGCTGCCCTTATGATATTTACATTTCCCTGCGTTTATATAGACGGAAATTAAACATGATGTTAATAGTGTTTTGTCGGCAATAAAATGCTATTTATTGGTCCAATAATCTTGCAAAAAAGGCGACTTAACAATTCTTGTATATATTATACCAACAAGGCAGTCAAAAGACCTTTCTTCAACGATGTGTTCCTTTATAGCACAATCAAATTAGCAAAATAAGGAACATAAATCGAACAAAGTTGCACTTATGGAATCTGACGGTTTTGATGTTATGGCATTCTACAATTTTATTAGAAGCCTAGTAGTAACCTTCACAGCCAGTCCCTCAAAGGGATTTTTTCTTTGCACAAAAAGATATTTTAAGAACATTTACAGCAAAATAAGTATTTACAGTTATTCCAATAATTGTTTTTCTTTTGTTAAATTAAAATCATTCCATAGGGTTTTTAAAAAAGGTGATTAACATTTTTTAAGTTTAGATATGCTTAGGGTATTGTATATTGTAGTCTGGTATGATAAGGGAAAACGTACTGATTTAGGGAAGGGATCTGATACCATAGATCATAACAACTCAGAAACTACAGCACTACGATACCACTGATTTTAAACTGTTTAGAGATATGTACTGACCCTAGATAATTTTTATTTGTCCTAAACTAAATAAAACACGTTTGTCTCCTAATTATCACTTGCACACAATGATTTGGAAATCTTATATACCCATTCTCGCAAATAATTCACATATATTAGAGCGTCTGTAAAACTAATGGATGTATAAAAGGGTATTGTAAGTACCTTATTATGTGCAATAGAATACTGTACTCATTTGCAAACGTGCCTATTAATTAGGGACGGTTATAAGGAGTGCTGGATCTATAAAATTGAAGAATCCTGTGGAATATTCTACATCCGTCAGATACTTTAAAGACAATTTTTTAAATTTATTGCCCTTAATAGCCCAATCTCGTCTAATTGGATTGTACTATTATAATAAATATCCTTTACAAATTTAATGCATGTACGAAAATATCAAATTGGATACTGTAAATGAATGTTGTTTTTTCTTTTTCATTTATTCGTCGTTTTTAGCTTTTTGCCTTATCTAATTCGTCGTGTTGCTTTCGTCTAATGTTATGAACAACCATTCTCTCGGACCACGTGTTGTTACTAATTGTATTTCAAATACGAGGCCTTAAATACATTTCTAAAGCGTCCAAAGGTGGACGCTAATTATGGATAAGTTTTAATAGTTTTTACGTTTCCATTCCTAGCACGAATCGTGATGTATCATTATTAGGATATTTGGTGATTGGTGCTTAGCTAACAACAAATTCTCATTGGTTAATCATCCACTCTCACAAACGGTAATTTGTATTGTTCGGTGTAAATGTATCTTTCAGTAAACGGTGTGTCTACTTATGGCATTTTCTAATACCTAAAGTACTTTATCGAAACCTATATCCAAGTAATCGTTTTAACTACGTGAACCAGTTACTGTACCTAGATTTAAGGGTAGTAAACAGATAGGAATTGAATTCAAAACTGCAGTGAGTTAGGTAGCTTCTATAAATATTGATTACAAAAAAAATTGCTACAGAATTTGTAGTTTGTGATAGATTAGTAGATACTTAAGTTGGAATTACTGTATTATTTATTTTAACGTTTTTTTACTATTTGCTTCTTGTACGTTCTGATTATGATTGTTGTTAGTGGTGCAATACATATGAGCTTTATATTTTATATGCGAGAGTATTGCTGAAATGTTATTCAAATAAATAAAATGAGCTTCTGATGTGGTTTTTTACATTTTTTCAAAAGCTGTCCTACTATTAAATCATTATATTCAAAGATTAATCGTTATTTAGCTGAAAACATTACTACACACAAAGATTATGATGTGGCGCCATCTATTAAATGGCGGTAACTTCAAAGTAGTCGATATCCTGCTTTCAGTTACCTACAATTTCGTTCTATCATTTACCCTTGAATTCTGTAGATGTCAACTGGTAACTTATATTAATAATTCGTGAATTTGTTGTACAGTATAATGTAGTTCAGGTTTAAGCACAAAATTCAATTTGTGGTACGAAAAATCAGGAAGAAAAAACGACAAAAACTCCAGTCATGTATTTTTATTTTCATAAATAACAAAAACCATTTACCACTGCAGACTGCACCAAAAGTACAATACACTGAGTCATTTTGAACTTTTAATCGATTGAAAAATATGCATGTTTAAAGCGATTTGACATTTACTGATGAATTTTGCATTAAAAAACTTTTAGAGACCTTCATACATAAAAAATAAGGTTGAGAGCAGCCAGGGCAAAGCTGACAACTTCGAATGTTATGACTTGTTTTCATGAAACACCCGTATTTAGCTTTAAAGAAAAGTGCAATCTTCTGGATTTAGTTCCATTATAATCTATTTCTCTTCAATTAACTGCCTTCTGATGTTTTTCTCTCTTCGAACATAAACGTTTTATTTGCATAATCGTTTCAATGACATCCCGTCATATTTTTGTAAATGGTGGATTATTATTATCAAGTTGATATAAGTGCTAGTTTTTGCTTTTAATTTTCAGTCAAAAATGAAATTAGTAACATTTTCATCACTTCAGCTTAATTCCACAGCGATGTCTCACTTTAATAACATCTTCTGCAAAAATAAATTTGAAAAGCTAAAGATTTTGTAGATGGATAATTACGATTAGTATTAAAATCCTTAGTTCTGCAAAAAAAGGTTTTGCGTGCATAATAATAAACTCAAAATATAACCTTAATTTTTGTCCTTTTTCCATTCAGTTTTTCCTTTTGGCATTTTAGCTATCCGTATGACTTATATATCAAATGTTACAGTTTAAGCTCGAAATACGTTAATCTGCAGATTAGCTGATTTGCTCTGCTAATGTGCGGAATTAAGAGTTTTTCATCTAGATATTGTGCACATTGACGGCTTCTGTATCGTTAAAATTTCAAAGTTTGTTTCTCTCATTTGCTTTTCGTACTCCTAATCCGTTACACTTAATGTCACATATGGTTGAAATATCGTAAGGCAAGCTCCATAAGAAAAAATAAACTTGATGGTGGTTACAAACTTCTAAAATGTCGTAGAAAAAAATTGTATTTGAATCAAAAATTACTTAAAAACGATTCTCAAGAATATTTCATTACAATTCTATAAAAAGTTACAAGCTAATTTTGAAAAATAGACATTTTCATTTTCCTTTTAAATGTGAAAACTCACGATAGTTGATCATCAAATTTAGCAACTTTGTCTCTATTTAAGCTACTTTGTAGTTCTCAAATAACGTAGTTACCAATGCATAGACACGAGGGGTGGGATACCCCACCAGCTAACCTATATATACCTATATAAAATGTCATCTTTTGGTTACTAACACTCCTTTGTTATTGTTGTGGTAGTGGTACTCTAACTTACTATTATTACTATTTTAAAATATATATTTTATTATGGATTCTCAAACAACATAAAGTCTTAAAGCAAGTTTTATTTAATTTTTGAAGATCGTTTAAAAAGGGCGAAAATATAGTCATTGTTTGGTTCATACCAAATAACGTTATGTTAATTTACTTAATTGTAATAATATTTTAAACAGTTTGATTCCTTGTATTATAATTTTTTTATTGACTCATGGTTGATTTTATTAACTAATTCGTTAATGGTTCGTGTATTAACTTAATTCTTTAAATATCGAAAAATAACGTGGCTACTCCATCAAATATTATTTTTACTTCAGCGGGTGCTTAATAGGTAATGTTCAGATTATAACCCGATAATTCGCGGATTACCTAGGTAATCCGAGAAATAAAACTATTTTCGGTACTTTAACGGATCACCCTAGTTAATCTGCACATTACCTAATTAATATGTTGTACAATAACAATTTTTATTTTATTTATTGTGACCGACGCCCTGATTATTTAAAGATCTACGAGATAATAGAACGGTCAATAACTGAAGTTAATGTGAATTTCGAGCTTTTCATATGGATTGCACAGGTTATTGATGCTACCCACCATTATGGAGAACAGGTGTGAAGCGTTTTGTATAGGTGTATTTATTTGAAATAGTCAAGTACTATTCTCGATATATTAACTAAAGATAATTAGGGACGGAGGTTTTCTCTGCTGTGGCTCTTTTCCCTCCTATAGTCCCAGGTGAGTCATGGCACTCTATCAAACTAGGTAGGAAATTAAATAAATAAAGAACCTTTGTGTTCATTTTTAGGCTTGCGGTTAATCTTGTGTTTTATTGTCTCAACTTTCCCATTTCAGCTTTCCCAACAATACATCCCAAATATAAGGTAGGTAAATTTAACACAACGTAGGCCTGGATAAAATTAACTAGACGATCACGCCAAATCAAAATTGACACCTATTGTCATTATGGTTTAATTTAGGTTACTTTTTTTTGATAATTTTTTGGCCCTGCCTATTTGGCAATTAGCCAGCTCATTAGCATTTAATATTGTTTTTTGATAATTTACATACATTTTTCTTACATTATAAATGTTACTTTTATTTGAATCGGAAGTACATCAAAATTGACAAATGTCTCATGGGCATTTAATGTATTTGGGTAGAACCTGTGGGGATATTACAGATTCACATTCAATACGTTAGAATGTTATTCTAACATACACCCATTGTAGTTACTATTGATAATAGCAATAATATTGCACACCAAGTGGAAACAACGCGTAAGGCATATTATTTTTTTTTGTTGAAATTCAGGTTTTATTTTCATAAGGCTAATCAGAAGTGTTGTGTTGAAAATCAACACCAACACTACATCAAGTGATTACCTACCTATAAATACTTTTACAAACTTGCAAATATATTATAAAGGCGAAAATATGTTCAAAGAACGTGAGTAAAACGAAACATTTTCGTCTCATTTCAATCTTTTTGTCGAGAGTATAGTGTTCCCTCGTATCGTCTCATGTCGCCTCTCGTCTCAGCGGAATCGTTAGTTTTATCGGTTTGTACAGGATGCGACAAAAGAATCACCTTAATTTTAAAGGTTCTATTTTAGACATAAAGATTTAGTTTTTCTATTTTTTTGAAATTTTGCATGACTTATGGTACATGAGTTATTTGTTGACAATTTGCGGGTTTTAGAGCTCGTATTGTTCGAGAACGATTTTAGAAAACTTGAGTCTTTAGATATTCCCACAACAGATAGATCCACGAGAGATAGTCGGCAATCGCCTTGTGCACGGAACGTTGGTTCTCATTGAAAAAAGTCGCTTCGGGAACATCTTCCTCAAGAGTCCCATCCTGCTGAAACCAGTAGGTCCAACAGTAAAATTATGAAGAGTCGACGTAAAAAAGTATGTTTACGCGCAGAGCGTCTCGGGGACCGCAAAATGGAACGTCGAACGTTCTCCTGATATTTGAAACGAGAAGTTCTTGGTTGGTCTCCTCTACTTTTAGATGTACTTCCGAAATGTCTGAAGTTGTACACACACAAAGCCATCTACTTTCAGTCGGAAACCTCACGTCGGCCGGGAATATAATATGCGTTGCACTGCCAAGGTGATAAGAATGAGAAAGGTAAATGCACCAAATAGGCCATGTTAACCATTGAGCAAATGTTTTTCATTCACTTTTGAGTAATTTTTTTTTACTTGTCTAACAGTTTTCAGTATATTATCGCTGAATGAATAATTAATAAAATATATGACTAATTTACACTTGAAACTGGAAAAACATGGTTGCTCAAAAATATGCACCTCGGCCACAATAAGGCCGTATCGGAGTTTTTGATATTTAATATTAAATGATTAAGTTTATTCAAGCAATACAAAATACATTAATTAACACACATTTTAAAGTCAACATTCGTGACAGGTAAAGTATCAAGCAACGATCTATGGACTGACTTATGCAGAGGGATACAGCTTGATGGTCGGCCGTCGTAAACTACTGTATTGTAAATGAGGGTTTTTTTTTAATTGGGCCGTATTCAAAAAAATCTTGTTGGTTACAATTTTAACTATTCCACTATCAATTTTTGAAACTTGTTGTGATATTTTAGCAATCAATAAAACATAGAAGCTTTTATAACAAATTTTATTTAATGCAGACCTGATGTTAACTGGCGCGACCCGCGATCTATTTTTATGTGATACTTTATTGGGTTTAAATTTTCCGATGTGTAAAATAAAAGCCTTTGCATGTCATAACGAATTTATACAATTGGCCCACGGTTTAAAATTACCAATAATCCGTTCGACCAGTTGCCCTACTGGTCAATAAGGGATTAGCAGATTAAGCATTCAGCTATATGCCGCGACAGATCCTAGTGATAAGAATGAACAAATTTAATTTTTTCGGAGGTACTCAATTGCCCCACGGTTTAAAATCAGCAATAATCTGTCTGAGCAGGTGCCCTACGAAATGTATTTGTCACAAACGCCTCTTAATAGGTGGCTAAGTGAATAAGTAAAAAATATTGCACTTGGTACGCTTATATGCTGTAAAACTTTAAAATATAAGTAAACACATAACATGCTTTCAATACCGTTTATAGTAGGAGTAGAATAGTTCCGAATTCTTCTTATTTCAAAAAATATACAGGTAGAAAGTACGTTTATGACCCTCCGGATTAAAAGAAAATTTTAACCTGTGATGAAACAGGGCAGAGGATGATTGCACACCGCAATCAAAAATTAGAAAGTATGGGCTGCCGCATTGAAATTGGAATGTTTACCATTCATGGTTATAAAAATAGATACTACTCATTAAATTCGGAAAGGATGGGATTTAGTCATACATTAAAAGCTATTAGATGAGAAATATTTGTAGTTCAAATAATAATACCAAATAATGCCCAATCAAAAATTAGAAAGTATGGGCTGCCGCATTGAAATTGGAATGTTTACCATTCATGGTT
The DNA here is from genome assembly GCA_025024175.1 of Rhyzopertha dominica. NCBI lineage: Eukaryota > Metazoa > Arthropoda > Insecta > Coleoptera > Bostrichidae > Rhyzopertha > Rhyzopertha dominica. Next base: position 41,149,470 of record QCXZ01000041.1, on the reverse strand, counting down.
ATAAAAATAGATACTACTCATTAAATTCGGAAAGAATGGGATTTAGTCATACATTAAAAGCTATTAGATGAGAAATATTTGTAGTTCAAATAATAATACCAAATAATGGCCATTGATTTATGTGTACGGAAAAAAATTCTAAAAAAGCCTAAACACAATTTTTGGATACTCCGCTGCAAAACAGTGGAACGAGTCAAACCCGTCTGTTATTTACGACAGCTTCAGGTAATACTTGTAAACCATTGTGAGCGGTAATCAGCTGTTCGTATAATGAGTTTCATAGATTGTTGCTTGCAACTATATTTTAGTCCAGTCGCCTAATGCAGTCTTACACATTCTTCGTGAACATAACGAAAACACATCACACACAGGCCCAAATTAGCTATTCTGTCCTATGCACATACAAACCAACACCAGTTTTCCTTGTGTGATTGTTCTATTTTCTTTTCATTCCTTGGCGCTTGATTTATTCCTACTGAAGTACCAGTAAAGTTCAAAAGATATCTCACAAATTCTGTGCTGCAGAATTAAGTTGGTCTTTTGGCACTTTGAATTTTGATCTCGGGTGTTGGAAAAGAATTAATTAAATTTTCATGTTTTTCTTCATTGCCTTCTCCATCAACTTCCCGTTATTTAAGCTATTGTTGGGTTGTGGTATAAAACACCCAGAAGCTCTAATATAGAATAAAAAGAAACTCACCAGCAAATGACTAGATGGTCGATTGGTTGTATATATGTATGTACATACGTGACGTTGAATTCAAATAATACTCGCTGGATCTGGGCTTTAACTCGAACGCTCCTATGGTGTAATGGAATAAACAAGATCACCGTTCTGGAGATTCAAGTTCTAGTCCCAACCGCAACGAGTTACTTTTTCAATTTAATTTAGCCTGCTTTCCGGATAACACATATAAATTTTCAATCTTAATACAGGCGAAATATAAAGTGCTCGTAATTCTCAACGATTACAATTCATTAATTACTGTTCATTTATGTGCAAACCAGTCTCGATAATAGTTTTTTGGCGTACCTCATACGCGTTATTACGGAGTTCCTAGCTTCACCGTCAGCTACCGACGGTTTTTGCGAGAGCGGTTTCGCTTTCCGGCGTCCATGAACTAGAGCATATTTCATTGAATACATAGCCGTAAAGTTGCAAAAAGTTTTGTTTTAGATCGCTGATGGTTCGCTTAGCGTGCTGGGCCGCGCTGTTTGCCTGTTTTGTTTTCTTTGTTTCTTTGTGAAAATTGCGTTTTTTTTTATTTCTAAACCACTGGATTTTGTCGCATCGCAAAGGCTCCTTCCATGTACACCTCGACGAAATATGCTCTAATAAGGAACTAGTTCCTTAACTGGCCCGAGACCTAAAGAACCAGTTCTCTTCAAGGAACTAAATATTCCACCTCTAATTCTGACACTTAGTGGCGAAACCAGTCAAAAATGAGACACTCATTGTCGCCACTTACCTTCTAAAGTTACTGTAGCTCATGTACAATCACTAAATATATTAAACAGGGTTTCTATAAATGATTCATGCATCGAGGACGCTTATGGAAATTATCTATTAAATCAATTTGCCGCCTCCTAGGAAAGCGAACACAATGACTTATAATTGTCATCTGTCGTTTTTTGATTTATTTGATATATTTTAAAATGAGAAAACGCGTGGGAGTGCGTATTTTCAGCATATTCTGTAGGGTTTGTGAGATAATCAACTTTAACGTTGCAGAAAGGTCACAATTCGCAGCCGTGCCGTGGTGTGACATTGATCTGCAACTGCAGTACCTACTATCGCCGTGCTTTTGTAGCTTGGCAGCAGTTACAAAAAGGCGGCACAAAGAATTAGAAATTAACGCCACCCGCGTTGCATGAATCATTTGTAGAATATACGTCACTTTCCTGAGAGGCGGCAAATTGATTTAATCGATAATTTCCATAAGCGCCCTAGATGCATGAATCATTATTTATAGAAAACCTGTATAATATATTTCGTGACGTAAGTTCATGGCGTTCTAGGTGGCATATGTGTTTGGAGCTTTTGCGTTACATACAGCCTTAATAGGAGACTAGCCTAATTTGGTGCAGGTTCATTTTGTGTACAGTAAATATCCGCGACAAAAGCACACTGTTTGCTAGTTCGCGTCATTTTATCAGCCTGTAGCTTATTACATAAATTTCCCAATCTACTGCGCCTGTCGAGTCTTACCCCGTCCTTCAGTGACAACCCCACCCCTCGCATCGGAGGTTCTTTTGTCGCGCCCTGTATATAGCTACTGTATAAATCAATATATACCACTTCGATACTAGAATTTTATTGAATTTTGTATTTCTATTCACCCACATGAAACTGTATCAGTTCCATAAAACCGATTCCTCTAGGACTAGTACTTTTGCTCGCAGCCTTGATCTGTTCATCATCGTCATCATCCAAGTTGGCCGCCGGTCTAATAGACATCTTCCTTGCGGTAGCCTGGAAATAACATTTGTAAAATAAGTAGGTCTACAAAATTAACCGAAACTTGACACCGAGACGACACGAAGTTGCCCTGAACAAAATCAAAATTTTCCGTGTTGCAAAAATATTGTATTATTATTTCAATTGTAACCTAGAGCGTAAAAATGTAAGTCATATGTGCTTTTAGTATAACCGAGTACGTTATCAACTTTTATAATTGTGTAAGGTATAGAGCACCACTTAGGAAGGCAAAATACAGCAGGCAAAACGTCTGAAAAATAAACGAGTTACACCAATACCAGGTCGTTTTCACCAAAACAAGAAGCTAGAACAACTACAAACAAGCAAATTTCAGTGCTACAGTTTCTAGATTATATTTTGTGTACATTACTAAGCAATCACTTCTTTCACACTTTACATCAGAACACTGTCCTTTGGCTTAAACAATGACCGTGGTTACTTACAAAAATTATGCTTTTTATTGCTTCGATGCTAGATATTAACTCCACAAGTACAAGACTTCATTAGGGGCGGGTTGCACAAACACGAGTGATGTTGATCGCGGTGTTAACCTAGAATCAAACCGTGGCAATTAGGCATTTTAAGATTACGTCATCCAATATGGCGTCCAGGGGGCAAAAAGCGCACGCATGGGACGCGCCTGCGAAGCCCTGGAAACGGACGCGTGACTGATAGAGTGGGATAGTTCATGAAAAAGTCGTTCAAATTGAATGACTCATGCCTTGATTCGGCTCAGAGCTAATAAATCACCTTCGTTCGTGCGTCGGTCATGGTTGACGGTTGACTGGCTGGCTACTGTTACGGGACACATACTGCACCTGTTAGCTGCCTTTAAGCAGGACTAATAACTCGGTAACTCGTTCTCAGTAATGATTCTTGAACGACTTGAATGATCCAAATCTACGCGATTGATTGAACGATCTGAATTGAATCGAATGTCCCAGCTCTAGTGACTGACGTTGGCATTAAGTAATGGGGTTTCTATGACAGCACGCTAGAAACTGCATCGTTTTGACATGTGCCCCCTGGCTATCGCTCCGAAAATCACGTGTTCTAAAAAGCCTAATACCAATAAGAATGATTAAAACTCGTTACCATGGTTTTATCCAAGGTTAACACCGCGATCAAATTGATCCGCGTTTGTGGGATCAGCCCTAATAGAGTGCAGAATAAGATTAGAATTAAGCATATCATGCTAAAACTGTGTAAGACATATACTTTGTCTTGCACGACATATACCAATTTATTCACATAGATGGGAGCTGCAACAAGTTGTTTTCCCTTAATAGTAAAATATTAATGATGTCAGGTACATTCAATTAGTCTCCAATCGATACAAACTAAAAACGTTGTTGTCATAACTAAGGTGATATTTTTTTTTAAATTAATCCGTATTTGGGGAACTACAAAGAGCTAAATAGCAGTTAATTGTCTTCCTACCTATGTACAAAACACAAAATATGTTAAAATAAACTATACATAGAGAGATAGAATAAATGTGGAAGGAAGATTTATTTATAGGCATAAAAGAACTGCAACCAGATTCCTGTTAGCTGGTTAGCAGAGTTTAAGTGGAAATTGGATAAAAACATTAATTGGTTTAGTGCTTGCTGGCCTAGATTTATAAACCTTACGCACTATACAGTCAAAAAGATATACCCATTAAAAAATTTTTTTGGCGTGACTCACCGAAGGCTTGGCATCTGGAGCATCCTCTAAGCGGACACCGGGCATAACAGACATTCGTCTAGCAGCAGGCATAGAAGCCATCTTCCTGAAGAGATAAGCGGCTTCATCCTTCATTTCTGCAGCTGCCATCATGTCGATTATCTGCTTCTCTCGTTTTTCTAGAACCTTCGGACCTCGGACATCTTCAAAGTCGACTTTCTCTACAACTTTGTAACACTGCAATGGATAATTAGAAAAATAATAATAAAACGGGAACGATATTCTAAATAGCTAATTCCTCGAATACAGTTAGCCACACATCTACATTTATACAGGGTCGGTCTCAAAAATAAGTAAAATAATTTTGTGCAAACGACACGGGAGCATTAAATGGAGGCAATTTTTGGCTAGCACAGTGGTGAGCGATCTTACGAAAACGAATTAAACCCAAACAGTTGCATGGTGACTGTTACATAGTACCAACCTAGTGCAGATCGCTTAAATAATCATAGTGATAGTGACGTCCTATTCCAAGGTTGCATCCTGAATGTATGTGACATAAGGTGACTTCAGGAACAACTCTAAATCTTAAGTTCTGTGTTAAGCTCTGAAAATCGAGCAGTGGCAGTTTTGTCATGCTTGAGGAGACCTACAAAGGATGAACTAAAATCCCCAGGTGTTGACTTTCGAATGCACAAAATGTTCAGGAGGGTTTTAGAGAAAGTTGAATACATGAAACCCGCTGGACGTCCACCAACGTCAGTCAAGAATGTGCAAAAAATGAATGACATGTTCAATTCCTATTTAGTAGGAGTGCCGAAAAGGTTGTAGGAAAGAATGCGACTTGTTAGGCAGGATTTTCGCAACTGGATGTGCATCACAACAGTGCACCTTGCCACACCGCCTACGTTGTGACATAGTCTCTTTAAAAGCATAACGTGTCAACGCTGTCCGACCACTACCACCATACAATCTCGACATTTCTTTTTGTTTCCAAATTTTCTCTAGTGTCCCGAAGTAGTCGCCCTTCAAGCTGCTTTTGAACAAATATTTTATGTTTGAGGTCAAAGGTGATGATTCCATAAAAACACTATTAAATGACCTAACTTAAACGCTAAMAACTCGTAGACCTCGTCGAAGAGATTTCTTAAGACGTTATATTGTTGGGATGAAGATGGCGGGCTTCAGTTCAACGCAAATAGCTTGAAGCGTCGATATTACACTCTCAACTGCCATTTGCGATATGCAGTCATTCCGATAACTTTCGACAAGTTTGAGATGCCTCTTGTAAATTAGCAGAATGGGTAGTTTTAGTTAACTATCTTCAGAAGAAGTGATGGACGTTGGGAAACCAGTTTGTTGTGGAAAGATGAGGATGATGAAGAGGATATCATTCTTCCAAATTGTTATTTTTAGCGCTGGAAAAGTTATTGTAAATTGAAGTCAAAATGGACAATTGCATCAGAGTGCAGTTCAGCATATGTAGTTACGTTCATACAAAAAAGCTCTTCTATGCTGTCCAGATTTAACAAATTATCTATTGGGAGTGTTGTCCACGTTCAGACAAAGGAAGCCTTTACTGCCGTTTAGAGAAATGCAAAAGTGCGAGTAGAAATGAACAATTATTTTATAACTTATAAGAAATCTTGACGGTGTTTGTGTTAGGGTAAGTATGGCGACGTTCCAAAGTGTAACGCAAGTGTCCAACTTTTGATTAAAGTCGATTGCGAGGTATATTTGAAGGAAAAAAGGATTAGACCTGAGAGAAGGAGAGTGACAGACATACCAAAGGTGATAGAGAAACTTCGGAATCCGTTAAAATCACATACACAGTCTCAAGTATCGTAATTGTCATTACGGTAGAAACAAAAACGTCATAGAGTATTTACCATCAGAGTTGTCAGTTCGGAAACTGTATATGATGTGGTGTGATATAAGAGAGACCATGAATGCATCCATTGTGTCTTACGCATAATTTTAACTTGGCGTTCGGAATTTTGCAAGTTGATGTCTGTTCTTTTTACGAACTGAAAAAACTGAAATCGCATGAAAAAGTCCAAGTTATGACGGAGTTACGCATACACAAATTACGCGCCAAAAAGTTCTACCACTTATTAAGAGCAGATGAAGAAGACATTGTCAAGATATGTTTTGATATGCAGCAAAACCAGCCGTTGCCCAAACAGCATTGGTGACGTATACTATATGCGAAAGGTATAGTTGTAGAATTTAACAATTCTTGTTCACGAGGGACACCAATACTCTTATTATGCTTATGCACTCTCTTATGTCTGGACAGAAAACCAGTCAGAAAGGGATCGAATGAGGTGGACTCTCCCTTATCACATTTTCTTACCAAGCTTGAACAAAGATGTATTATGCAAGAGAGATCTTAAGCTATTGTTCCGAAACTACCAGAACTCGTGTCCGGGTCAAAATAAAAATTCAGCCATTGACGCGGTCACAGTTTCATGCACCCGGATCGAGTCTGAAAGCTGAAAATACCATATCTCCTCAGGGATACTGTGACATTTGAAAACTCCCAATCACAGTCTTGCAGAATGGTATAAATGAAAAATCAAAGAAACGAAAATGACAAACCATATGAGCAATCCGAAGAAACAAAACGTTTCTCATCTTATAAATCACCTCAAGATGACTGATAAAGAGCGAAGATTTTATGATTCTGCTTTACAAGACCCTAATTTCAATAATAATAAATTATTAGAAAGTTGTTTTCATTTCAAATAACCGCTAAGTCCATTGATTACGTCATGTTTCCTAAGAAAATTAAATTTAAGTTGTAGGAAATAAGACATTTATTTCTTATTGGATTTTACATATCTTGTATGTTCATCAATAAAGTTTTGTTTAAACTTTTCTTTGACTACTTATTTTTTGTCATTTTATCATAATAAAAAAGCATATTTTTTCAAAATCAATATTTTGAAATAAACCTCAAATAGTTCTTAAAATTGCTTCTCTGCAAAAGACGCTTGTAATACCATTTTAGAGTTGTTTTAAACACCAAACCATAAAATTAAATTTACTTACCGTATTAAGATATTCAAGTAGGTCCTCGTCGCCAAGAGCCTTCGCCACTCCCATGGCGTCGGTTAATTCTACTTTAGCATCATTTCTGTTGTGCTGCAGCATGTTAACCTTGACGATCATCATGTACGCGTTTATAACCCATTTCAGATTACCACACTTCCTACCTTCTTGTATACATTTCCTCGCATATACCCTCGACAGTTCGAATTGCTTCAGCTCTGCATTGAAGCGTGACAGTTCATGATACAGCCACGCCATCTCTTCTGGAATTAACGCCTTGCGAAGCCGATCTTCGTACACTGTTACTTGCTTCCTTAAATGATGAAATCAGATCCATTTTACATACATCCGTGCATGCAGAACAATTTCATACACCATGCTAAATGTTATTGTTACGTAGAGACCGAGATTTAATTCAATTCAGTTCACGCACATACGAATGAAACATTGAACAACACTATTAAAACTGTTTGTGCGTTTCAGAATGAGAATTGCTAGCAATGTGCCACTGCAGGACATGGTTTTCAACTCCACTTTATTTGTCTGCGGTCACTTGTGCATCACAGTGGAAAATGCATTTGGTTGATACAAGCTATACTGCCTTACTATTAGCCTGATTAACAGTTGGTTGAACACCGTCACATGTGGGGTATGCTGACTAAAATCTAGTTTAATTAAGTTGCATTATTAAACCACATTTACAATATTATAAAGTTCATAAAGAAACGAGGCAGGCGATGGTTTTCCCTTTCTAACACGAATGTAGTGTCTGCCGTATAAATTAGTTCGTATAATGGAGCTGTTCACTAAAATTTAATTTTGTGAAAGTGTACATTTTTCAGTAGTATTTAGGGCACTGACAAGCCTCGATCAAACAGAATTTTAATTGCTCTTATAATTTTCAAACTATCGCCATCTGAACTTTTGTCGCGCATTAGCATCCTAAAATCGACACCTTTGTATGGAAGCTAGCGTATACGTACTTGGAGCGGAGGGCAACAGAATGCCTGTACTTTGAGCACTTTATATAAGATAATTTATTATTCAAGTAACTGCGCGACAAAACCGATCAGGTTATACCAAAAATGTTCTACCAAGCGACTGATCTACAGATATTTGATACATTACATTTGATAAATTACATTAAAAAAAACATTGTTTCTAAATCGCGGATGGTACCGCACTGATCTCTAAATAACTGGATGTCGCATAAGTCATTCAAAACTGTGATAAGTAGAAACTCGTGCGCCACCATGCCCGTGGTACTCGTACTATCAATTTAAAATTTAACGCGCGTCCAAATTTTAGGTTAGATCCTTAACTATATAATATGGTTATGAGTAAACGTAACATCCAGTTTGTACGGCACATGTTTCTCACTCAAACACTACAACGATCATCTTTTGGAAATCTGCAGACAGGTGATGAGTTGTATTGACTGCACACAATTACTATAAAGTTAAGAAACACTTACAAGTGGAATAAGAGGTGCTTCGATGTAGGCAGTAGATCTTTTTTTTTACAAAATTCGCAATGCACCATACTTAAGTTATATAATCGCCGTGGGTGCCGAATCTGCCATTCAGTAACAAAAACGAACACCACGTGCTTTGCTACTTACTGAGAAAGGTGTATAATGTTTAATGTATAACGTTAATGCGGACTATAAAGGTTCACGATTTTAACCGTCAATCATTAACGTCATATATTTATAGCAGAAACGAACCTTTGTCAAAATTTTAGTACAAGGACCAGCGGCTAGGCGTTAAGGTGGCTTAAATCTATCACAAATAATTTACATGTATTTTGGTATCTAAGCGACATCCAGTTAATTAGAGATCAGTGTGGTACCGGCGCCACATTTGTTACCGCGCCTACCCACCGGATTACTGGGCTACCTGTAATACCGCCAAATCAGCGTGAAGGGTATGTGTGTTTTGAATTTCTGACTTTGCTGGTTTTTGTAAAATTCGTAGATTAGATACTAGTATTTATAAGTTTTGTTTTTTTCTGATTACTATTTAGAGATACAAACAAACGATACGTCGGTATTACAGATACCCTAGTAGTCCGGTGGGTAGCCGAGGTAACAAATGTGGCGCCTGTATCATCCGTGATTTTAAATATAATGTTCTCTGAATGTGAATTATTCGAAATACACGTAATTGGTATCAAATATCTGTAGATTAGCGGCGTGGTAGAACATTTAAGCTTAATTAACCTAATCGGTTTTGTCGCGCAGATTAATAAATTATCTTACATCTTAAGTACAGGAATTCTGTGGCCCGTCGCACCAAGTGACGTATAAATGTATATGAGAGTCCATTATTTTTAACACATGATTCAAAAAACGCTGCTAATATAAAAAAAGAGATTTCTAGAGAGAGCCTATAGACCACTGATCTCTAAATAACTGGATGTCGCTTACATACCAAATGCATGTAAATTATTTGTGATAGATTTACGCCACTTTAGCGCCTAGCCGCTGGTCCTTGTACTAAAATTTTGACAAAGGTTCGCTTCTGCGGTAAATATAACGTGAATGATTGACGGTTTAAATTGTGAACTCATCATCTGTCTGCATTTTTCCAAAAGATGATTATTGTAGTGTTTGAGTAAGAAACATGTACCGTACAAACTGGATGTTACATTTACTCATAACCATATTATATAGCTAAGGATCTAACCTAAGATTTGAACGCGCCGTTAGTACGAATACCAGCGGCATGGTGGCTAATTATCACAGTTTTGAATGACTTATGCGACATCCAGTTATTTATAGATCAGTGCTATAGACCAGTGTATTGGGATAAATTCATTTTAAGTGCCAGAATGAAACCAGGCCCACTTAATTTGGTTTTTTTGTAAAAAAACACGTGAAGAAACACAAATTCAATTTTTAAAAATTATGGCGGTGCCCGTACTGACACAGGCCAGCCAAAACTGGGTTTTAACAATAAAGACAGAAGTAGCGTACATGCCACCGAAATCAAATTTTTAAGATCGGTAAAAGGCTGTACACGAGAACGGATGAAAAAAACGAGTACATGAGAAGGAAATTAAACATCTATTGTCGAAAGAGTAGAAGAAAACAAAAAAACTGGAAAAAAACATCTGGAAAGAGAAGAGAGAAGTAGAATACTTAAACTCATAAACGACTAAAAACCCAGGGGTAAAAGAAATGTTGAAAAACCTAGAAAAACATGGTTTTGAAAAAGTCGGAACAGGACTAAGACTTAAATACATGTAAGGTAAGAAGAAAATTTCAAAATACTTCTGAGAGTCTGAAGATTGAAGACCTTATTGCAAAAATAACTTTCGTATTCTACTACTTTACGCTCCGCAGGTCGAGAAACGCAGAATGTAGTTCTCAAGTCCTTTGCTTACTTGTAATCCACGAAAACACCTTTAAACTGAGCCAGAACTGAATCAGTGGACGGTTCCCTGCTGGCAGGCATCCCTAGCATAGTCTGTACCCTGGCCTCCTGATCATACTCTTCCTGGTTCAGATTGAGCCTCTTCATGATAAAGTGAGCTTCACAGACCAAGTCGTACATGTGGTTTAAGTAGAATTCCCTTTCTGGAAGGATCTTTTTGGGTTTGGAATCGCAGAAGATCTTCAGCTTCTCGCTGAACTCAATGGCGCCTCTGCTCTCCTTGTTTTCTACGCAGAGCCGTATCTTTTCGAGTATTGCGTCCGCTTCTAATTTTGTAACGTGCTGTAGCCGTCGGAGTTCTGCTTCCTGTCGGGCTCTGAGGGCACCCTTTGACGTGGCTTCTTGGTGCTTGATGTGATAGAACGGTTTGCGTGTGCGTAGCAGCTCCTGGAATAACAATCCATGTTTTAAGTATGCTTAACTGTAATATAATAACTAATTACTTTAAATCTTGTTTCCATAGAGCAAAAATTTGTTGCAAAAACTGGCTGTTAGAAGGTTTGTTTTAACATCTAAAGTTAAACTCAATTTAAAGTTAATAACGGGTATTTCAATGAAAATGAACTATCTTGAATTATTTCTGTGAAAGAAACGATCCCGAAACAGGTCGATTTTATTTGGGAAGCAACCATGAAACATTCGAAGCTGTCAGAAGAACCCTCTATCTCCTTTATTCTGAAGGCGTTTCAATCTTCTTTTTAAAAACGCGTATAGAAATGAAACGGTCAAATTTCTTTCGAAAAAATAAATTTTATCCAAAGCTTTTTCTGAAATTACATCAAAAGTTTTATGAAGATCTCTGGGGTCAACTATGAGTACTCAAACACATTTCTATGACGTAATTTCCTCAATGATGATGGTTACATTTAAAAAAAATTCAATCAATTATCCCCAAAGAAAAATCTAGGAGTATAGGATGCGTATGTACACCTTGTTGGGCATTTAATAGGTCATCTCTGTCCAACCCAATGTCCTTAAAAATTGTCGTCAACAAATTGCTTGTCAGGAGCAGCAAAATGAAGTGTGTACATTCCTCATATTAAGTGAATATTAAAATCGCTTGAATTTCTAGAATTACTTCCATTAAAATGGTCATTTAAGAAAAATTAGACGAGTCTGAGAAACAAGTATTATGAAGGAAACATGGGTTATTGTTGACGTTCCATTCCACAGAATTCCAGTTGTCTATCAAAATATAATGTTTGTGGAGAATCGTAAAAACTGATCGAGTGCTGACTCCAGAAACTTTAAAGGAGTTTAAAAATGAGGAACTGTTCGACCCCTTTTTCCTAGTCAAAAATTAAACGTAAGAGCTGCTGACCAGTGTTCCTAAGGAGAGACCGAAGTTTTCCTTACAAGTGCTTTCTTCTTAGGGTTGAAACATTGATTCTATCATAAACATTAGTGTCAAACTATTAAATCTAGTTCTTAATAACAACGATTTGGCACTGTTGAAAACAATAATTAAATTTTGCATCTAGTCAAAGTTTTGTAAAAGTTGTAACCACGGAGAAAAACAATATAAATTTTTGAACCAGCATAATTGTCTTAAAGCATAGTACAGTTTAGAACCTTTAGCATATTATTCTTAGGCATTTAATAGACACCCTAATTCTTAGGTAGAACGTAAAATGTAACTTTTCCACAAAGCTGATATTCATATTTTGTTTGCTGTTTGCTATATCTAGTAATACCTATGTTATCTTGATTTTGGCTGTGAACAACAGGAGCATGGACTTCCAGTGCACATGGGTTAGAACACTAAACTACTGTCAAGAAGTAATGATATTGTTCCTGACTAGATTTAATGTGCTCTCAGCACCTCTAATAGTGAAGGCATGATACACTACAATTTTACATATGATGATTGGGTAAGGTTGAAACTTTGGATATTCCTAAAAAAATTGGTTCAGATGGTATGCGTTATTTGTGCAGCATAGTATAGGTAGTGCTTTTTAATGTATTATTCTATGTATGGGGGTATTTTTCCATTTCGGTGTAATACTTATCAGAGCTTTAAGTGTGTATCTATTGACACCGAGCGTGAGTATAACTAGCGCACTCTGGTGGCTATATTTTACCTAGCGTAGGGAGAAGGTTGTTACCTTAGATGAAGTTTTCACAGTCGCTCCTCGAGGGGTAAATATGCGTCCGTGGTCGCATTGTTTTATGTGACAGTGCGACTGACAGCAACTACCTATGACAACGTTATTACCTCAAAAATAACCTCAAGTTAATTTTGAAATTGGCGCGTACTTACAGAAAGACTTTATATTTGTTTAAACCTTAGATCAGGAATGATAGGGATACGTAACTAAGCGTTTGGTGCATACACCGAAAGTCATGCCAAAAAACGAACGGCGGCCATAGACAAGGGCAAGATAACTAGATGGGAAACTCTAATGGTGGGGGTAGGTTCATATAAGGCGCCTGCAGTGTCACTAGGCTAATCTACACACCAATGTGCCAAGTAGATAACATAGGAAACAGCTTTAAATGGTTCAGCAACAACATGCAAGTCAGAATTTATGATAGAAAATTACGCTTACCTGTTTATACGACAACGTCTTGAATCCAGTCTTGGACATATGCAAAATTTTTTTCGTACCGTCTTTATTCGGACTCGAAACTCCGTACGTATTCTTCATATTCTCCAAGAATATCTTATCCAAGTACATAGACTCCAGATATCTTTCGGCCATGTAATTCTTTATGTTTGTCGTGTACCTCTGAAGCGGTCGGTATGGAAACGGTGGTCCCGGGGGAATAACGTTCTCTTCCGTTAGGTGGGTGTACAGGCTGTCACGGATATCCAGTTGAGGTTCCGTTTCTAAGGAACCCGCAGCGGTTGAGGTACCGGTGGGACTGTCTTCGCGAGGAGTGGTTGCGTCAACGCGCTTCCTCTTTTTGGTGCAAAGCGGGGCTGCGGGTTCCCTTKCGGCTTTCTTGGCCTTACCCTTCTTCTTCTTTTTCTTCTTCTTGTGCTTCGACTTCGGTTCGAAGGGTTTCTGTGCTTCGAAAGCTTTTTTCCAGGCAAGCTTTCTTATTATTTTGAAGTGGTCTCGAAGCGGTCGACCGGCTCTTTTTCCTACGCAGTTTTCTATGGCTTCATTGCACTAGAGAAATTATTAGTTTCTTTTAATATAACTAGAACTAGAAGTTGGAGCGTAACAAAGTCTGGATATGAGTTGGCCCACGCGCACTTCGTCAGTGCTCAGCACCGATCGGTGGATTGTGACGCTTGTAGACTCAAAGCAAACGCAATATCCACGTACTCAGCATTTGTTAACGAATTCTGCATTCACTAAATGCGAAATTATCAAACTATCACCATATCAGCTGTATAATATGGAAAAAAAATAGAAATCATACTATGTTTAACGCAGTAGCGGCTCGTCCGGGTCGGCAGGGTTGGCACTGCCGACCCAGAATTTTGATCGAAGAAATTATTTTTTTCTTCGTATTTTTAGGTATATTTTGTTTTATTATGTCCAGATATCTTGAAACAGTTGAAGCGTATTTTTTTACATTACCATCAAATTAATAATTAGATAAAATCACATTTTTACGGGTTATCCCGAAAAATTTACGCTACTCGGCAACCGTGGCTGGGCCGTGTATGTGTTTGTCATCCAAGCCCGTGATCCAAACTCTGGGTCGGCAGACCGCATCGTATAAGGAAGCAATAGCATCGCTTTCCTATGAGCTGAACAAAGACGCAACCTCCGCGCATATTGAATCCTGKGGCGAAATTTGAGACTCGACAATGTTGGGTCCGGCAGACAGCATAAAACGTTAAAACGGACTTCATCATTTATTTCAATTATATCAAATTTTTTTTTAATCAACCAATTATAGTTCTGTTTTCTACTGAGTATTACAAATTATCTGATTGACACCCTATACATGCTTACAGTTTTTTTATAATCATAATTTAATTTTACGTATATATGTTTTTATTGAAGTTAATAAAGGAGGCCCGGCATTCATAATCGTCGGATTCCGAAAACTAATTTTGACATGTACATTGAACAACAATTATATATATAGTTCAATACTGTAATCACGAAAAACTACCCGAATGTTCTACGAAATTTTTATTTCCCCAAGATTATTGTAAGAGCTATCCTCTTAAATAAACAATTTTAAGCAGATACCTTCAAACATTAATTAAGAATTAATTAAATACATGTTATAAATTTAGTCAATTTGAAATCATTGAAGAATTTCACACAAAAAGAAAATAACAAAATAAGCAAGCGTCAATACCCATATAATCGTTTAATGCTGTCTGCCGGACTTCCGAATACATCTTCGGATTGGGCTCGACTTATATCGGCTTCTCCTCTCCGGTGCAGTAGAGGTGCACGTTTAACGTTGAAATTATGAAGCTAGTTGCCAGATTAGGCTATTTGTTACCAAATGAACTATTAACTTGCGGCGATATGAAAATTTACAGAAGTAGCAAGTAATAAACAACAACAACTACGAGTATATACAAAATTATTTACTAAATTATAAATAAATAATATTGACCAACTAGAGTGGACCAAAGTTTTTACTGCCGACCCATTAGAATTTGTCACGAGCCGCCACTGGTTTAACGTTTCGATGGCCGCCTGAAGTAATATTTCAGTTACTGAATAATTATGTGATCTCTAAGAGTAGGTATGTCCTAGACTTCTGTTAATGATTAATTATATCTTAAAGGATTAAGTTATTTGTATTCTTATTTTTTTATAAAAATTTATAGTATGCAAGTCCATTATCATTCAACCATTTAATGTGACCTAACAGGTTTAACCTGCAAATATGAAACAAGTTACCAAATAACGATTTTAAATAGTGGTAAACCTAACGCCACTGTTATTTGTATATTTTCATAGGTCGTATTCGTAAATCATAAAATTTTCAGGTTTGCTATAAGAGAAGGTTAAACAATTAAATTTGTTAGTATCATTTTAACACTATGTTTATCAGATACATAAGCTCTTAGGAATAAAAGAAATTATTATACTTTCGTCATATTTTGATTAACTTAGTACCCTTCAGATTGTGCTTACAAAGGGCTCACCTTGCATAATGAGAAATTAATTCAGAAGTTAATAAATAAACAAGGGCACTCATTAGACTGGAGTCTCTAATAGGAATGTAGGAATGTCATCGACATGTGCTGGAAAGATTTTTAGGATGAATTACTATGAATACTGTGAACGTTTTATTGGCAAACCAGAATCAGAATTTCAGTTTACTATGGTGTCAAATATTTGAATCTGCCTCAAAGTTGCAGTATGAATGTAAGAAAAGTTTACAGACTATTCTATTTCACCAATTTGCTAATGCATCTTGTACTTACATTTCCTATTAGATAAGCGTTTGGGTTTAAAATTCAAGAACATTCTGAAACTCATCACTAACAATTATTAAATAATCTAGATCGATTAAATAGCTCGAAAACAAGCTGATTGTTTAATATACTTTGTTTCAAGTTTATGTGAGATGTAGCTTTGAAGGTTGCAGATCAAGTTACCGTCACGAAATTGATGGCTTTATAAAAATTTTAAACAATTTACGGTACTATTATACTGTCAAAAGGTAAGAAATTACAATAATTATTGGTATAGTAGACTTGTGGTAACCTTTACAGTCTACACCTTTGCATTGTGGAAGCTTTGTGTTACTACCACTTAGACTACGGCAGGCTAGAAACATCTTTCAGTCCAACATAGTACAAATATTTAGCAGGATTACTGTAGCCACAAGCTCCCAAATAAAATACATAACCTAAATGTTATACGACATCGTGTTACCCCACAGCTTCGAAATGTGAGCTTTGTGCAACCTTAAAGTTGGGTATCCTACAAAACACCAAATATGTTGAAACTGCACACTCCCACGCGTTTTTTCATATTAAAATATATCAAGTAATTGAAAAAGCGACAGATGACAAGTATACATCAAAGCAATAGTTGTGTTCACCTTCTTGAAAGGCGGAAAATTGATTTAATCGATATTATGGATATTCTTATGGCGATATAGAAGTAATTTTTTTGCTATTTCATTACTTTCTCTTGTTCTGAAACATCTTCTAACAATAAACGGTAAAACTACAAGTGCCTGCCTACAAAGATCTTGTACTATCTAAGTTGAACGAAAATAACTTTCATATGCTCTTGTAGAGCTTTAGCAAAATTTTGTCAAAATATGGCAGTTTTCTACACAACTAATGATTTCCGTTCCGTACTCGTGTGATTCTTCACCTTAGATCCTATTTAACATGTTCCACAGACAGGATGGTTTGGGAAGCAAAGCCACCGGTTTTTGAAGACGTCTCTATAGCAGCAAATGTTGGGTGGCTTCTTATAGGACGGTTTGTATATCTTTTGTAATACATCTAACACATGCGTATCGCTATATCATAGTGCCTTAAATACGGCAATGGGATTAGCAGTAGTTGAGATAAATCTATGCTAATCAATAATAAAGTTATTTATGTACCTACCTGAACCTCTCTGAAATATATTTGAACGCACCAAAGCAAATAAACGTTCATTAAAAAGTTTAATTCATTTATATTATACTATATCTAAGGAATTCATTTCTTGTAACTTATTTTTGTTTATAGAACTACATACCGTTGGCTTTAAAACACAAGTTGATAAATGTACGTGATGGGATTTGAAAGACCTTCTGAGCAAATTAAATAAAATAATATTTATAATAAGGTTCAATAGCAAAATACTTAACAAACTTAAAGCTTTTAAATAAAAACACTTACATGCATTACTCCCATTACAAAATTATCAGGCTTCTTCCTAAACGGTACTAGCCGTATATTTTGCACCAAGGCATCCTCAAACTCGCAGCTCAGATAGGTATTAAGTGCCTTATGTGCTAAGACGACGTAATCTTCGGGGTCAATGCCTAATGCTTTCTCTACATCACTTATAGCACCCTTGTACTGGCAAGCTTTAGCTCTCGTCCACGATCTACCAATCAAGGCTCGTTTGTCCTCTGGACACTTATCGATGGCTTCATCAAAGTATACGAGTGCTGGAATTGTCACCAATGAGGTCAAAGATGTGAGAATTGTTGTTCCTAACCCCTATCGTATTGCTCCCTCCTTGTTATGAAGTAGCCTACTTCCCTGAAGTAGGTTTGGTACCCGTACATCTCTTCCTTTTTTGGGGCGTAAGCCATTTTGTTTTAGGGTAGAAATTAACTATAATTAACAAGAACTGGTCTTGACAGAGTGTCAAGACTTTCAGCTGTAGCAAACAAATCGTGTTTGACAAAAGTAACTTCACTTGTCAGACATGCTATCAATATTATGATGTTTTATTAGGATCGTTCGCCAGCTCTTCTAAATTATATAGGAAAGTTGTTTACCGGCACCTACTAACCCATAGAGAATAGTATACTATAATTATTGTGTAATAGACAAAGAAAGCCAGTTCAAGTGCAAATATTTATAAAATTCATATTCTATAAGCAAAGAAGAATATATTAAAAAGCCATAATATAACTAAAAGAAGTCTAGGAAATTGAAGAATCTTTGGATTCTACTTTAAACTCTAGATGAAACCTCCTTTCTATGCAAAAGGCACAGCGTTAAAAATGAACTACTTCTGATATGTAGAAACGATATTCTTTGGTAGGAACTAATCAGTTAACGAATGTGCTGGCTACTAAATTGTTTGGGAAATTTAAAAGTTGTGTTTCTATTTATTTTAAAATGTTTAGGGTTAGATCTTACAATCATTATGCTATAATTTTAGATAATACAAAACGTACTAACTCGCGTAATATTTTGTTAATTCGGGCCAGAATTTTTCCTGTGGAGAAATTTTATTATATATATTATTATATAAGAAATAAAAGTATGATTAGATTGTATTGTGCAAATAATATGTACTGAAATAATGTATTCAACCAGGATGATGGTGTCATTTCATATAAAGAGTTCAAAACTATGATAACCAATGTTAAGAATTTCTCTCTCCAAACTTCTTTTTTAAATTTTGTGTAACTACTCCAGACTCTCGGAAACTGCAAGTCTCGTATGTTCGGTCTCGGGTACCTTATTAGGCGGGGGTGGACGTGATACCATTAATTGTAATTATTACATTACGTAATGTCACTACATTTTTCTAAAACTTGTAATTTGTAATGTGTAATGTCTTTAATGGTTTAGGTTAATAGTGTGTAATGTGATGACATTACATTACTAACCTTCACATTACACATTACTTCTAGCATTACCCTGAGAACTGATTAAACAAAAAAATTAGCAGACAAAACATTCGGACAACAAAAGGTTGCCTTGTAATTTTTTAAGTTTTAGTTGATATGGTAATATCTCATATCAAACATTTCTTGAAGGTTTATGCAAATATTGCTTAGAATTTGTTTAAGTTTATTACTTTCAAATTGAAATGAATGCTAACACAACCGTAAATTAAGTTTTGCTTATATATGAATTTTATTTTTGTCAGTAATAAACTAAGTACATAATACATATATGTCTTTTTTAATACCAAAAATTGTAAGAAGAGTACCCAATAGAGATTTATTATTATTATAATAGTACACATATAAAATGTTTTATGTGCATAATGAAAGTATATGCAGTGCATGTAAAATATGTTCTATATACCTTCACTTCATTTCATGTACAGGGTTTCTATAAATGATTCATGCAACGCTGGCGGCTTTGATTTCTGAATTCTTTGTGCCGCCTTTTTGTAACGGCTGTCAAGCTACAATGTGCACGGCGTGCTGGAAGTTGCAGATCAATGTCACACCACAGCTTCGAAATGTGAGCTTTCTGCAACTTTAAAGTTAATTATCCCACAAAACACTACAGAATATGTTGAAAACACACACTTTCAGGTGTTTTCTCATATTAAAATATATCAAATAATTCAAAACTCGACAGATGACAAGTATATGTCACATTCCTGAAAGGCGGCAAATCGATTTATTCCATAATTTCCATAAGCGCCCTGTATATTGAACATTTTTGCATATTCTATAATATCATAGAATATATCTTTTGTGTATACATGGTATCAGAAGAGCTCTACCAAATGAACATTCCTGGCATACCCGGGAGTCGAAGCACTGATCTCTAAATAATTGGATGTCGCTTAGATTCCAAAATACATGTAAATTACTTGTGATAGATTTAAGCCACCTTAGCGCCTAGCCGCTGGTCCTTGTTTTGATAAAGGTTCGCTTCTGCGATAAATATGACGTTAATGATTGACGGTTAAAATCGTGAACCTTTATAGTCCGCATTAACATTATACATTATACACCTTTCTCAGTAAGTAGCAAAGCACGTGGTGTTCGTTTTTGTTACTGAATGGCACATTCGGCACCCACGGCCATTATATAACTTAAGTATGGTGCATTGCGAATTTTGTAAAAAAAGATCTACTACATCGAAGCACCTCTTATTCCACTTGTAAGTGTTTCTTATCTTTATAGTAATTGTGTGCAGTCAATACAACTCATCACCTGTCTGCAGATTTCCAAAAGATGATCGTTGTAGTGTTTGAGTGAGAAACATGTGCCGTTTAAACTGGATATTACGTTTACTCATAACCATATTATATTAGGCATTCCAACGAACTGTCAAAGTGTCTTTAACTATGGCGTCTGTAGGGTAAATAAAGACTTGATATAGTATCTTTACATGTATTTTGTAGTTTTCGTTTAAAAGATTTTTGGTGTATAACTGAGTTTTGTGTATACGTTATCTGCATAGGTGATTCGGCTATTATTGTTATTCTAATTTTTGCTAAACAGAGGTGTTATGCAGGTATGCTGTAAAACATGTCTGTTTAACAAAAATTGGAATAATAATAGCCGAATCACCTTTGCATATAACTTAAACACAAAACTCAGTTACACATAAAGTCTTTTAAACGATAACTACAAAATACATGTAAACATACTATATCAAGTCTTTGTTTACCCTACAGACGCCATATTTAAAGACACTTTGACAGTTCGTTGGAATGCCTAATAGTTAAGGATCTAACCTAAAATTTGGACGCGCCGTTAAATTGATAGTACGAGTACCAGCGGCATGGTGGCGCACCAGTTTCTACTTATCACAGTTTTGAATGACTTATGCGACATCCAGTTATTTAGAGATCAGTGAGTCGAAGACTTAACTACAAATGCGCTAGATGGTGCGCTAGTAGGCTCACTGTCAATTTAGATCTTTCAAATACAGTCTTTGGCCGATTGTAACTTGTGCCTTGGTAGTGTAATGGTATGCACTTTGGAGCGCCATTCCAAAGGCCCGACTTCGGTTCGCGACCAAAGCGAAATCTTTTCTTTTTGAATTTTGTCTGATTCGACAACAAAACACACATTAACTTACTTTGTATCAGGCGATAAATTGTAGTACACATAGGTCATATACACATATGTGAAAACTGGAAGTTCCTATTGATTTATATGTAGAAAAACATTTTTTTATTTTAACAATGTTTGTTCAATAACGGTGGTACTGAGTAAATCATTGCATCTATATCTGGTCCGGAATATATTGTGCCCAACTACAGTTTAATATATGTATCTGTTAAATACAATTAAAGATTTCATGCTATCGCAGCACCTGCAGGAAGTTGGTTGTATTTATCTACTAGATTCATATGAGCATATCTACTAGCTATTTAAAATCTGCAAACCGAATTTCTACTGGACGTCAAAATCAATATCTCCTATATATTTGCTTCAGACTACCAGTAGACTTAGACTTACCGTCCAGTAGGTATACTATAGAAGTCTTTTGATTACTTGTTGATATCATATGGATGGATAACTACACGATGTACCGTTGACGGCTCTGTGTTATGTGGGAAATAATCCTTATTTAGTTAAGACATCATATTAAGTACAATAGGCTAAAAAATTGCAGTTTTCCTTTAATAGTAATAAATCGACAGAAGGTCAGCTCACTCGAACATTTCTCCAACTAATGAAACTAGCGGACCTCTTCATTCTGCTCGCTCTCAAAATTCAGACCTCGCTTCTGTATACAATAACCACGAATGTCAGCCTTAATAATGCACTTACGTCCAACTTCGGGAGTTCAACAGCAGAATGCTAAATCGTCCACCTCGTTCCGTCACAATGGAGGGTTTTAATTATGTTTCTTGGATGATAAAGCCTTACCAGCTGGCGAGTACGCGAAATGGCACATCACGAAAGCAGACGTTCATTTGGGTTTCAGAAGTACGTCGTTAAAGTGGAGGCTTGATGGTTGTGAACTCCCACAAGAAATGATTTTAGATGTCTTCTTGCTTTCTGCTTCAGCTTTATTTGCGCTGGAATAGGATTTTCGTTTGGTTACAAAGAATCTGCCATTTGCAAAGCAAGTTCAACATACAAACTAATATTTTTCAAAACTTATATTGAAATTACGAGTATATCTAGTTGGTTAGCATAATACTTGCGCCGGATTTGGGAATACTTTGATCTGTCGCAATATAGGTGGATGATAGATGTACTTTCTTTTAAATAGTAATTGAATAGTAGTTAACCTAGTGAGAGCGTCTTTCTTCTAAAAGTAATAAATTTGCTGGGAAGAATCTATTTCGACGTAGTACATCAAGTGGCTTTTATTAGAACTTTACAAATGCACGGATTACTAAAGCTTTTAAAGATTACTTCAAGTGAATTTTAATCAAGTGGTCAGAATGTACCTATCGTTGAGAGCATCTTATTTACATAGTTTTGCTATCATAGTTCACACATCAAATACTGCATTTATATGTGGCAAAACTACATTAGCTGCAAACACAAAAATACGAGTTTCAAAGTTTTAATTTTGCCGGTTTTCTTGAAAATTACAACCATTTGCTACATGATTGGCATTTTTTCGACAAATTTCAACATCCAAATATTACATTAACCAACTTTTTGTAATCGACTAACAATCAATTGTCGAAACAACCGTAAATCTAATTGGGCTTTTTAGGATTGCTTCATCCAATATAGCTTCGATGGGTAGGCGGTGCACAAGGTCTAATCCACTACTACAGGTTACAGCATTCGGTTTCCAGCCAATAAGAACCGGTTGCGTCATCTGGCGACTCATTTCATTTCGCTTAGGTTGACAGTGTGGCACGAGTGTCACAAACCAACGTAGTACATGCCATGCAACTGTACCTACTGAAATGCATATATATGCTGTGCTGTGTGCACCGCAACCAACTGCAAATAGATCTATTTCGCTATCATTATAGCTCGTCAGTGCAGTTTAGGTCTAGCGCAGATAGCACGGCATAAAACTGGTTTTGTATAGGCAAACCAAAGCAAAGGCTTGGTATGATGTAAGTGCCGTGGGGGCCTGCTGTCAATTTGAAGTATGCAGGTGCATGCCAAATTATCAGGCTATAGGTCACTTCCTTTGGGAAGTAGATCTTTTGTCATCATGTCAGTGTAATACTGACAGATGGCATTGCCATCTAAATCCTTACTTAGTACCTACTGAACATAACCCCCACTGATTTGTGTTTATCGTCCTATATGTAGTTATTAATTGTATTATCGGGTTTGAGGACTTATAAAACTGACTTATTGGCTGCCGACCAGTTTCGTGGAGTTCTTTATTTTTGTCCACTTTTTCAAGGCTAAAAATATACAAATTAACATAGAAAACATGGTACAGGTTATAGAACATAACAAACTTCAGCTCTTGTACAATTATTAAACAAAAAGTTACACATTACAATTAAAATTTAAAATGACATTTACACTGATTAAAGTAGTTGGAATCTGTCAAAAATTATACATACGCAGCCCAACTTACTTGGATATGTTGACAACATTACAAATATTTACACTTATACATAAACATTACTTGTCTAGTCATTACTATTTTCCTTATATCCAAATACACATTACAATTTAAAATCTTAAAGACAATTAATCAACACAACATAACTACTTTAATCAGTGTAAATGTCATTTGAAATTTTAATTGTAATGTGTAACTATTTCTTTAATAATTGTACAAGAGCTGAGGTTTGTTATATTCTATAACCTATAACATGTTATCGATTTTTATATTATATCAAGCAGGAAGGGACATATAGGCGTCAGATACAGTCAAATGTTCATATATATAAAGCAGAATTTCAAGTGCCGATAATCGCAAAAATTTCAAATATCAACCCCTTTAAATTGATATAAGGGTGAGAGTGACCGTTTGGGCTATACGTGACATGTCATAAATGAAAATGATAATAGTGGTGAAAGAAACCAAAAAGTAAATAAAAAACAGTATTTGACATTTTAAGTAAAATTTTTGGTCTATCATTATTACAAAATATTGCGGATCCACAGTGCAACGAATTCAACTAACAAATATTGAAAAAAAAACTCTCATTCACATTATTCTTGTCGTAAAGCAAAATTTGTTACCGCGGCATGAATTCCAAGCCATCTAGCTTCTTTTTAAGGGCACCTCACCCTTCAAACGCAGGGGCTGCCGAATCCACCGGTTCAGCGCTTCTCAGGACGGACTGTTATAAATACAATTAATTTGTATGCTTCTCCCCACTGTTTTTTTCGCATTAATTTCGAGCGAGATGCCGACCCGGAGGCCCAGGAAATAAATTCCTTCGGCAAGTTAAAACCTCAGCCCAGGCCCGGAATGGATGCTCTCTGCGTGTTAAATGAAATGAGAAAAATCACGGGACCGCCTTTAAATGTGGCGTAATGCGACATTCTTCTTCCCCTCGACCCTGTCCATTTTTCATTCAACTCTGTCACGTGGCACTTTACGGCCTGGAAAGGATCTGGTACAACATGAGAAAATGTCAAGACAGTGACGTACTGTCCTACAACAGTGTGCAACTTGTAGACGATATTTTTTTCCACTAAGATCGAAGGGATGGCGATATGTCGTTCGTGCCTGGCAGAAAATACTTTTCTGTATTTCATCCCTAAGATAGCTATTTTACGGAATCTATTCCCAAAAGTTGTCATAGAAAAGATAATAAATGAAACAAAGTGGTTCACCACAAAAACTAAACAACTTTGTTTAATCTAATAATAAGATAAAACCCTAGCATGAAAATGAAAATAGCAATTTTTAGTACCTTCAAAGCTATTTACTCCTAAACGAAAATCCCGAACCGGAAGGTATCGCGTTATTTTTTTTTTTGCTTAGGTAGTAACCGACATTCTATTATTGGATGGTTCAATTTTTTTTCTAGTTAACATTCTGCACTCCTTTTTACCCTGAATTGATTCTTCTATATATGACTCTCTCACCGAAGATGACCGCAAATTGGCAATTATTTGTAATAAAGGTATATTGTGAAATACTTGCTTCAACCTTCCTAGACGTTTCAACGAAATTGAACCGACGCGACGTCAGCATCTGCCACAAGAGACGCAGAACGTCGCTGGAAGCAATGCCCTATATACTCTGCCGGATAAAAAATTCAGCTAAAAAAGAACAATCTGAATTTTCCCAAAAGAATGTATTCTTGCACATTGTACCGTACATGTTCCATCCCAAAATTCGCTGGTCTTGGTCGAATATAATTATTTTTCGTCACTGGAAACACTCTCTTGATGTTGGTCTTCGTAACGGGAGTTGTTCTAAGAAGACATTGTCAGTCTTTTTTTAACAATATCTTGTATTTTTAGTGAATGTAGCTCTTTGGACCAGTATGCACCTCACACCCAGAAGGAGAACAATCTGCGAAATTAAAAATGAAGCTGATGCGTGCCATTTATCAAAAGTGTACCTATTAATTTCTTAGGCTACGAGCCCATAGAATTACGCATCAAAAAGCTATGACTGGCAATTTTTTAATTTCTAATATATTTTTAACAGAATATTTTGACCAGAGAGTAGATGGTTTTGTTTCTTGCGACTATCATAAAATAGAGAATAGAGAAAAGCGACACTTACTTTTTCAAGTAAACGGTTCAATATTGCTTCTTTGTCTACAATTATAATACCTTTTTTTTCTTTCAATATTTTTGGTTCTGAATTCTATACTACAAACCGTGAAAAGAAACACCTCTAAATCTTTTTGAATACATTAAGTAGTCTGATTATTATAAATGCATGGTAATTAAGAATTCAAGCATACTATTTTCAAAACATCTTTACTATTATTAAGAATTTTAATAAGGGTTTTGAGGACCTTTAACGAAAACATATAGCTCATAGCACGTACCTAGAATCAATTTTTTGATACTCATCGGCTATTACAGACAAAAAACATCTTAGGTAAGTACCTGTTGCAAAAATAACCAACTCGGTGAAATTATCTTTATTTTAGTAAATTTTGCCATTAATGTTTTATTAGCGAGCTTTCTTATTTTACGTTTAGTAGGCGAATACAAGTTTTAAATGTACTGCTCACATTGCCAACTGTATCTTAATAGGTATGTGACATGTTGAAGAGAAAACGTACTTATATTTTTTAGGCCCCGAAATAATGTAATAATACCTTCTAATCTTCTAAATAAAACAGCAAGAGAAGTTACAAACGATCTTATATACTGAATCCTGTACATTCCATAAATAAAATACTCTGAACCATTTAGTTTTCATAGTATTACGCTTCCGTAAGGTATAACTCTATTCGATTACTTTAGTATTTATGTCATCTTAAAAGCATCACATTGTTTTACAAAATTGTTCGAATGACTGAATTTTGTTAAAATGCATGGATGACGATTGTTTTCCAAATATAATTACAGATACAAATAAAAGTTGCACTCTCTAAAATCTCTGATTTTGTGAAGTTTGGTAAAGATACTAAAACAAGTCAAATTTGACTATAAGAGTAGCATAATTTTATCTGCTTCAAAGTTACTTCTACACCCAGACTCCAACACCCACTCCTTCAAAAAAACCTCTAAACGTTTTTGTTTTAGAATATCACCTAGGTTACAGTTAGTAAGAGGAAATAAATATGGTTATGAAGGCATAATTCAATTGAACAAATGTATTGCTCAAAATGTCACCTCTCACTTGCACACTATCGATTTTAAAAACTAGTCTAACGTATTGCAACATTGCCGTTATTCTGAAGGGAGCCCACAAAAGAGAAGAAGAAGAAAAGAAGAAGATCCATCTTCTTGAAGAAAGAAAAGTTGGTTTTCTTACTGATACTTATATGTCTTCTTCCAGTAATTAAGAGGTCAACAAGGCATTATAACGACTGCAAATAACTATTACCAGTCAAATTGCTTTCAAAAAATGTGGCTCGATAATCCAATCACCCATAATGCCCGCCCAAATGTCAAACTTTGAGGAGTTTAGGTGTAGTATCCACACCGAACGACACCTCGCAAGAAATATCGATACACAGAATATTGGGATTTCGATAATCAATGCATTTTAACTTCAAAGACGCGTATAACAAAAGATGTAAACAGCGCTCTCCGCTCTTCCCTTTGAATAGAAGATCTACTGTTTCTTACCCTTAATTTATCATTCTCCTGTTTTTTGTTATTTAATACTTACAAACGTATAACAATATCAGAACTAATGAATTCTGAAACAAAATTAATTTTTTAACTATTTTTTTGCATTAGACAATATCGCCAAAGTAAGTTCTATTATCTGTACCTCTGTAGATTTATGGCTTTTAATTTATTTTTTTGTTGTTTGTTATTTTATTTTGTTTATCAAAATCATACTCTTCAGATAAGCAGATATTCTGTTTTCTACATCCTATATCCCATCCTTCTATTGAAGAAACTATTTATTTGGCGATACTGAGAAAGAAAATGCAGGATTTTCCCGGTTTCTCTATATAAATTAGAAATTCCTACTTTAGTTATTCCTGCACATCACAGTGTGGTCATGCGGTAGACAAATTTTCTATTGGTCCCGCCATGTTTCCTTTAAATTTGGTTGTAAAGAAGTGCATGTCATATTCGGAGAGCCGTGGTCGGCGAACGAAAAGTGGTTATTGTGAATCGATTTTCAACGTCAATTAAAAATAAAAATTACTATTTTCGTACTAAAAGTTGCGAGGCTCGATTTCTTGGACAACCTCCTCATATGCTTAATATTGGGGCAGACCATCATCGGTCAACGGATTATCGGTCTTTACTTTCTAAAGATAATCTTACGGTAGATAAGAATTTAAAATTTATCACAGATGATATGGTATCTACACTTGTTGCGATATTTCGTAATTGGTTGGATAATGATATTCCAAGAAAAGGCACTTGGTTGGTGCACCGTCACATTTTGGTCTAGCAGTAGGTCTCTTCCTTGATGACGTTTTTGCCAATAGATGGATAGGTCACAGTGGAGGTGTAGAATATCTTTGGATTTTTTCTCTAGGATCATTTAAAAAGTAGAGTATACGTAGGTCTTCCACACATAAACTGGAATAATTACACGCCCGTACTCGAGCTGATATGCTATTACTAGCTCCAGACGTTGTTGAACTCAGTACCCAAAGTGTTGTGTCAACTTGGAGAATATCATGTTGTAAATGGACCCCAATTTAAACATCTGGGTGTGTAAATTCAGTATGCTAGTTCTAAACCTTGTTAATTATACGAAAAGTTAATAGTCTGACGTTTCGATTACACCTGTAATCTTTGTCAAAGACGAAGAACCTCAAAATTTGCCTGACACAAGTTCAAACAAAATTTTGAAAGTAAATAAACAAATCACCAAGGATGCGAGACGTCATAGAAACAACGTGCCAACCTGATAAAAAAGGAACCTAACTATGAAAAAGGAACTACCTACCTATTAGATATACACGAACTACTTGATAAAAGATAACTACAAAATAGCCTTCCAAATGTCATCTAACTCATAATTTCCACAATCCCTATTAAAATTATTAGTATTCCTACAAATTTCTATAGCTTCTTTTATTAGACGTTTGTGATAATATTTTTCTCTATGTAAAATTTTTGTTTTATCAAAATCAATCATGTGTTTAGTCAAATATGAGTGTTCAGCTACGGAAGATTTATCTATCTGTTGCAACCTAGTAGCTCGTATGTGTTCTTTCAAACGCGTACCTACTTCTCTTTTAGTTTGACCTATGTAACACTTTCCGCAAGAACAAGTAATTTTGTAAACACCTTCACTTTCTAAATGTACTTTATCTTTAGTAGAACTTAAAATTTTATCTAAATTATTATATGTACTATCAACAACTAAAATATCGTGTTTGCTAAGCATCCTCTTTAATTTTTCCGAAAGGCCTTGTACATAAGGCAAACTCAACTTCAATTTGCTTTGTCGTTTACTTGATTTGGATGAGCACTTTTATTAAAAACTGACCAAATATTCTTACTACTATAACCATTTCTCACTAGCGCTGATTTAAGATGATATATTTCTTTTTGTACAGAACTTTCATTTGATATCCTTTGTGCTCTAACAAATAACGTCCTAATAAGACTATTCTTTTGAGAAGTAGGGTGGTGAGATGTGGCATGTAAACATCTGTCTGTGTGTGTTGGTTTTCTGTAAACCTTGTGTCCTAACTGTCCAGTGTTTGTTCTGTAAATTTGGACATCCAAGAAAGATAAACTACCATTGCTTTCTAATTCCATAGTAAATTTTATGTCGGGATTTTGACTGTTCAAATGATTTAGAAACCTACCCAGCTCTTCTATACCCTGGGGCCAAATAACAAAAGTGTCATCTACATACCTATACCAACATTTTGGTTTAAGCTGAAAACTGTTTATCGCTTCATGTTCTAAATTTTCCATAAACAAATTGGCTACTACAAGACTTAGAGGTGAACCCATTGCAAACCTGATTTTTGTTCATAAAAATTATCATTCCATAAGAAATAAGTAGATTTTAAACAATGTTCGGATAATCTGGCTATCGTGTTACCTTGTTAATTAATTAAATGTGGAGACCGAATTCATTTGCTGACGTATTCTGTTTCATTTGTTTTCTTGAGAGCTTCATATTTATGCTTTATGCATATGTAGAATAAATTTTGGTCTTACAGAGTCCACTTTAGTTGACGTAATGGTTCAATATCTTAGATAATAAGAGCTTGCGTGACACAAAAATGCATACGGTTCTATTGAAAACAAAATAAGATGACGTCATATTTGCGTCATAGTAACAGACTGCTATGTTTCACTTCGTAATAAATCTCTTTCGACATCCTAAGTTACGCAGTTGTTTCGGCGGTTTTTCGAGTTTTTGTAAATAACTCTCCTATTTTGGGTTTTATGCGCTACGTTATCGATACTCTGTACAAAACTTTATTAAAATCAGTTCAATTTTCCAGGCAGTTCTCATTTCTATGTCATTTAGTGTAAGTATAGGTTGTCCCAATTAAAATTTTCCCACCCCAAAATATTTCATTTCGTCCAAGTATGTAAAAGATCCTGAGAGATGTCTATTTTAAGTTTAAAGGGAATCTAATTTTATCTTGGTTTAAAAGTGATTCCATGGCTTCTAACACCAAAAAATTAGCAGACGGGTCGAGTCACAAAACACCTCAAAGCCTCTTTAATTGTCCATACAACTGCGTTTTTCTTTTTAAAAATGATACTTTTTTTTGAGCACGAAGGCGTTTAAGGCTTATCACAATCGTCAATCCGGATTATTCTTGTTGGAATGTAAACAAGATTTTATGGTATAGGTAAACAAAGAAATGTAATCTTATCTGCATTTCAACTGAGGGTGGAGTTATTGGTTAAATATTATCTTAAATTTTTTATATGATTTTGAATAGTAATCAATGGCCAATATTGTAGTAGTATAGAAAATTCAATATTGGTTATCTATCTGTAACAACTATTAGTTCAATATTGGCTTAAAATTTTTAATATTACCCCAATGCACAAATATTGTACAAATATTTTATATATTGCCAACGTAGGTACTTTCTACATGGGAAGGGACGAACAAAGGCAACCGAGACATTATAACATACATGAGGCACGAATACAAAATGTATAAAATAGATAATTAAAGAGTAGCCTATTTCATAATGATGTTATGTCTGATATAAAAAATAATCGTCACAATTAGGCTGCTTTTCAGAAGCGTCAAAAATGATTATTATATWTGTAATGAATATCCCCTTTTACCCTAAGGGTGTCGGGGTTACAATAAATAAAATAAAAATAACAATTCCCTCTGCACATAAATACATTAGATTTCATTTTGATAAAGAAATTTGGCCCACCCTTTTTTGTCCTGGGCTAGATCTGTCGCCTCCCTCTAAGTTAATCCTCTTCTTCCCATTATTTCACTAACTTTCTAATTCCAGTGCTTTGTGGGTCGGTCTCGGGTCCTCCGGCGATATATTCTTCAGCATGCCATATGCTGCGTATTTGAGAGTCATTACCCATTCTTTTAAAATAAATTAAATTTTGACAATTAGTTTGAATAAACTTTGCCTTAATAGGAACACTGTTAATGTCGTCAATTTCTTAAATCGTTATAAATTGTATGCTGAGTGTAATTAGTTTAGGGATTTTATCTTATTAATGTTTTCTTGTTGTACAGAGAGCAAATCCAGTTAGTTATCAATTGTCAGGTTCAGGTGGCTATAACAAAGACAAATTGTTATCTTTCAGCAAGACAATTTAAGTTATTGGTAAGGAAAATAAATTGTATTGGCACTATTTTTGTAGGTCTGATGATGACGTAAGTCGAAACGGCCGTATCCGTTATATTTACATAAATATAGGAGTTAAAAGGACCAAAAACACGTGTATTTGTAACACATAATCTAAACATCGAAACTCCTACCATGGATAAAATCAATTTTTCTTAATGTACTATTTGATATGCGGTCTCTTCTAGTAACTCCCAGTACTCTTCTGAGGCATTTCATCTCCATTGCTTGTACTTTACTTTTCTGCCTTTTTGTCATTATTGTTTTATAAGCAGTCAAAAAAATGATTATTACCTGTCCATAATACCACCCTGTCGAAACCAAATAGTACCCCGCCGCTGGCTAATCCCACAGCGAATATCTTCATCCCACTGTCCCGAGCCGATATTAAATTTCAAGAGGGTGTCATCGCGGGGTCGAATTCCGAGTTTATTTTTACAGCGAAAGTTGCTGGTGCTGCATTTATTTTTTATGCGGTGTAATGAAAACGGAACGACGACGGCGAAAAGTGCTGTCGAGCTGCGGTAATATTTCCTGTTAATGTAAAAATTGCTTAGGTTGGGATGTGGGAGTTAAAAAAGTGATTTTTTTATTGTCCAGTTGTTACATTTGACACAAACATGCGAATGTATTTCCGACATCTTTAGAAAGGGTTCTATTTGTTGTTAATACCCACACTACGGATAACTCCACTTAGAGATAACGGTCTTTGCCATCTGTCATGCTACAAAAATTACTGTCGTTAGAAGGAGAACGGATAGCGGCTTCAAATCTCACTTGTAGATGGTGGCAACCCACAAGGATATGATTTTTACATTTTTAGTTTTTTTTGTAATCGTAGGTGAGTGAGACACATATAATGATCACAAGGACATGACAAGAATATTTGATATAAGTTTTCAATATGCTCGGAGTACTTAGGTACAACACGTAATAGGTTAGGTGCTCATTTTTAAATTAATGACTATTTTACAAGCTGCATTTGTCTTTTAAGTATTTTTGAACTTATTTTAGTTTGAGCTTAATCCGTCGTTTAGCGTTCGATTTGATAAAAATTTAGGGTCTTTAGAGTAGACAATCAAATAAATGCTTTCCAATTGTTTTATTACTATACTCGCATGTGTTCTTTTTATACGATAATTTGATACTTATGAGAATAATCTCATTGCTTGGCACCTATTTGTAGGTTTATTACTTGAAATGAAAACAAAACCTAACGTTTACCCCACGGTATAGTAGATAGAGATATATATATACGCACGATTCCGTGCCTGCTGTGTTAGAGAGAGATAGAGTATAGTAGGATTTGCTCCACACAACCTTTGCCTTTGCATAAAGCCACCTGGTAGCGCACACTATATTGATAATATTCATTTCATACCTAAAATTAAGTGAACAGTGATGGTTTATTCTTAGCAAAAGTGAGGAAATGATTTAGATCAGATTTGGTTTAGATAGTGAACAATTAAGTACAGATGTACGTCTACTCTATCATTTTTATGTTATGAAGGTAATACTTCTTTCACACCAGGCTTTAAATTAAACATTACATAAGGGATTACGAAAGGTACTTCTGCTGTTACTTTTATCAGTAAAACGCATACAAAAGGATCTAAAATTAAGACTGCAACTTCTTCTTCCTTGCACTTTACTTATAAGTATACCAATCTGTCATTGTGTTTGTAACACTGCATGACTCGCATTCAGGTAGTGGACACTCTCATATTAGATAACCGTAAACGCTATTGCTGCAACCAACAATACACGATACAGTTATGGATACAACATTCATAGATGGCACTCTGTGCTGCGTGTGTGAAGCACGGCTAACGCAGGCACGAGGGATTGCGTTTAAATCAGGTACGTTCAAATCAAGTTGATGTCAAGCTTTGACATCTAGCAAAAAATTGTCGCAAGTTCGCAACGTACTTACTTATAGGATATACGAGGCATGTTTTTTAAGTAAGTACCGTTTTGCGATTCCGCCGCCGCAGCGCTACGGTCGGCGTTCCGCGCATGCGCGCTGGTTACCTGCGTCTCTTGTCTACGCACTGACACCATTACAGTTTGATTCTTCATTGTATACGTTGTTTACTGAGTGTTTAAGATGCCTCCGACAAACGTGAGTCCCGCCGATTGTGAAGTACGGGCTGTTATACGATTTCTTAGTGCTAAAGGCGTAAAACCGATCGAAATTCATCGTGAGATCTGTGAAGTTTACGAACAAAACATTATGAGTGATGGAATGGTAGGGAAATGGGTGAGAGCATTTAAAGATGGCCGCACAAATGTGCATGATGAAAAACGGAATAGGCGTCCTTCGGTCATTAATGAAGATTTGGTGCAGAAAGTGAACGAAAAAGTGAGAGAAAACAGACGCTTTACAATTTCATGATTGTGCGACTGCTTTCCTCAATATTCTCGTAGTGTTTTGTATCGCATTGTGACCGAGAACTTGAATTACTGGAAATTGTGTTCACGTTGGGTTCCAAAAATGTTGACGGATTTGCACAAAACCCAACGTTTAGGCAGTGCATTGACTTTCCTTGAACGGTACCACAATAAAGGTGAAGATTTTTTAGACCAAATTGTTACTGGTGACGAAACATGGGTGGCCTACGTCACACCAGAATCGAAACAACAATCCATGGAATGGCGACATTCATCATCACCCAAAAAAGTGAAGTTTAAGCAAACAATTTCTGCCCGGAAAATCATGTGCACAGTTTTTTAGGACAGAAAAGGAGTATTGCTAGTGGAGTTTCTGCCTAGTAATGAGACAATCAATGCAGCGTCTTATTGTAAGACATTGAACAATCTGCGTCGTGCAATGCAGAACAAAAGACGTGGCAAGTTGAGTAAGGGTATCGTTTTGCTGCATGACAATGCCCGTCCACATGTGGCTAATCGGACCAAAGATCTCATCAAATCTTTTAAATGGGAAACTCTAGATCATCCTCCATACAGCCCTGATCTGGCGCCCAGCGACTACCATTTGTTCCTGCACTTGAAGAAACACCCGGGTTGTCAGCGTCTTCAAGACGATAACGAAGTCGAAACATTTGTGATACAGTGGTTAACAAGTCAGGCGGCAGAATTTTATGAGGAGGGTATTCAAAAACTGGTGCCACGTTATGACAAGTGCCTCAATATTCACGGAAATTATGTAGAAAAGTAGATTAAGGTACAGGCTTTCATGCAATATAAAATTATTGCGATATCTTTGCACGTCTTATTTTAATTCCAAAACGGTACTTACTAAAAAAACATGCCTCGTATTAATATATTATAGTTATTATTATTTTGCAACCTGTTAACATTTTGGTAGCATTTTTGTGTTTAAAGTTACATGTAGTATATTGTGACATTGAAGTTGAATACGAAGAAGGTAAGACATTTTGCTTTAATTTTGTACCTCGAAAATTATTTAAAAGTGTTAAAAATGTTAGTTTCGACAATGCCGAATGAATGAATATCACATTTCACCACTTTCCAAGAGAAGATGACATGTGCGAAGAATAGGTAAAACGGACAAACAATTTGGACGTGCAGTCTCGCAGCCTTACATCCATTCGAGTGGTATGTGGAGAATACCTTCCAGCTAATTGCTTTTAAACGCCAGAGCAAAAGAAACTAAATAGAAGAGTAGTTCCCACACTATAAAGAATAAACAATGGTGCAAGAGAAATACTGTCTTTTGAATCTTATTTCTGGTAATACATTTACAATTCAAATAATTCGCAGTTTTTTAAACCTTGCGTTTCCTTTACCATTATTTTACACGAAACGAAGAAAACAACCCTATTAATTATTATTTAAAGTAAATCTTTCAAACTTAACTTTTTATGTAGCACACAATGGGGTTGTAGCCCTCGATCACAAATCGTCATTGCAACACATTTGTAGGTTTTCCTAGACCCAATGAAGTGAGATACTAGCAACAAAAAAATATTTCTAATGTTATATTGTCTTATTTTCGCCTTCTAAAGTTTTCCGCCAAATTCAAATATTGCTAGCAACGTCAGTTGACCCGGCTAGAGTGGGGAGTGTGGTGGGATGGCATTTCGCCACGGTAAACCTACCGTGATTTCGCGTTTGACTCATAGAAGAGACATCTGTTCAGTGTTGCCAACTTAGCGGATAAAATTCTCGCCCAACCGAAAAATATAAGTTTTAGCGGTTAGCAGATATTTTAACGGAATAAGAAAGTTTTTAATTAATATTAATGTTTCACTTTGGCGTATAAATATGGGAAACTTAAATATGAAGTATCTACAATCGATTTATTTATGCTCGGTGACTCGATGATTACTGTATTCCTTGCCTGGGAAATATTATATTTCCTGCTTTTCTTACCTAACAATCCAAAATTTACCAGCGTCTCAATAGTGCTTGTGTGTTCACGTTGCAGCTCAGACTGTCAGATGAGGCAGATATTATTATCTTAAACCAAGTAAAAAGCAAAGAAACATATTTCTGAAAGGAACACGAGCTCGACAACGATATTTTTAACGTTATAGCATAATTGTAGGAAACTAATAATTATTTATGTAAAATAAATAATAAATCCCCTTGTATATCAACAGATTACCCTCTCTTAAAAATTTTAGCGGATTCGATGCGGCAATCTAGCGGAATTTCTGTCAGCCCCAGTGGCAACACTGTACAGATACACACACATGATCTGTTTGTTTACATTTGCGTTTGGCTTGATTTTGTGAGGATTTTCTTTAACACAAGCGACTTGCTGTTAGTGCTGCATTTACTGAATAGCACCACAATTTTCGTCTCAATTTTTCTTCGGGTACAATTAAAKATTTCTTCTCTAGACCAACAATACTAGTKTTTACGCKTGTTGGCACAAAACATTTCTTTTCAGCAGCCATTTCGTCCGCGTTTTGAACGATATAATCGTGATCGATAAACACACGAGGGTTGCTGTTACTGAGAGGTTATGAATGATGCTCTTCGTCCGTTCGTCGGCAGTTGACAGCGAAAAACACGCATAGGCAACTGGAACCTGGAACGCTGAAAATTATTGTGCCCTGGCAACAACACACAGCTGCTGCCAATCACAAGTGGCAGGGTGAACCTACGTCACACATTCAAATATTTAAACTTTACCATTTTTTTTGACGTCTATCTAAGCGATTTGGAAAAAAGATAAGTTAACAGGGGTCTATTATTTTTTATGTAGATTCATATTCTGCAATAAAAAAAATATGGTCTACAACCCCATTGTGTACAAAGTCAGCGTKCTATAAAAAAAGTTAAGTTAAACATGCTTACATAAATTAAAAAGATTGTTTTCTTAATTTCCTGTGAAATAGTGGGCAAAGTAGATACCAGGTTTTAAAATTAAGACAAGAAATAGACGTAAAAATAAATTATATTTGTCTGACTCGGAGTTTCTGATTTATCGGCTACACCTGCTTGTCGTTTCATTAATGTAGTTCTCATACAACATTCACAGATGGCACTGTAACTCATTTCACAAAATTTACTGATATTCTTTGCTCGCATTATAATTTATAACATAATAATAAACAAATTTCGAAAGTATTTCTGCTTCGTGGTTTTTGCAAGGAAAAGAAATGGACAATGAGCCTGAAACATTGTTAAGTACATCAACACTAGTTTTAGTTATTCTCTATCTTCAAAAGCTAGCATGTACCGGATTTGCATAATTCTTATAGTCGTTTCCTGGATGAACCCCGAGTATTTTACTTCATGCCAATCAAATTTAGTGTAGAGCACAACTGTCGCATTCATATAAATGTACACTATACGAAACATTTTTATGAGTATAATAACCAATCTATTGCTCAAGGAATAACCCGCGCCTATAACGCAAAAAACATTTGAGAGTTTGAAATTATTACTGAAGATTACGTATGTACACCTAGATGTGTGGTATATTTTTTTAACAACTTGAAGCTGCAAATTCACAAATTATGTCATTTACGCCACACGACTGTAACAGCGCTTGCATACTATTAAGAAAGCACAGGCGCTAAAATGGTACTCCAGAAATATCTGACCGTGACTGTTATTTGATAGTAAAATGCGTATGAAGTTGAAATGCAGAACCGTAAAATCGGCAATCTACAAGGGTAATAAAAACCCTGACGATTTGTGTTCGAAGTCGAACTCGTAGCTACCTAACACTCGTTGTAACCGGAGTGTAAATAAAACACTTTTATGGCTGTGTAAAATATACCTTGTTTTGGCCTGACCAAGAAAAAAATTGTAAATACAGATTATCCAAATTATTATAAGTACTATCCAGTATCCTCCATACCTTTTACGTAAGGTCTTGTAGATAAGGTAAATACAGTCTTACTTGAGTTGGACGAGTCCATTTGTTAAAAGCTGACCAAGCATTTTATTTTTATATTATGATCAATTCGTACAAGTGCAGATTTAAGGCACATTAGTGAACTTTCGTCTGAAATGTGCTGAGCTCTAATAATGTTGTGATAAGGTGGATGTATTTAGTTTGTCCTACCTTGAACTTTATATAAAGATCTTGACTATTCAATACTCATGATACTAAGGCAAATAAGATATGCTCACAAGCAGAACAACAACGTTGTCGCTTGTCAAAAGTGGTTGACGTTCTGTGCCCTGTGATTGTTATAATCTGATATGTGTGGTTGCAGTCGTCTTTACACAGCATAGAATTTATCGTAAAAATGGTGTTTTGCGCAGTATTTGGCGTTTAATTGAAAATATATCTGTGTGATTCCTGTTATGTTGTATAATTTGGTGCAAATACACTTCCACTTGCAAATACACCTTCGGGCACAATCAAACATATTTGTAATAAAACCAAATAAATGAAAGTATCTAGCAAATTAGAATTCAAAATTAAGCAACGATTACTAATTTTAAGATAAACGGACACCCTAAATTTAACGCGCTATCAATTTTTGTTGTGAATAAATTTTTTTGCAATTGGAAGAATTGAAGAATTCATATATGAATGACCAAAATGTCGTAAAATGAGCCACCTCAATCGCGTATTACAGCGCGTCTAATATCACACAACGCACTCTTCTACTTGTGGATCCTTTGTCGCGTCTTCGAGTCTGTTTGTGGCTTTCGCTTTATTAAAGAATTTGCAGATACATATATTCAATCGCACTATACTGTACAGTAGCAATTGAAGAAACATATTATATTGAGTACAAATAAAAGCTCTTAATGGTTATGAGCAAATATTGCTTGCTATAAACTATTATCAATGAAAATTAAGAATGCCTTAAATCAGTAGGAGCGATATATATGGACCATTTAACAAATAATCAATATAGGTTTCATTATTCAAATTTTGTGTTTTTTAATTTTCAATACCCTGAAATAATATGAAAATTTTACAGATTTTCCTACTTGTACAGATTGTTAATTTAGTGTTTTTTTAGAAAAAAATGTTATGTCCATTAACATACAATATTTGCTGTAGTAGCTAATGTCGAAATTTAGTTTACCATGGAAGCTTAAATATAAGTTAAATATAAGCTTGAAGTCTGATTTGAAAATAAAATGTACGATAAAAATGGTATTAATATTCAAAATGGTATAGTTTGGTATAATTTGTGGAACTCTTCTGTAATCTGTTATGGCTTTTTATTTTCGCCGGTGCTGGATCCTGTATTAATTAATGGAAATGCTTATTTTGACTGCACTAAAGAAACACCAAGAACAAACAGATCACATTTTTGACTTTGATAATTCTCGAAATGATACATATTTAAAAAACATAAATAACCGTGTAAATGATAGAACATATATATAGATACAGATATAAATATTTTTCTTAAATTAGGGGGTAATAGACCTTGTTGTTATTTATAATAGAGTGAACTCTTTAATTATTGCCAAGCTTTCGACCTTATTAAAGTCTTCGTCAGGGCTTCTGTAAAAACAGCACTTATAAATTACAGACTAATTAACACATCTAACTTACAAATTCTGAGATTGCTATAAATCAGCCTTTTATAAATGCATGCCACGTTCTCTAACATACACTTATATACATATATTAGTAAGCCTTTGGTAAATTTTCTCCTTGTAATTTATATTAGATGACACTCAAAATAAATATTTGCATTAATTAATTAATTAATCCAGGAACCAGCACGGACCAAAATAAAAGCCTTAACAGATTTAAAATGGTGGCCTACAGCATCAAACAAAGTATCCAAAGACATATATACGCATTCCGTCTCAATCTTAAACCAAACATGTTCAGAGTACTTAATTTACGTTTGTACAACCCATCTTTTACTGTGCACCGAAGTTCAGCGAGTAAGATCTGGAAAACGTGTAGGTAACAAAACGACAAGTTTTACTTGGAACAGGATGGTGCTCTACCGCGCCATCATAGGGACATACGTACAAACATAAATACCCTTTCTCCAGAGCTTACGCCGCTGGAAAAGATTAGGTGTATAAATGTAAACGACATAACCTAGACTCACTTTG
Source organism: Rhyzopertha dominica (assembly GCA_025024175.1). Lineage (NCBI taxonomy): Eukaryota > Metazoa > Arthropoda > Insecta > Coleoptera > Bostrichidae > Rhyzopertha > Rhyzopertha dominica. Next base: position 41,109,715 of record QCXZ01000041.1, on the reverse strand, counting down.
GAATGGCAATCTAGGGTACGATGTATAGAATTTGTGATGCCTCGAACTCTGGAAAGTATTGGTGCTGAAGATCACTACACTTCTTCAAATTATATTGTAAGCCTTCCATTTCCGGAAATATTGTAGAGTGGAAAATAAATTTTCTATGACAGTTCAGTGTGTATAAATTTTTTAAAACCCCGTATTCGAATTACTTGGCTGAGAGAATTCCAGGATAGGTACCAAACTTTGTGTAAGGAAAATAAAATCGGACCTTTAACTCCATGTGTCCTTGATAGCATTAAATTTTAGACTAAAATAAAATTTGTTAGATCGCGATGTTTTGACTTACAAGGGATCCGTACGTATCCCTTCTACCTCTTACATTATTTCTCTCACTGCAAGCAAACAGAGATCACTGTCTTTGTACACTTAAATAAGAATAGTTGGTCTCGTTCAGCCCAACCTCAGCGTATGAATCAAACGCAATGGAGCTTTTGGGAGTATACCGCGCTAACAGCTGGCAGTTAGCGGAGTGGTAGGAGAACGCAAATTTACCTAAATTTCATGTAATGTTATGCAGGATTTAATGTAACTCGTATAATAATTACATAAACGCCGCAAAATTGCCAACTGATACATAAAGCATGAAAGTGCATGGCCTACTGAATAGAAATTAAAAATGTAACCTCCGTTCCTCGTAAACAGCTCGTATATATTGGCATTTTCAATATTATTTGTTTTTTAAGTAGACTTGTAATTAAAATAAAGCGATTAGTTGAAAATCGCTTCACTCAGCAGACCCTATAATTAAACCTTTGCAGTCGAAGATATAAAAAAAATAAAAATAGGGCCTATACGATGAATTCCACAGGGCTAGTTTTCGGATCTCAGACCAACGTCCAGACTCATCTCAAGACTTATTGCTGGAGTATGTATTATTCTCATGCGATCACACAGTAGTTTATCTGTTTACCTCAAGACTGAACGGGAAACTAATACATTTACAAGTACGACTCCAAAGAAAGTTTCAAAAGGCAGTAGCGCCAAGTAACTTTCCGGCATCCATCTGTTAATATTGCACTTGGCCGTAAGCCACTTCGCTGCAGAACGTAAATAACCGGAATGGAACTCAATTAAATCCACTCGGTATATCACAGCTTCTTATTCCATTACCACTCGGCGTTTCGCATTTAAGTGGGTCAAGCAGACCATTACTTTAAGTGGTTCCTTAAGGAAATACCAACTTTCCCGATCCAGGCGAAGTCCCGTAATCCTTCAGAGTGTCGTTCAAAAACTTGAGCGACGAAAGGACGGCGTAATTGAATAGGATCGGAACAGGCTACCCTAATCATCGAATTTCTCGATCCTAATTTGCTAATTTAATCGGAGCTGCGCTATTAATACGTGACAAATCGGATTACCTGAATATCGAGCCGGAACTTAATAGATTCTGCAGGAAGGTACGGAACTCCTCTAGGATTAAGGCGGTTCGAGTGTAAAAGTTAGTGTGTAATCCTCTTGACGAAGGCTGACGTAAATTTCGCCAGCATGGAGCATTTGCTTTAAAGCATGACTATAAGGGATGTTCTTAACTATGTTGTCCGAGACTTTTTACGGTAATAGAACATTATATGATTTTTTAAACTTTGTTAGATCAACAAAAATTCAAGAGTTAGCTTATTCTGTCCAAAAAATAGTCATGCTGAACACCACAAATGGGGGCAATTTAGAATATTGCGCTACATCAAACACATAACTCTCAATTTTTGTTTTAAACTTAATTTTAGAGCACAGGTTTTGAGTTAGTTAGAGGCTTTCTTCAGCTCCAACCTAATACATTATACATTAGAGAATACAAGTTATTTACCTGTAAAATACCGAAAATGACTTATGTCTACCCGTCAACCAGTTATAACATATCAAAATCATATGGTCTCATTTTCATGGCGGGAATAAAGTATGATGTGCCAAGTTGGTGACAGATTTTGTGAATCTACTGCGCGTGACGTCACCTTGGACCCGAAATGCAACCGACGTGTGCAGTATGGTAGTGCACCAATTATACAAGGAGAACAAAGGGATTCGCTTTACACCACTATGAAACTAACTTAATTTCTTCCAACTAGGTTGTGATTCACCGAACGTACTGTGATTTTACGAAAATGTGAAAATAAACCCTATTTTGAATTTTATTTTGATGTTTTCATATTAATACTTATTTAACTTATATGAGTAAGAACGCATTTTTATATCATCTAGGCTCCATTTATTTCAAATATCACTTTATTCTACTTCTCAATAAATTATCAGAAAAGATATAGATGTTTATTTTTTGGAAATTTAGGTCTTTTTCAAATATTATATTTTTTACAAATAAATGGTCGAAACGTTATAAATTCAAATCTTGTTTAATTTAATATATTTTGGACGACACTTTTACCGTCTGGCCGTAGAGAACAGAACATAAAGGAGTTCGTGGACCATCTAAATAGCATCCATTGCGGCATACAATTCACGATGGAGATGGAGACCAATGGCGCCCTACCCTTCCTGGATGTGATGGTGACAAGGAAACAAGACGGCACGCTAGGACATCGGGTCTATAGGAAGCTAACCCACACGGATCGCTACCTGGATGCAGATTCACACCACCACCCCGCCCAAAAACAAGGAGTCATCAACACGCTGATACAGCGGGCGAAGCTAGTCAGCTAACCAGACCACCTAGAAGAGGAATTAGAACATCTACGCAGAGCACTGCAGAAGAACGGATATCCTAAGGCACAGGTTGAGAAGGCTATCAACAAGCAACCACGGAGGAAGGAACCAGAGGAGCACATCGCTGCAGCATACCTGTCCTACGTCAATGGATGTACAGATAAGATCGGACGGATGCTGAGAAGACATCATATAAACACCATCTTCACCGCCCTGAGAAAGATAGCTAACGCCTTTCCGACATATCGTTCGACGACTGAGGAGCTACAAACACAAGGTGTGTACAGCATCCCATGCAGCTGTGCAAAGGTTTACATCGGCCAAAACGGGAAGGCACATCAGCACGAGAATCAAGGAGCACATGAGGGACACCAGAGACCGGCAAGGTGATAGGTCGACTGTAGCAGAACATCGAATGGAGACTGGCCACATCATCAAATTCGAGGAAGCACAAATGCTGTCGAGGGAAGCGAGATTCTGGCCGAGACTGTACAAGGAAGCCATCGAAATCCAGAAGAACCCACACAATTACAACCGAGACCGGGGCATCGACCTACCTGGAATCTGGAAACCGGTCATGCGTAACAACGCCCACGCGTCAGTGACCCGGACGAGTATAAATACCCGAACAGGCTAGGACACGTCAGTTTCAGAGCTACTTCTGAGGAAGACACCGACATGAGTGTCGAAAAGTCAAGGTCTAATAACCAACGTGGGAACCAGCCCGGAAAACAACATGTCACACTTGAACTTTGAGTCGTTTACAGCTCCTGTAGAGCTTTGAGAAGCTCCGCTTGAACACACTTGAAGTTTGAGTCGTCTCCGGCTCCTGTAGAGCTTTGAGAAACTCCGGTTCAACACACACTTGACCTTTGAGTCGTCTCCGACTCCTGTAGAGCTTTTAGAAACTCCAGTTCAGCACACACTTGAACTTTGTGTCATCTCCGGCTCCTGTAGAGCTTTGAGAAACTCCGGTTCAACACACACTTGAACTTGTGGGCTTGAATTTACACTAACGGCTCTTCGATACATCTCTAGTTCGCACGCAATAGTCTCCACAACTTGCTGAGTTACCGGTGGAGCGATGGAGCGTCCACTTGGCGACTTTGGGTGTCCTGCATCTTTGTTCTCCATATCTTACCACTCCGAACGTAACTTTATCCCACTTCTGAGATATAGTAAAACACAAAGGGTCTTCGGCTCCCCAAGCCCGCTCCTCGGACTCGGTGTTGCCTGTACGATATCTACTTATTTATCAAAGTAGAGCTCGCTATCACTATCAGTTTTACCAGAAAGACTAATTTCTGGATGTCAGGTTTGAGGTAAGTATCTTCAAATTTTATTACATGATCCACACAGTTTCTCCCACTTGCCGTTGAATTGTACCTTAATTAATTCTGCAACACTACCGCTTAACGGCGGAGCAACATTGAACTTGGGCACTTTTTATTTAACTTGACTCAACATTAGTTCTATGGGATTAAATATACAATAATATGAAGGTTAACGTAAAACCGTACGACCAAATAATGACGCTATCACATCGCACACAAACTCTCTTTTTAAATTTAGCATTGACAGCACTTTTTCCAAGTAACTTACTTCAAAAATAAGTCTCACAAATAAATAAATTCATGTGGAATTTTGAAGTTGTCTACTATTATAGGAAAAATTGTCCATAATAATGACGCCTTTCGGTAATATGTTTGGCAGCAACTGGTATTTTTAACCTTTCTTCAAACAATTCTGCTGTCATGTGGTCGTAGTAATTTAAATTTGAACATTTTATATTTTTCCTGAGGAGAAGGGTGCGTTTGAAACCCAGCCATTATAAAATCGTGCGGGAATAATAGTAATCCTCTTCCCTCGATTAGCTGTTGCCTTGGTGCAGCATTTGTTTGAGTTATCAGTTCATTCTTTTGATACAGCGATACAGAATAATTTCCTTGGCATAAGATGATAAAATTTCCTTTTTTAAGAAACACTGCTAGAATCACAAGACGTGTATTAGTCACGCATAACTTCAGCGCACCACGGACGCAACATATTGTGTATTGAGTTATAATACGTAGCAAGTATTCTTCTTCAAGCTCGCTTGAAGGTATACAAAAGTATAAATATTATAATTCAAATTAAGAACCACCTTATGTAAATTAACAATTTAATATCCCTCAGAAAAATGAATTTTTTTGGAAAAAAGGGTCAATACTTTCCCGAACCACTTGCACTTGGTAGGTACCCTGCGGTATTAAAAGGGATTGGCAGTAATACAGTGAAAGGCAATTATTACCTGAATTCAGTTTTAAATGAACATAGATTATATTTAATGGGTTAACAGGCATAAGATGACATGGAAATGTATTGCCAGCCTTGACCGTGGTTTGAAATCGACACCTTTTAACCGCGATTCTGAATAGAGCCTTGATTGCTCAGTAGATAGAGCGGCAGAGCGCTTGACTTCAAAAAGTCCTGAGTTCAAACTTCGGTCAAGGCTGGCAATACTTTGTAATTTCATCTTATGCCTGTTAACCCGTTAAAATATCATCTGTGTTCATTAAAAACTGAATTCAGACTAAAATTATCTTTCATTGTATATAATATGCTTGGGTTGTAATTGTAATTGTAATTGCTGGTCGCCATAATTTGGCCACCGCGCACTGCAGCGAATTACGCTCTAAAGTTCGAAAATTCTGAACGACGAGGATTCAGCGGCAAATGCGCTGGATGGCGTTGAGCAACATTAAATAGTGAACTTTGATGTATATATGCCGCTTTGGCCGCGATTCTGAATAGGGCCTTGGTAGCTCAGTGGATAGAGCCTTTGACTAGTGTTTAAAATTATTGAAACGTCCTTTGAGTAGAAAATTATTTGGCAATGGTAATGGCAGCCAACTGCAGACATATTGTTTCGCTATTATTACAGCTTCTCAGTTTAGGCCTAATCCAGACAGCGTGGCAGAGTACTGGTTTTGCTTATAATACTATAGACTTTAAGTATGTTCTTTGCTTCCTATACCTATGGTTGAAAGTGAAGTTCCTAAAAGTTTAAAAAATAATGGTAGAACGTCATACCTCTCTATCGTTATGCCTTTCTAACCTTAAACTCGGGTTGTGCTTACTGAATGAATTAATCTTAAGCGTAAGGCAGTGGCTGACCTAGCTGAGGGTTTATGTTGCTGTAAAATAGGATCTCTAACGATATCTTAACACGCGACAAACCAGAAAAGTGAAAAAACAAATATCATTCCCTAGTAAAACACAGACTGCAGATGAAAACGTAAGGTCGTCTGTACAGCATGACAATTTTACCCTTCGTGGCTAATTACCCCCGCTGACACATGAACATTCACGACCAACTGTGCCGAAAGCGGAGGCCGAAATGATCGCGTTCTTCATTACATTCGCACCGTGTTAATTGCACAGTGCGCTGAGGATAACGGAACTGCGTCGCATTGTAATTTGATGATATTAAACGAGCTATTACACCGGCTCGGTGTCGCCTTTCAACCGACGAAAGTGCAGAAATGATTTATAAACTTTATATGCTTAATGTTCGGGTCATTTGGACGTCGCGCCGTGATAAAAACGTACCTATTCAATTAGGGTAATGGTGGCAGACGGTTTGAAGCAGGGTAATAATTACAGCGGTATGGAGATAGGGCACTGTGAGCCTCGAAATGAAATCAAGGGAAGTTTTAAATAAAACTGAAGTGCATTTCATATGCTTTCACATTAATGTGGTTTGGAGATTTTCTAGCAGGGTTCGTCTTCCAGCAGGTGCTGGCGTCTCTTGTACTTTTATTTTATTGTCTATGGAAAAAAAGGTTTGATGCTTCCTATAGGTATTCGTATGTGATCTATGAAAGCATTGTTTCTATTTCATTTCTCATAGAGGCTTTCTATAAATGATTCACGCAACGCGGGCGGCTTTGGTTTTGAATTCTTTGTGCCGCCTTTTTATAACTGCTTCCAAGCTACAATAAGTACGGCCATCACTCAGCATCAATGAGTAACGATAGTACTGAATGTTGCAGGTCAAGTTACAATCACGAAATAGATAGATAGCTTTATAAAGGTTTTCCTACAATCTACGACTATATTTTTCTTTCAAAGGCGGGAAATAACAATAATTATTGCGGTATAGTGGGGTTATAATAACCTCTACAGTCTATACCCTCGCACTGTTTAAGGTTTGTGTAGTGCAGTTAATGTTACTACCACTTAGTTTGTGAGGATGGCTAAAGGCTAAAAACATCTTTCAGCCCATCATAGTACAATTATTTAACAGGCTTACTGTAACCACAACCTCACAAATAACGATATATAAACTGAAGGGAGTGTCTATTCGACCGTCGGACGGTTGTTTTTGGTCAGTCTCATTTGAAGCTTCTTCAATCACGTAACTTTAAAGTCCAGTATTATGAAAATTCAGATTGTTTTTGTTAGTGTCTAAATTTTGAAAATGCTTACCTTGAAATTTTTGTATATTATTATTTGGAGTGCCAGCACCTTGATCGCCACTTTTCACTTCTACTAGTATTTCACTATGATTATTAGTTTCTGTGGTTTGAAAGATTGTCTCGAACAGTTTCTAATTCGTTTCCGAGGCTAAAATAGAAGATTTCGATTTCCAGACCAAAATATGCATCACGCACCTGGTCTTTTAGGTTGTTATTGTTGTAAATGTTCCTATTAGAACCCATTATTACACCAAGGTTTTCAATTATTAAATTTGATAAAGCACACCTTTTTCTAAAGCTGCTTAATTTATGTCTTCTATGCCCATTTGTTGGTGTCGATCTATGCCAACTGAATGTTCATTGTTCAACTCTCCGGTTTATTCAAGATCAGAGTTTACACTTTCATCAACTTTTTTGGAACTGTTGCAAACTACTTCAATAGTTTCGGGATTATTTACTTGCAAAAAAATACATAATCTTGTCACGTTTAGACTGTATTCAAAACCTTGGCCGGTAGCTTCTGAACATAGGGGAGCAATTAATTTAATTTTTAAATGTCAACTATATCTATCTTGTTGGCTTAAACACTTAGCCCTGACCTTGTCTGATACTGTCACAGATGTATCCATTCCTATAATGATTCCAGTTGTGGTAGGGTCAGGATCTGCTAAGCTGTGGAAAAAGTTTGCTTATTTAAAATATATATGTTAAATAAGTCTTCCTCTAGAACTTGTGAAACTGCAAAAATATCTTTGCATGGCAATCTCATGGAATTATAAAAGTAACAAGTACAATCAACTTTTGTTGTAGAATATGAGCCGTCTTCTGAATGTGAAGACTTTATTCTGAAAATTGCATTTTCGTTTTGCATACGTCGGCCAGGCCCGCACCGGCCGATAAAATAGCTAGCGGTATTTAATCGTCCGACGGCCGAATTACGCAGAATATATAACCGTCCGACGGTCGGGTCGACACTCCCTAACTAAAAGTTATACGAAACCGTGTCGCTTCTGTGTGAGCTTCTGCAACCTGAAAGTTGATTATCCAACAAAACACTACAGAATATGTTGAAAATACGCACTCCCACGCGTTTTCTCATATTAAAATATATCAAATAATTCAACAAACAAGATGACAAACATACGTCAAAATAATAGTCGTGTTCACTGTCTTGAGAGGCGGCAAATTGATTTAATCGATAATTTTCATAAGCGCCCTTGTATCATTAATCATTTATAGAAACTCTGTATTAATTGTACTAGGCCCTAGATTGGGGATTTTGGCGAGGCTTCTAGGAAGCACGTATGTTTTTTACAGTTGATTTCCAAGACCGTCAATTTCTTCAAACCATTGTGCTCTTCCCGTTTGTGTTTACCATTCGAAACCTATTTGGCAGAGCTGAAAGTATATAGTATCTTTAAGTATCAAATAGTATTTAATATTTTTATTATTTAGAGTATTTATTTATACATAAAGTGTTTGAAATATACTTAGGTATATTTTAAATACTATTTCGATAAGTATATCAAACGCATGTAAAGTTTTGTTTATTTCATACCATTCTATCATTTTAGTTCCCATTACTCATTTTTAAGACCAAGCATATTCCTTGTTCCAATATTTTTGTGTAGTGGTCCATATAAGATACAAATGAACATGAAGACACCAAAAAGCCAACTACATTTTCACACTTCCTCATCTTAAACTTATCTTCAGAGCACTAGTAAAATGGTTTTTTCACTTTTTCTTGTTTTTGTGAAGGAAGTTTTATCACAATTTTATAAACCTAAAGAAATATGACCTTTACCTGACCTGACCTGACCTTTATAATTAGGTCTATGTTTGTAAGAACGTAGGCTTTCGCGGTCAGAGATAGATTGAGTTTCTAGTCCTTTTGCGTCAGACCGCGTCTGATTTCTGAATAAGGTCGACGTTTCGCCCGCACTTGTAAGGGACATCATCAGGGCAGGAATACGGACTGGAAAGGGTACGGAATATGCGGAATATAAAAAAGTTCAGATTATTTTGTACTTTGCTGTTTTTGGTATTGATCTAACGTTTTTTTTTGTTATTTCTGTTGATTTCATTGAATTCCTCATGCAATTTTGACCTAGAAAGTGTTGTAATAATGTGGTCAATTTAAATTCTGTTGTAGTCATGGCTCGTGAAAGTGAACGTATCACCGTCGTCGAGTTGCACAAGGCAGGAATGAAGATGGCAGACATTGTTCAAACGACTGAGTTCAAACCGGCCAGGATCTATAAAGCTGCGGAACGTTTCGAAGAGACTGGGGGGACCGCAGACCGTCCTCGAAGCGGCCGTCCAAGTACCGCAATCACTCCGGAGAACATCCATAAGGTTCGGTGCCGAATTCAACGAAATCTGGAGGTGTCGCTGCGCAAAATCGCGAAAAACCTTGGTATTAACCGAGACAGTGTCAGAAAAATCGTCATAAAGAAGCTAAGACTGCGCAGCTACCAGATCGCGCGCGTCCACTTCCTGAATGAGACGATTAAGGCGAAACCGCGCGAGAAATCTTGCCTGAAGCTACAGCTGCTCGATGGTGCTCGCCTGTCGACAGTGCTTTTCACCAACTGAACCACCAGAATCGCCGGCAACTGCTCAAGAAAGGTCAGCAGAAGATCGCTGCAGCGCGAACCATCAGCCGAAGTCATTTTCCGGCCTCGGTTATAGTTTGGGCCGGAATCTGCGCCACTGGAAAGACGCCGCTTGTCTTCATCGAGCGGAACGTCAAGATCAACGTCGCCAGCTACAAGCAGCAAGTCCTACACAACGTACTGGATCTGTGGACTCCAATAAGGCTGGGTGCTGGCGCATTCCGCCAAATCCACAATCGCTGTCTGCGAGGAGCTGTTTCCGGGCTTTTGGGGCAAGGACGTCTGCTGCCTAACTTGCCGGATCTCAACCCCATGGACTATTCGGTGTGGTCCATCCTGGATCAAAAAATCTCGGCTGCCCGCTACACTACCGTCGAAGCGCTCAAAACGCCTCTGTTGCACGCCTGGGACGAAATTACGGTGGACCAGCGTGCGAGCATCGTCGGAGACATTCGCAAGCGACTGTGGAAATGTATTGAAGCTAAAGGGGGCAGTTTGGAACATTAATTGTAAGTTTCTACACTTGGTGTTAAGGTTATTGGTATAACACACGTTATTGCCCATGAAGTTGATAGAATTTATTTTTGTATACGGTATTGCTATACTGTTGAAATATTTGAAAAGATTATCAGAACTTTTTTGTCACCCTGTATAACTTACAATATATAGGGTTGGCTTCATAGAACCCAGTAGGCCCATCTACATAATATTAAGACACATCACATAGGAATCGCTGATATCAGTTAATTTTTTGGGGGTCATTATATTTAGCAATATGTAATATTATATCAATATTAAAATACCAATTCACAACACATAAATTGTTTTAAATTGGACCAGTAAAGTCACAGATTTATTCTGAAGAATACCACACAAATAAATAAACATGTTATCCATTGCTGAATATATGCAACAGCTGTACATTCTCAAGTCTGCAACTTACCAGTGCACCATTGTTGGGAATACAACTTCTCTCTCACCCAGTCCGTCACCAAAACTGGATAAACCAAGTCGTGGCAATTGTTTGAATAATTCGTAACAACTTCGGTAGGGAATCGGCATAGTTGCTCTGTCGGAGTTCTAAGCATATTGTGTTTAGAAACTGAATGTAAACTGGGTTAAAGACAATAAGGGCTGGGGACTATAACACGAGTATAAATTTAACACTTCGACGGTCAAAGCAACGTCTCTAATTAGCTTGATGATTTAATTATTTTGTGTCCATGTATACGATGGGGTGTTGTAGATACTTAATCCACAATATACATTTTTATACACGTTAACTGTATACCATTTTAACTTTACTTTCTAATATGCAATAAAATTAAAAAGAGCTTTTTCGTTTAGGTACTTGAAAAAAATATTGTTTTCTACTATTGGAGGAAATACACTAGTGTTAAAGGTTCTTTTTTTGTATGTGTGTTTATATTAAAATGAAATGTATTTTTGTACGTTTATTAATTTCTTGCTTTGTTTAGAGTCGCCGTTAATAAGATTTATACTAAGATCGAAGCGAATGCGCATGTTTGCGTTTGTTTTGGTTGAATAATATCAGTGGCGCGGGGAGATGCAAAAAGGAGATGATTGATGTGTCATTTTTGACAGAAAGAAATGTTCTTGATTTTGGCTCAGTGAGAGTAAGGTCTTTGGCCATGTTGTGCCTCAGGCAGAGAGAGTAAGGTCTTTGGCCATGTTGTACCTCAGGCAGAGAGAGTAAGGTCTTTGGCCATGATGTGCCTCAGGCAGTTTGAAACCCCTAGCGCAGAGTGCCCGGTTAACAGCCGTGGTTCCTTCGAGTGGAGGACTTGCATTCCGGGGGGTAATGCAGGATATCTCGAATGACATAGTTCTGGTGGAGAGGGTAGCCTTATTAGGTGCCCCCGATCCGGGCTATTGGAATGCGACCCTATAGGCCTTAGGGTGAGCGTTCGGGGAAGCCTCTACTATTTCAGGTTGACACTAGCTAGTTGTTGAAGAGAGAAAACTAACAAGGTATTCGAGAGAAAACTAACAAGGTATTCATAACCACCATTGATAAAGATGTAATCTCAGGGATGAAGCCATAGACAGGACAAGGAAGAGGCCCTGGGGTGAAAACCCCTTTGTGAGTCTTAAATGTATCTGTTTGAGTTTAACGGATGAGTAACTTATGTTTTATTTTTTGCATCTCCCGCTCGTATGTGAAAACGCCTTGTCTGTCCACCGGAGTGACCGCATTGTTATGACCCACGGATGAAGGCGGTGATAATGTAAGTTTTTCTTGGAAATTCCCGCATTAGATTTATGAGTTTTTCACTCAGGTGTGGGGTCAAACAATCGGTTCACAGATTCGGTGAGATGAACCCAAAAAGTTTAAGCACGTTTTATCGCAGCGCAGTGGTTTGACAAATTATAGTTTGTCGTAATTATAATTGGTGGTCAAACAATCAGTTCACTGATGCGTTGAAATGAATAACGTCAAATTAATGTTTGTCGTAATTATAATCTGTGTTTAGGCGGCGGCTGACACAGTTTAATTGTGCAAGAGACGTTTAGATTAGCAAAGTTCTTCGTTTTAATTTAACCAGTTGTATAGTATATTTTCTTCTGTTTTGCTTCAGCAGCCTTGCTTCGTTGTTTCCGACGATCCTTGAGTAGGACGCAGAAAACAGTTAACTGTTGTTATTAATTTTCAAATACACGTGTCAAGCTTAACGTTTGGTGTTATTTGCGTGATTATCGAATATGCCTGGCCCATCCAAACAAGTTGTGCGACGCAAACGACGTAATGAGTCCCCATTGCTAGCCCCATCGGAAAGTCACACAGAGGAATCCACTACTCCTGAAGTTGTACCGAGGATTACAGATCCTATCAATCACTTACGGGAATTGACGAATGTTGTACAAAATATGGTCCACGCAATGGAATTACAATCTACTACTGGCCCCAGTGACATACTACCACCCAAAAATAACATATTGCCATCTTTTAATCCAGAAAATCCAAAACAGTCGGTCGTCCGCTGGTGTCAACGGGTAGACGAATTAAAGAAGCTATATAATTGGAATGAGCAGGCTACCGTGTTCAATGCGGTGTCAAAACTGGAAGGATTAGCCAAAACATGGTATCATAGCCTTCCAACTATCCATCACTCATGGGAGGAGTGGAAAAATTTGCTAACAAGTGCATTTCCAGAAAAGAGAGATTATTATAAGATATTGCAAAACATGATGCAGCGAACGAAAAAATTTAATGAAACTTACATTGTATATTTCTATGAAAAACTGGCGTTATTAAATGAATGCAAGATCTTGGGACCTGACGCAGTTTCGTGTATCATTGGGGGTATTGGAAATAACATCATTCAGGCAGCTGCTCGATCAAGTAACTTTCAAGCCCCTGAAGCGCTGTTGAACTTTTTAAAATCCTGCGACGACAACCAACCCAGTACTTCAAGAACGAATCAGAGTACGGTAAACAAGCATAACATAAGACGCTCATTCGAACCTCAAGGTTGGGGAGGAAAACGTAAAATCTTTACATGTTACAAACGTAATAGAGCTGGACATAAAGCTATTGATTGTCAGATGGTGACCTCTACAAAATGTAATAGAATGGGACACAAGGCGGAAAACTGTCGCATTGACAATGCTCAAAAATCGAGAATTCGGAGCGGGAGCGAGGCGAAAGTTTTATGACTAGTAACCGAAGAAAATCAAAAGTATTTTAAAACAGTTAAGGTGGGGCAGGTAGAGATGCAAGCTTTTATTGATTTCGGATCCAGTTGCAATTTAATTCGTGAAACGGAGGCTCGAAAAACTGGCACAGCTATTGATGAATCATGTAACACATCCATTAAGGGTTATGGTTCCGGACATGTGGTAACTCTAGGAAAAGTAACTCTTCCTGTTGAAGTTGATAACGTACGGAAAACTATTGAATTATTAGTAGTACCGGATCGTTTGCAGGATGTGCCGCTTCTAATAGGACAACCCTTTACAGAGCAGTCGGACATATTGGTAATAAAAACGAACAATAAATTACAATTTACTATTAAGCCGAATGAAGTTTTGAAACCAAAATCACCTGACAAGATTGCTCTTTGGCTTATCGAGTCCGTAAATATTCCGCCTAATCATGTTGCTAACGTGGAAGTATACTCCAAAAAGGAATTTGAAGGAAACTTAATGATAGATTCGACCTTAAGATGTCAGCCAGGGAAGGAGTACGGAATTCCGCGTGTGCTCATCCAATTAGGAGCAGGGAGTAACCCTATTGTGCCAATTATGAATCTCTCTGGAAAGGATCTGGTGTTGAGTAATAAAAATCTATTGGTACGCGCTTTCCCTTGTGAGACGTCACTAGATGGAACTAAAGCGAGTGTGTTATATCTTCGGAATCAGGAAAATGTTGTACAGAGAAAACCATTGGATGAAGCTAAAATAAATATTGGAACAGATGATTCCGTGATTAAAGAAAAGTTAATGATAATGCTTCAACAATACCGCGAATGCTTTGCGGAAAACATTGAGGAGCTGGGTGTAGCCAAGTCAGTAGAGATTGAAATCAAACTTCACGACAACGTACCGTTTAGATACCGACCATATCGCATGGCGGAGTCAGAAAAGGCTAAAGTTCGTGAAATAGTTGCTGAATTGCTGGGTGCTGGCATAATACAAGAATCAGACTCTCCGTACGCGTCACCAGTTCTGCTGGTTAAGAAAAAGAACGGACTGGATCGGATGTGTATTGATTTTAGGAAGCTAAACTTAAAAACAATTAAAAATCGTTACCCATTGCCCCGTATTGACGATCAAATTGATAAATTGAAAAATTGCACCGTCTTTACCACCCTCGATTTAAGTTCTGGGTATCATCAAATAAAAGTGGCAGATGACAGTAAACATCTAACAGCATTTGTAACTCCAGAAGGTCACTACGAATATAACCGTATGCCGTTTGGATTGTGTAACGCTCCAGCTGTATTTCAGAGGCTAGTAAATAAGATTTTTGAACCCTGTCGAGACATCGCAGCTGTCTATTTGGACGACATCGTGATTCCAAGTAAAACAGTACAAGAGAATATGTTGCAATTGGAAAAGATATTCAAAATTCTACAGACCGAGGGATTAACACTGAATGGCAAGAAATGTTTCTTTTTATACTCGCATATTAATTATTTGGGCTTTGAGATAGATAAGAATGGAGTGAAACCCGGGGGTACTAAAATAGAAGCAATACGACAATTCCCGATTCCCAAAACAGTACGCAATATACGACAATTCATAGGATTAACCGGCTACTTTCGCAAATTCATTCGTGACTATGCGTCGATTGTAAGACCACTAACTGCGTTAACCAGGAAGAATGCTGCCTGGCAGTGGGGCGAAAAAGAAAAACAAGCTTTTGAAGCGCTAAAGGAACTACTGATTCAGCGACCAATTTTGGCAATCTACGACCCAACATCTCCAACTGAAGTTCACACTGACGCAAGTCAAGATGGAGTTGCTGGTATATTACTCCAAAAGCAAGACAATAAATTGTTACCGGTGGCGTATTATAGTCGTCACACCAACCGGGCGGAAAGTAAATACCATTCTTTCGAATTGGAAACTTTAGCGGTAGTAGAATCTTTGCAGAAATTTCGAGTGTACTTATTGGGAAAAGAATTTAAAGTGGTAACTGACTGTAATGCATTACGAACGGCGCAGTCAAAGAGGGATATAATACCCAGAATTGCTCGCTGGTGGCTACAATTATTGGAGTTCAACTTTACCGTAGAATACAGACCAGGAAAACGCATGCTACATGTAGATGCATTAAGTCGGAATGCATGTAACAATGCACCGCCTGAGGAAACGGTGTTGAAAATCCAGGAAGCGGATTGGATTCTTTCTGCCCAGCTATCGGACGAGAAGATAAAATTAATTCACGAAATTTTAACTAAACCTCCAGTGACAGATTACGAGAAAGGTGTACATCGAAATTATGCTCTTCGTAATAACAGAGTATACCGTGTCTCAGCCAGAGGGATACAATGGGTAGTTCCACGAGGATTTAGAAATCAAGTGGTTCGCTGGGCGCATGATAATTCGGGACATTTTGCGGTAGAGAAAACTTTGGATGTTATAAGTAATAAATACTGGTTTCCCCGGATGAAAGACTATATTGAGAAGTACATAGCTAATTGTATACCATGCTTGTACCATAAAATACCTTCTGGAAGAAGGGAGGGATATCTGCATCCAATAGCTAAGGAACCAGTTCCATTTCATACAGTACATTTAGATCATCTGGGACCTTTTCAGCGAACGAAAGTGGGAAATCAATATTTGATAGTTTTAATAGATGCTTTTACAAAATATGTCTGCATGAAAGCGTTAAAAACAACGAAAACATCTCCCGTAATTAAATTCTTGGAAGCTACGTTTAACGTTTTTGGAGTTCCAACTCGTATAATTTCTGACAGAGCATCTGCATTCACTTCTAGGGAATTTAAGGCATTTTGCAAGAAGAACAACATACATCTGGTACTCAACGCTGTCGCTACACCTAGGGCTAATGGCCAAGTTGAACGTATGAACCGCACCATACGATCAGCGTTGGCAACAAGCACTGAAACCGAAGATTCTTGGGACAAATGTGTAGACAACATCCAATTTGCCATTAATAATACGATTCACCAAATCATTAATAAATCGCCACATCAGGTGTTGATGGGATACCGGCCCAGACCAAAATGTGATTCCATTTTGGCTTCCGAAGTTGTCATTCAGCAGGTAGCGGAGGATATAGAAAAATTAAGGGAAGAAGTTTCACGAAAAATCAATGTAAATCAGTTAAAATCGAAAACGATTTTTGACAGAAGACGCAAGTCTTCCAGGAATTACAGGATTGGCGAACTGGTGCTTATCAGGTCCAATATTAAAGGTGGTGAAGGTCTAAGTCAAAAGTTAGCTAGCAAATATGTGGGGCCTATGGTGGTGTGTGAGATACTACCTAATGACAGATACAGAGTCGCTGATATGCCTGGTGCAAAGAGAAGTGCAACGGTGAAATATGATAATGTAGTGGCAGTAGACCGTATGAGACCTTATGGAACGCCTGGCGGTGCAGTGGAAACCACCGATGAGGATAGTGGCTCCGATGGGGTATCATAGACTCGTTTCTCGGAATCAGGTAGTGATATCGAGCAATATGTCGCGAGGACGCGACCTTGTTAGGTTGGCCGAATGTTAAAGGTTCTTTTTTTGTATGTGTGTTTATATTAAAATGAAATGTATTTTTGTACGTTTATTAATTTCTTGCTTTGTTTAGAGTCGCCGTTAATAAGATTTATACTAAGATCGAAGCGAATGCGCATGTTTGCGTTTGTTTTGGTTGAATAATATCAGTGGCGCGGGGAGATGCAAAAAGGAGATGATTGATGTGTCATTTTTGACAGAAAGAAATGTTCTTGATTTTGGCTCAGTGAGAGTAAGGTCTTTGGCCATGTTGTGCCTCAGGCAGAGAGAGTAAGGTCTTTGGCCATGTTGTACCTCAGGCAGAGAGAGTAAGGTCTTTGGCCATGATGTGCCTCAGGCAGTTTGAAACCCCTAGCGCAGAGTGCCCGGTTAACAGCCGTGGTTCCTTCGAGTGGAGGACTTGCATTCCGGGGGGTAATGCAGGATATCTCGAATGACATAGTTCTGGTGGAGAGGGTAGCCTTATTAGGTGCCCCCGATCCGGGCTATTGGAATGCGACCCTATAGGCCTTAGGGTGAGCGTTCGGGGAAGCCTCTACTATTTCAGGTTGACACTAGCTAGTTGTTGAAGAGAGAAAACTAACAAGGTATTCGAGAGAAAACTAACAAGGTATTCATAACCACCATTGATAAAGATGTAATCTCAGGGATGAAGCCATAGACAGGACAAGGATGAGGCCCTGGGGTGAAAACCCCTTTGTGAGTCTTAAATGTATCTGTTTGAGTTTAACGGATGAGTAACTTATGTTTTATTTTTTGCATCTCCCGCTCGTATGTGAAAACGCCTTGTCTGTCCACCGGAGTGACCGCATTGTTATGACCCACGGATGAAGGCGGTGATAATGTAAGTTTTTCTTGGAAATTCCCGCATTAGATTTATGAGTTTTTCACTAGTAAGGGAACTCATAATCGGGTAGGGTCTCAAGTGTTTAATAATAATAATAATAATAATAATAGTGTTTATTTTCACATAGTATCGTTACTACAATATCTCAGATTCTTATGCGTAGAGTGAAAAAAGAATGCCCTCAGATTTAGGTAAGCATACCTTATCTGCTCTTCCGGACATCCTTGCACAGTAGGTTAATTAATTAATTAACAAATGCTGCGTGCTGCCACATTTTCATAGTATCAGGATACTTATAGATGACTTGAGCTATTGGAAACCGACAAAAAAAATGTGTATTTTAGTAATTATTACATAAATAAACAAAACAAGAAGGGTATTCATATG
Source organism: Rhyzopertha dominica (assembly GCA_025024175.1). NCBI lineage: Eukaryota > Metazoa > Arthropoda > Insecta > Coleoptera > Bostrichidae > Rhyzopertha > Rhyzopertha dominica. The sequence continues at coordinate 41,091,479 of QCXZ01000041.1, read as the reverse complement.
GTGAGAATAAAGATGCCACTTAAAAAATAAAATAATGTAACAAGGCGTTAGTTTACTAATGGTACATTGAAGTCAAAATCGAAAAGAAGAAGCCTAGCAAAAAATTATACGAGGTGAGTTATGATACGTTATTATTTTGAGATGATCCACTGCATGATTTGCTTTTTAAACTGTGAAATACACAATTGTTTAAATTTAGCCGGAATATTATTGTAAACTTTAGATGCATAGTATGAAAATGATCGCTCGAACAATGATGTAGAGTGTATAGGAGGACTAACCATGCCTCTAGTTCTTATATTGACATTATGAACGTCCGTTCTGAATATTATCTTTTTGTGTAAATATGGTGGTGTTTTGTTTAGTATGATTTTATGAATCAAAACGGCGAAATGGAGATAACGTCTACTCTCCATGTCCAACCAGTTAGCTTCTCTAAGCTTGCTGGAGACACTCTGCCTTCTACGAATACCAAAGCAGAGTCGAAGACATGCGTTCTGTATTCCCTGTATTCGTCTTTTAGAAGTACTGTCAATGCAGCTGCCGTACACCGTGTCACAGTAATTGAACTTAGACAAAACCAGGGATTCACACAGTACAATCTTAGTGCGCCTGTTTAACATATGGCGGTTATGATAAATAGACTTTAAGCTACAAAACGCTCCTTGAATACATTTACTAATATGACGTCTGAACCGTAAATCACTGTCTACAATCAATCCCAGGTTCCTCGCGAATGTTCTACAGGGTAGCCTTTCATTGCCTATCCGTATATTTACAGAATTTAATAAATTATCTCTCTGCTTTCGTCTACCAAATAGCATTACGATGGACTTCAGTGGATTAATTTTTAGGTTGTGTTTTTCAGAGAATTTTAGTAGCTTATCTAGTTCTTCATTGATTGTTGCATTTGCATATGAGATATCTTCTGGAAAATACGATAGATAAACTTGAGTGTCATCTGCATATGAGTGGTACCTACAGGAGGCGAAAACTTTACACATTTCAAATGTGTATAAGGTGAACAGAAGTGGTCCCAGAATTGATCCCTGTGGCACACCAGCATACACACGTACTGGATCAGATGAAACTCCATTCGGTAGCAGTACTGTTTGCCATCGGTTTGTGAGATAGCTCTTGAGCAAGTTTAATGCATCTGGATCAAAACCTATATATGTTAGAATTGATAGTAGAGTGTCATGGTTGATTGTATCGAACGCCTTTGAAAAATCCAATAAAACGAGCGTGGTTAGTTTGCCTATATCTGCTGCAGAAGTATATCATCTACTATATGTGATAGGGCAGTACTACAACTGTACGATGGACGAAAACCAGATTGCAGTCGCGGAAGGACGTTGTGTTTGTCTAAGTAGTCACGGATTTGCATATCCATAACTTTCTCTAAAATTTTTGACAAGATTGGTAGAATACTTATGGGTCGCAAGTCTTTGAATGATACCGGCTTGTCAACTTTGGAAATGGGATGTATTATAGACCTCTTCCAAAGATTAGGATATTTGGCGTTTAAGAGACAGTAATTAATAATATGAGTTATGAAAGGTGCAATCGTGGGAAGGCAAAGTCGAATCATATCAAGGCTAATCATGTCACATCCGACTGACTTTGTTTTAATGGCAGACAAAATTTGTAGAATAGCTGTCTCTGATATAGCTGTAAACGTGAAATTAACACTGATGCCTGTGACTTTATTAGAAAGGTAATGAGAAAGAAGATCACAGTCTGGGGTCTGCGTCTTTTGTGAGTCAGTGAATGATTGATTGATGGCGTCAGCATCAAGTAGTTCTTCAGGCAAAGATCTTCTTGTTTTACTATGCACATTCAACTGCCTAAGAACACTCCAAAGTGCTCGAGATGAGTTATTTGCGTTTTTTACTCGGCAACTAAGATATGCTTTCTGTTCACGCCGAATAGCATTTGTTGTGWAATTACGTAGTTCTTTGTAGTAATTCCAGTGTGCAACGGATTTTGTGCGTTTAAAGCGKACATATGCCTTGTCCCGTATGTTCATCATTAACCGGATTGTATCTGTTAACCATGGGGCATGAGGCTTGCTAAATTTTCCAGTCTTTATAGGAGCGTGTGTGTTAAAAAGCTGTAGTAGTTGGTTGTTTAGGTAATCAAGTTTATCATCTATATTGTTTATATCGAATATATTTTTCCAGTTGGTGTTTTTAAGATCATTGTTGAATGTATCATAATCAAAATCTCTAAAATTTCTGAAGCGTCGCTGTATAGTTGTTTTCCTTATAGGAGCTATATTTAATGCACAAAACGTTAGACAGTGGTCAGATATGTTGTGCAATGGTTCCACACCACAACTAGAAACTGAGGACTCATCTGATACGATTATATGATCTATTAATGTAGTTGACTTTGCAGTTACTCGGGTGGGTTCATTCATAATTTGTTTTAGACCGTAACTTTCAAGCAATGACAAGTAATTATCAGTACTGCGTTCGCCAATATTCAAAACGTTTATATTCAGGTCACCAACGATAATCAGTTTATTACATCGGGGGATAATTTGCATCATCACATCATCTAGGTCTCTTAGGCAGTCATTAATATTTATACGAGGAGGTTTATACAGTGTACCCATCAAAAATTTGGTAGAATTTAAGCGAAACTCTAACCACATATATTCAAAGCAATGTTCCTCACTGAGCCTGATCTCTACAACAGATAACCCATTTTTTACATAAATGAGAATTCCACCACCTCGTGTCACTCTGTCCTTTCTTAATGTGTAATAACCAGGTATTTGAAAAACGGCATCGTTAATATTATCGCTTAACCATTTTTCGGTAATGCAAATAAAGTTAAAGTTATGAGGACATGCTATTACATAATAACGGAATAAGTCAAAATTTCTCAATAGTGACCTTATATTAATATGCGCAATTGAAAATATGTTAGGCATGGTAAAAGCAGATAAAATGAGTCCAGAAATTAGTACAAGATGAGCAAGACCCCCTATTTATACAAGTCGTTATTTGATCTTATACGTTCTATCTTGCTGGTGTCATTTCTGCGAACAAGAAGTTTGCTGTCCTTAAACCACACAAATTTATATAACTTCTCCCCGTTCTCAGTCTTCCTGGTCTTGGCCTGCCACATAAGTTCACGAAAGTATTTAGTCAAATGTTCATTAACATAAATCGGTTGATTTGACACACTTTGTCCAAACAAAATCTCACTAGAAGGGCGCCTGCTTTTGCATTTTGCCAGAAAATCATCCCTTACCGTTTTTTTAGTGAACTGCACTATTATTGGCTTTGGTCGTGCATCACGTGAATTGACGCGATGAACACTCTGTATATCCAGCTTACTCAGTTCTGTTAGACCTACATTCTTCCCAAGTTGAAACGCAATATCGGTCAGATTTTCATTGGTAGCCTCTGGTACTCCTGAAATCTGCAGATTATGATTACGAGAGTACTGAATATCTTCTTCCCTTGCAATCTTTATGTCCTGTAACTCCTTTTCCAATGTGTTACATTTTTGTTCCAGTTTACCGTAGTCGATCTTCAACTGCTTATTTTCTTCAACGATTTTCCTCATGTCTGCCATAAAAGTATCGAACTGGGCTCCATAGAACTTGATTGACTGTTGATAACCGTCAATTTTATCTCGAAGCTCCTTGTTTTCTTCTCGGATGATTTTTCTGATTATATCTGGCATCCCAGGGCTCAACAAAGGTTCTCTTGGTGCGGCCTCTCCCATATCAGCGCACGTTTTTGTTTTACAGGCAAAACATCTCCACGACGCCTTTTTATCCATGCTGTAGCCTCTCCATATGATTTCTCGAACGTTTCATACTCGGATCGTGTTCTGAGATAATTGCTCTTCATTATTTGATTGATATCAAATGAAATACGGATTTATTTGAAAACGGAGCTAAAATTATTATTAACAGTAGACTTGATATACAGAAAAAAATATAAATTACTGCTAGCTTGTTACGTACGAGTACATTCAGTTTGGGGTGGTGATACGTGTTCGAGTTTAAAACATGCAAGCATGCATGTTGTTTGGAGCTCACTGACATGTGGTGGCATATGCATCAGTATCTTCGCGTGCAGTGCTTACACATACATGTTTATTTGTTGTCAAGCGATTTTTTTAATCTCCATAACAAAAAGAAAAAATAATTGTAAGTAAATGAAAAAAATGAGAAGGTGGGACAAAACACAAGAGATTGATTTAGAAGCAAAAATAATACAAAGAAGCTAAGAAGCTAATTCGAGCCGGGTTCAAGCCAGATACAAAATACACATACAATAAAATACAAGAAGATACAAGGGCAAAGTAAAAACACTATACCTAATGCAATATAAATACTACTATACAAGCTAAATAATATAAGAACCAGATATGATACGAWAGAGATATACATTGGTGGGAWGACTCTGAGAAGGCATTATATACATTTTCTGTCTATTTATTTTGCTATCAAAATAATTGCCTTAATGTCAGACGAAGAATAAGAATATTCGTTCAATAATCAATTAAAGACTTTCATAACAAAACGTAGCATATTAACTAATTAACTAGATTTAATACATTTTTTTATCAAACATCAGATTGGATAAATTTTAATGCAATTCAAACTAAAATTGAAATTTTAACTGACAGTGATGAACATGAAAGAAATCTTTTGAAGAATTAATTTTTATGCAACTAGTCAGGCAAAATATTTGTTAGATTCCCATCAGGTCCAATACTGCAAATGCTCCTTTAGTAACTAATCAAAATAACAGTCCCAAACGCAATGTAAAATTACCGCCTTTAGATTTACCAGCATTCAAGGGTAATTATGACTTGTCGTTTAATTATTTTGACATATTTGACGCATTGGTAAATACAAATACTAAATTATCTAAAGTAGAAAAGTATGATATGGAAAGGAGCAACTCATTGTTGATAAATACATTCACTCTATAGAATTGCTAATTATAACTCGTAAATCACTTTTTTCATTGCGTCAATTTTCTAACGATCTTAAAAAAATATTCGTTCTTTAAAATCACTATGCCAACCTGTAGACGCAAGGGGATTCAATCATTTGTACTCAAAAATCAGATATTTGCTCAAGAAGAGAGTGGGCTTCATCCAATGAAAGCCATGAGTTTCCCACATTGGACAAGTTTACTCAGACACAGTGCCAAATAGTGGACAAGGTAGACACCAATATTCTATCAAAGCCACAGGGAACAAATTATAAGAAGGAACTTTCTCGTTCTTCTTATTATAATATTGGAATCACAAATTATTCCCAAAACATTATTTTCAGTTTCTGTTAGGCTAATCATTTTAACAACCACTGTCAAAAATACTGGCAGATATTTCCGGGTTGGTTGGCCGTGGTGGTGGAGATTTTGTCTTTGCGTTTGCTTTGCTGTATTCAGCATCTTCAGAGGCGAGTTCATTGTGGACGTAGCCGTCTCCAAGCAAACCCTATAAAGGTACTAACTTCAATTATCCGTGCTAATATGGACAATCAACTAAAAAATTACTTATTACAAAATTCTAATATTTGACATAATATTCCAGCCAAGTCACCTTCTTTCGGTGGACTTTGGGAAGTAGGTGTAATGTCAGCAAAATTTTATGTAAAACGTGTAGTGAGTAATACCTTTCTAAGATATGAGCAATTTTTAGCACGCAAATAGAGGCTGTAATGAATTCTAGACCAATTACTCAATTACACCTATATCTAATTATCCCAATGTTTTAATAGCACTTTCTCCTGGTCATTTTTTGATTGGTGAACCTCTTACACCATTACCTGAAAATGATATACCAGTGATGCCGTCAAACAGATTACATCTGCGTGTAATCCCTGAAATTTTATGTAATCGATAATCAGTGGGACAGATTTTTTTCAATGCTTACCTACTAGATACAAGTGCGCTTCCACAGGTTAAAATGAAACAATTAAAAACAACCGTGTCCGCGGAAAAGTCTGGTATAAAACAGTTTTCTGTGTTTTCAATGATTATGAAGAAATACATCCAGTTGGCCCACCCTGAATTTGACTGTTAGATATTTGTTACGCCAGTTCGTTGATTACCAAACATCCCTTGAAGCCCTAGCATATCAAAAGAATATTTTAAGCCAGCGAGGTCGCTTTGTCATCACGTCTTCAAATCCTCGTTTCCTGAACGCCGCCTCCACACTTCCTTCCAAGATCCTTCCGAAGCCTCCGCCAACTGTTCAAACAATTGTCGCTTTCCCTCCGGCGTCCAGTTTTGATAGCCGCCCTAGCTAAATAGCGCAGTCCAATTCGCAACATTGTGTACGGTTATTTCCCCCTGCAGGAGTAGAGTTCGCCGGTCGATAAGGAGCGGGCTTGCGCTGAGCAGGACTCGCCGTTTTATTGGGTAGGTTAGTTACCAGATGCTTCGAGGATTCGCGTCGAGCGGAACGACGCTCAGTTGTGCAGAGGACGTGCTCGAAGAAGTACGCGGATGTTCACTCGTGATCTTGTAAACACATTCTGGTTTCTCGGTTCTTACGCAGACGCCTCAGCAGTAAGTTTGCCCACAGATTTTAGCTTTTTTTCCTTTTTTGGGTTCTATGGGTGCTGGGCTGTTTCACAAGGATTACCTGCTTCTGAAATTATTGCATTGTGGAGATTTTAGTAGTTTGTTTATGGCTGAAGACTTGGACGTAGCTTAACTAGATAATTATAGAATTAGTCTGGTTTCTAGCACAATAATATCTGCACCGTGACCGGTGATCTGACAGATTAACCCCAAGTTTAACTATTTTATCCTGTATTTAACACAAGTTTTAAGGGTTTGTATTTATATATAAGTGCAGAGCGTCGCATAATATATATTTGAAAACGTCGAAAAAACCGGAACAGCTAACTTAAGATTTAGGAAGAGATTTATTTAGAAGATGACTGAAACAGAGCAGTCTGTTAATGTAACGAAGATGCTACGTTATCAAAGGGTTCTCTAAATAAAATCATATGCATTTTTTGTGTGATTCAAGCCCTTTTTAAACATAACTAGAAAAACGTTTATTCAACATGTGTATGAATATGAATTCTTAAATAAAACGGAATACGTCATCAAGTGACTCTGGTCTCCACCTTTGATGAATTAGCAAGCTTTAAAATGAGAAGAAAAAAAGCATCATTTTACACACCCATTTGTTCAAATTCCCTCACAGGCACTTTGGACACTGCGTTCAACAGCTTCTAGAGGTTGTCACCGTAGTCACTTCGAATTCGTAATTCTTCCACTGTGTTTTGATGGTCTGCGTATACTCGACTTTTTTAATGCCCCCCGAGAAAAATCCAAGGAAGTCAAATCAGCGATCCACAACTCCCCTGCGACCTATCCATCTGTTGGGAAAAACGTCATCAAGGAAGCGACGCCAAAATTACTGAAACCAAGTGTCTTTCCTTGTTATATCATTGTCCAGCTCACCCATCTCATTCCTGAGAAATTTTAAATGCCCGTCTGCCGAAAGATTATCTTCGAAGAAAATAAGGACCTGCCTGTCCATAAGTGTTAAGTTTCATCTGAGGACATTACCCGTGGTATTCATAAAATGACAAGTATGACTAGTCACTATGCCGTTTAAATCAAATATTGCTTCGTCGGAATACAGAATATTTGTTAAAACGTTAGGGTCTTCATCACATCTCATCAGCACTTCACAAAATAGTGAGCGTCGCTCAGGACTTAGGATCGTCCTTCTGTGTAGAGGACGCACTTGCAAAACTACACGGATGTGCACTCGTAATCTTGTAAACACATTCTGGGTTCCCGGTACTTACGCAGAAGTTTCAGTAAGCTTGCCCATAGATTTCAGCCTCTTTTTCTTTTTGGAGTCCATGGATGCTGGACCGTTACACAAGGATGGGTTCTGATATCACTATATTGTAAATATAGTTTATTATAATATATACTTATGTATACTCCACTTTTTAACTGACCCTGCAGAAAAATCTGGCCGTCGGGGTAGTCTTCTTATAGCTTCTCTGCGACCTATCCATCTAGTGGAAAAAACGTCATCAAGGAAACGGCGTATCGCTACACCACAATGTACCGGTGCATAATGTTGCTAGAACTTAGTGTCTTCTCTTGGATTGTGCAGAAATTTTAAATATCTGTCTGTCGTTAGATGACCTTAAAAAGTAAGGACCAATAATGCGTTGACCTAAGATGCCTACCCAAACATTAGTCTTCTGAGGACATTGTGTGCGTACTTCATGAACCCAGTGTGCATTTTCTCTTGCCAACCAATATTTCTTTAAAAATTTAGGGACTTCATCACATCTTTTCACCAGCACCTTGCAAAATTGTAAGCGTCAGTCAGGATCATCCTCTCGAAGTTCACGGATCAATCGTATCTTACAAGGATGAAATGTTGCCTTTCCATAAAGTCTAGAGTGTCTCGTTGTTTATTATTTGGGATAACGAGATCTTTGCAAATACTTCACAATTGAAAAACTTCCTGTAGACTCAGGAGTCTATCGCCATAATTAAACATACACATATTTAAATTAGTTTACTTATTATGAAGATGCATAAACAGTTTGCTGGCTGCTTGTGTTGAAGGATTTAAGAAACATACAATGTTTGTAAGAAAAAGCTTTCGTGATAATTTATCCTTTTTATACAACAGAGAGCAAAAGTATAGCCTCGCCTGAATTTTTTAAATTTAATATTCAGTAATATCACGTTATTTTGACCATGATTTGAGGAATATCAAAATGCATGATAATTAATAACAATGATGTATATTGGAATTGAAAAAAACAGTCATGGAAAGATATTTAGGAATTTATTTTTCCCTTTTATATTTTGCCCGAAAAGATTGACTAAGTCCTTTTATTAAATTTTGGGGCGAGCGTTCTTTAATTTTTGACGGAGTTTCATTATTAGCACGTTTTTAACAACTTCTGATTACTTCAAGGGAACTTAACCTATTTTCGTGTCTTATTTTCCTTTTAACTCCTTAACCTTTACTGTTTCCAGTTTGATAAAAATAAATAGTGCAAAGAAGTAATGGTCTCTACCAGATGACTATCCAGAATCCCCTTTTATCAATCCTGCATTCAAATATTAAAGGACAATTTTTGCAAAATGAGGATATGCTCCCTCTACATGACAGGGAAGCAGAGTAGCTAAATTCGGAACTAGTTTTTCCTGCAAGTTCCCAAAGTCACGTTTCAGTGCAATTTTCTTCGAATAATATGGGCCCTAGTGCTCGATCACCAACAATCCCTGCCGAAACATTGACTTTTTCTGGATGTTCCGTGTCGTTTTGAAAGTCTGGCAAAACACCCAATAATGGGTTAAAGCAGCCATTCCAAATTTCCTGTATTCTGTGACATTTTCACTCGAATAAGTAAATAAATCTAACTATTTTACTGCATTCTATGTACAATTTTTAATGAATTTGTAAGAAACTGTAGTTTTCTTGAATAGGTCAGTGCAACATAAAACCTAATCCTTTAAGACACGTGTAATACCGTGATGTTTATGGGGTTAACAACACTTAATTGCCATTATTACGATATTGCCAGACATACTATAATAATTCAGAGAATCTTAGTAACCGGAGATGTTTGCGATTCAGCAGTAAGTGCTGTTCGAACATTTTCATTCGTATATACAGCCAAGTAGGCCTGCTGAAGTCATCTACATAAAAAATGCATTGAAAAAGTAGGGACGAGAATAATTACAACCATTGTCCATATTCTAATGGTTTCATCTCGAGTTTCATTGATTATAAAGAAAGATAATTGCTTATAATTTAGGCAGTAAAACATACATTATTGTAATAATTCAAAAATGTGGTTGTCTTCTCCGATTTTCTTAAAACATCTGCTAATTGGCAGTGTCATTGCCAGCTTGTTGCTAGCTTGCAACCGTAGTGTTATTTTCTCATTTCGTCAGTATATTTTGGGAACAAGGTCTCGCTAATTTTGTTTGCTAAGTTGTAGAGGTAAATTAGCACGGATTTTTTACCTCTTCTTACAGGTACAGATGTTTTCATTTCTAATTAACACTGCAAGGTGTCTTTTTATGTATATGCCGTCAGTAGCGTTCCGTGGATTTATTTTGGTTACTTTGTTATTTTAGCGATATTCTAGACTGTACTTTGGCGTTATACATAGGTGCTTATGAAGCGATTTGTTTCATTAACTTTAAAAGCATATAAAGACTCGTAAATGAACATATGTGATATTTTCTTGGTCTGAGTTCGAAGAAAATTTTGAAAGTAAAAAACAAATCACCAAGGAAGCGAGGCGTCATAGAAACAACGTGCCAACCTGATTAAATTTAAACCTACCTACGACAAAGGAACTACCTACCTACTAGATATACACGAACTACTTGTTAAAAGATAACTACAATATATAGTCTTCCAAATGTCACCCAACTCATAATTTCCACAATCCCTATTGTAGAAATTTCTAGGAATACTAGTAGTTTTAACAGGGCTTGTGGAAATTAAGAGTTCGGTGACATCTGGAATGCTTTTTGTCTTGTAGTTCTCTTTTAACAAGTAGTTCGTGTATATCTAGTAGGTATGTAGTTTCTTTCTCCACGGTATACAAAACACCTCGTTACAAGTACCAAAATTCCATCGTGAATGAAAACTGAAAGTTTATATTAACCCTGTTATTTGTTCGTCCATTTCTTTGTACGAATATTTAGTGAATTTTTACCTGCTTGTAGGAAGTTATCTGTAACCATACGCTAGCTATGTTATGCCAAATGGTTTCTGTTTGGATTGAGCTATTCAGCAAGGAAAATCTACTAATAGTGTTTCAATTACTTTTTTTAATACAAGATGCGTGCATGTGGGTTACGAATATCGCAAAAATCACAGTTTGATTAATCGTTTTTTTTTTAATTTTCTATATTTTAATTAAAATCATGTTGTCGTAGCTTAGTATTGATTCTTGTATTATAGTTGTCTGCATTTGCAGAAACATTCATAATTTTGAACAAACCGTATATGCCTTATTAGGTCAGAACTATACTATACTAACTACATCCCTATTGAAGTGTATATACACCGTAGGAAGAATTTATGAAATACAAATTTCACTTTCCTTAAGATTGTATTAAGAATGCTATATAACACTAATTATTTAAGCACCATTCTGCAAGTGTACTCCAGGTCAGGATGACTTTCATACATATGATGTGCAGGGTGAATTTTTTACTAACTATAGCTGTAAAGGAAGTTACCTAAGTTAGAAAAGATTTAACGTTTTGTTGGCCTAATACCTAACACATTATGTATTTTTGCTCTTTAACAGAGGTTTATGGTTGGCAAAATATTTAGAAAAACAAAATAAATTAGTCTTATCTTCTTTACCCTTGCTTTTGTAAAATAGCTTAAAACAGGGGACCCACTAGTGGTTGGGCAATAGCACAGAGCGGAAAAATTAGGCGGCGAAAGTTTCGATGGTAGTAAGCACATCACTAATACAGTATGGAGTGTATTGCCTGCCGTTTGCAAAAAAACAAATGAATAATACATGCAGCGATAAATACAATTAAATGCTATCGAATCATAAAGCAAAAGTATACTTTCGTGTTTCCAAAGTTTGCATAAGTGCTAAATGCATGTACTTATATTATAATTTATCGATATCCGATAGACAAAATGCGACAAATCTGTGAAAATATTCAGTAAGAGCCATAAACGCACATGTCCACAGGTTAGAATGTTTAATAAAAATATAATAATCAAAACAGCGATTGACGCTTTAAGAGCTTTCAAAATTTGGCAATTTAACTTACTTACACAGCTACAACTCGATCAATCAGGAAGATCTTCTTAACTCTTATTATAATTCTGCAAGGATTCTAAATCTCGCATTGAGCAAAATATTGTCTGCAGAAGATTTGTTGCCGCCCTCTTTGGAGTTTGGAGCCCTGCAGTAAAAACCATACCACATTGCCTAAATGATAGGTATTTGAAGAACCCTAACCACAATAATTTAGGAAAACTAATAATATCCTGCGGTTAATCCAGCCAAATATTTCAAGAAGTCTCTTTTCTACTGAAGATGGCAGCCGAAATACGTATTTATTCTTTCTAAATTATTGCGGTTAGGGTTTCTCATATAGGTATWACTTAGATCTTAATAAAACCGCACTACATTTGTACCACATTGCAAAGATTTAGAGACCATTTTAACGGCAGATTGAGATCCATCTAAAACTCTTACATAAATTTAACTTACAGCATATATTGTAACCGTGTTTATCACACTACAATATTCATGTCACAAAGGGCAGGACCATGCATCTGCTTAGTGTTTGATTAGCCGATGGTTTTTACGGGTAAAAACGACAATTTTAGGTTTAGAATACGAAAACCTTTTTTGTACACTTTCATCTATTCATATTGATATTGGTACCTTGGTTGAAAAACAGAATAATATCTACCCATAGCGCAGCGATCTCGGCAGAGTTGGAAGTATTCTTTCGGTGCCGCAATTTTTCGTGATATAAATATTCATTCAATTTTCTTTATAGGAAAATTCTATTTTTAAACATAAACGTCTTTAACGTTGAAGTGATAAGCAACCAAGTAAACATGTAACATGCATTAGCAGTACAGTTATACTATTGTTTACTATGTTTGAGTGTGAAATGAATTTGTATGTAAGATATCGCTTTTGCTGAAATGTTTTTTTTTTAATTGTTTAGCTGTCGTTCTCCTAACCCAAGAAGTTCGTCATTCATGCACATATTTCGGACCACAAAACACGATCACGAAGTAGGTATTCCACACTTTGTAACCATCAGCCAGGTTCCATGTGTACTAATGCGATAACTGCGCTTCCTTCGACCCAATTTCTCATTTACAAGCATTAACGTATAAAAATTCTGACATTATTATCCGTAATAGTTGACTGACCGAAAGCGGAGATAATCAAACTAAAAATAGTTGAATTGAGGCATAAACGCGGTGAATCGGTCGTACTTTCTTTGTTCTCGTTGTGTTCCATAAAAATTATGCTCCATGAAATTCCCATTTGCTCCTTTTATTGCAGTCATTAACAAAATGGAACATTGTTTATGTTGCGCAACGTAATCCAGATTAGAGAACGACCACTGCTGATTATTGCCAGACAAACCTAATTGTTTGTGTGTACCATCGCTGCTGTTGTTTATAAGATGACTGGGTACGTTCCAAGCACCACAACTGTTGAATGGCGTTCCTGCTATAATAGCGTTCGGCCACTGCGGTCTTTCTGAACACACGCATGACCTGCCACCCGGAACAAACGCTTACAACACGATATTGTAACGAGGGAGGAAGTTCTGTAAGACCGTGTAAGTGCTCCAGGTGGAACGAAACAGCCGTGTTTTGAATAGAAGCGGTGCAACAAAGAACCTGGTTTGATTTCTGCGGGCCAAGGCCGATAATTTAAATCCTGGCATTTTCCGCTGAAGCATGAGTTGTATGAGCAAGTTATGAGTTTTGCTACAAAACTTTCATGTTAATAAACCCGTTGGTTTTAACCTTCACTTATTGCAATCGTGCTGCTACCTTTGTAGGCCAGAGCAAACCAAAGGTGAAAAATAATAATTAAAATTAAGGATATTTAAAACCAAAATAGCTTTATTTGTGCCTTGTTTCACATAGCGATAACTGTTTGACTGTACAGGCATTCCTCTAGCGTGGTCACATCAGTCATAAGCCATAAGTATTCCCCGTTTCATAGTAGTAAACATAAATAAGTTAAAAGCACATTTATACCAGATGTTTTGCCAAGTAGTCCAGGCGTCAGATGAATTTTGGTGGAAATATTTCTAAGTAAGCCAATTATTTATGAATTGCTTGGTTCGTCTAAATAATATTGTTATTTTGTTCCTCCATACAGTGGTGAATCTTTATGCTTCTAATGTCAAATGATCTGGGTGAGAAAAAAAGCAATGATTTTTATTTAGTCGATTGTGCTCAACGAATTTAGGAATTGCAGCTTTCCTTTTCGAAAGAACGCTGATGTGGTATCACAACCATAGCACAGCATGCACCGCACAGGGCAGCAAATGAAGAAATGCATGTAGCTAAAAATATAATTCTAAGAAGTACTTTATTAATGTATATACGTGGCCACAGGGTCACCTTACGTTTCCACAGCTGTAGCTCAGAATATATGGACCGGGATGAAAATGTTGTAGAAATCTTTTTTGTGGAAAATTCAATTCTGATTAAAAATGATAATACTTAATTTAATTGTCAGAACCGTATTTCGTATTTCTGGTCGGATTTGGAGAACAAATTCTGAATCTTCAAAGAAGTACTGGAGCACTCTTTTTGTTTGCCTTAAAACGATTTGTTTTGTAATTCTCATGATAATCAAAAAAATCGAATAAAATTCTGTAAAGGCCAAAACGTCGCGTAGAAATTAAGAAATTAAAGCGTTTTCATTTTTGTAACCTATTTCCACTAAAGTAAGCCCAAATGCAGTGGTCAGCAGAACCTCTTTTGCTTTCACTAGATTTCATGCTTGCAATTTGTTTTTGAATCCTATTTGCAATAGATCTATCTTATGTATACAAAATTAGGTTGCATGGGTTTTATTTCATAAGCCTGAATTTAACTAATTGTGGCTTTATTTACCTTTACTGCCTTTACTCTAAGTTTATTTGGTCCATTTGTAACACAAACACTTACATATTTTGTAATACAATTGGCATAACCTTGTTAATTGCTAGCTGCTTTGATACGTTTAATTTTTTATCTTTACTAGTCTATTTACTAAAAATGGAATGCCTAATTTTTAACGACAGAAAATTAGAGTTGGTTGCTTGACTATGCATGGGTTTTCCATATACTCCTGTTTAATAATCAGTTTTATTATTCAATAATGATAAAGACAGCCCAGAAAATTAAGAACTCATTCATATTATTTTTATAACGCGAATTGTTTACCACCATCTACCGTTACCCAACTCGTATGTCAAAGCTAGCCGTTCCTTCAATTAAGTCTTTGGAGTGTACCTACACACATTCTGCTTTTGACTTTTTACCATAAAACGGTAACCAAAATAGCTTTTAAGCTATATATTATGGAATATGTTAAAATATAATATATTAAAGAAACTTAAAACTGGTATTTAAGAGCAATTTAAGTATGCTACTTTAAAAAAAAAAAAAACGTTTAAGGTCGAACCTGGTCCTGACCTGGCCACACTTTTTAGGAAATCGCACAGTTGCGGACTGAATTTCGTGTGAAATATCAGGAATTACGGCTCATTCGAAAGCTTATGTTGAATTTGTCTGCGACGGTTTAACACACAACAAATCGTTTCGTACACAAATCTGTTGATTTAACAGGTTACTTTTGATTATTATCTAATCTCATTCATCCATTGTATATTATAATAAAAGAATGGAACAAAAAATATACATAGACAGTAAAAATATATGCCAAAATGAAAATGCAATCTTTTTGACATAATTCCACAATTTGTATTGCCCACAAAATTTTCCACTAAGAAATATTTACCACATCCAACGAGGCATTGAAAAATGTGAATAAACAAGAACTAGGACAACTCTAAACAACTCGAATCCATTTCTCTGCCCGAGATGCAAATAAATTGCAACTGTTATCTGACACTGATCCATTATTCCCATTTTATTTCAATCTAGAGCAATATCTGGAGGAGTGCTTCTCTTTATGTCTTCTTTCGCATTTTGAGCCTCCAGAGCCTCGTCTATCGCTCCGAAACCGCCTCATATCTTATTCTTAGGCCTAAGAACCCTTAAATTCTAATCCAGCTCCGACGGTAATGGTCCAGACGGTAGGTCGTTTCTTTTCGTAGAATAAGCTAGATAAATATGTATTTCGGAACTATTCATAAGTTTTTGCTCGCTGCTCGTCTGGAACTGGCAGACAGCCAGGAGATGAATTTAAAGCGCCGGCGTTTGTTTTGCGTGCAGACGCTCACTTTGATGCTCGCTGCTGGAGAGAACTCGAGATATGTTTAAAATAGAATATAGAATTGTGTCTGCTGCGCGCTGTTATTCATAGATTTAAGCTTAATTGCTTTTAAATCTGTCAACGCAGCCTGCTTGTATATATAAACGCTTAATTAGGTACAATGGCGAAACATTATTTAACGACTAGCTTTCGTACTTGTCGTTAATTGTTTGCATTTCTATGCCTTCATTAGATGAACATACATTTCGCTTGAAGCTTCGTAATCTTTAATCATTAATTGTAATAACGTTATTATAGTTAATTTTATTAAAAAAAGGTAACGCGTTGCTATTTGAGTGAACCATCCCAGAAGAAGCAATTAATATRTTCGAAATTAAGTTCTCGCCACACAGTGGTAAAAATGAGAGTGTAGACAGTCAAAACTATTTGTAAACGATGTTTGTAATAAAAGGTGATAGCTTTGCTTTACGCAAAGTTATATGAAAGAAAAGAAAAACGTTTTCTAACGCTTTCACATTCGGACTACAAAATTCATTTCTTCAGTCACGATGTAGTAGTCTGGTGGCCACTTTAGTTACTTCGCAGAAGAAATATTTTTATAGCTGTAGCTAGTTTTGGAATTAGCTACCCTTTCCTCTTACCCCACATCTTTGTAATTATGGGATTATTCGGTGGCCAGTTTAATATAATCCTAAATAATGCCTTACCCAAGATTATCATGTTATGTTAGGATTTCGCTACACGCGGGTAATACAGACACTAATATTTCATGTTGTATAAAGTATGTATTATTTTGGCTGAGTTTTGAAAAGTCTACATTTTTTCACTTTCTAGGTATATGTCCTAGTCCAATCTTTTATCCAGGGCATTGTTTATTTTTATTACATTAAACGTTTGAAGCTTGCCTTCCGTCGATTTCATTTTATCACAGGTCTAATATTATATATTGTATATTTAATGAGCCTATCGATTAAACGTCGAACTGGGGTACCCAGACACTTGTTCCGGTGATTTATGGGCGGAATGTGAAAATTCTGCATTGCTCATTTTGCTGTTACCTGAACTCGTCGAAGTGCTGACAGCCCCAATATGCGTCGTCGCGCGTCATACCGATTAAAAATGCACTTTGCATAATTTAATGTTATAAAGCGCAGCACGTAAATCAGATGAGTATGCTGGATGCATGCCAGATGGAACTCTATTGCTTGAAGGCTCTTTCAACGAATAATTTCATCATTTGACGTCAAAGTAGCAACGTGACAGCTGATTTATTTTGTGTATTAAACTGAATTCAGTGGTTAAWGGTAATTCAGAACCGTGTCAAACTGTTCAAAAAGCTAAATTATGCAGTCTCTGTCCTAGCGAGCTTATCTAAATGCAAAATCCTATTCAATCGCATTGTGCAATAAGCGAGATTAAATGACAGATGGAAGCTCATATACGTCAGAAATAATAACGACGAGCGTGTTAGATAACCGGAGACAGACATGGAAATACGTGCGTTTTAAACAAGTAGTTGATTTGGTTGTTAAATGGCAAATCGTTCAAAGAACCTAGACGTAAATTGTTATACGCAGGCACTGCACAATATATTTGGATTGAATAAAAATGAGACTAGAATGCACAACCGCACTAAAATTAACAAACTTCTTAGTTCGTAATGTTTTCAATGACTAATACGGTCTACACATTGAAATTTAGCAACGCAACAAAAAGGAAAGCAGTGTGACACCGGATTTACGGCTTCCAGGACTTATAAGTAATAGTGGAAACATTAAGTTAGAAATTGGGAAAATATTTAAATTTCATAGATTTCAATTGAAAATCTCCAAATATAGCTCTTTCCTCAGGATATTACTCACTCCCATCGTACTTCCATTAAAAATGTGAAGTGAATTACTCCATCTCTCTTCGGGAGTACATCTAACTACAAATAATAAAAGAATGCATACCATTTAGTAATATGAAAGTATAACCATTCTTGTTTTGTTTTAGTCATCAAAATCGCAATTATAGATTGATTGAACTGGTATTAAAATAATACTATTTTACAGCACATTTTTTTTGAAATAACGCCCACCTACTGAGATATTCACTCTTAAACATGCGCTTCATTTTAGCTGCTACCACTCAAATCATAATAACCAAAATTTGATGAAATTATATCAATCGGTCTAATTTTTGAAAAAGTGTTTCTCTTCCCCCCTGTTTAAGAGTAAATATCTCAGTAGGCGGGCGCTATTTCAAAAAAGTTATGCTGCAAAATACTGTTATTTTTACATCAGTTTTCAGATTCTGAAAGCTTGCCCATATAATCTTCACCTAACCTAACCTAACCTAAGGTTTTGCACCCACACAAAATGTTGCGAGTAAAKTGAATCAAAATAAAGGTAAGTTGACGCAAGAATTTGGAAAAAAACCCATCAACCAAACTCTTGTATTTAATCAATGGAAAGGCAGGTAATGGATGGATCCAAACATTTCTTAAGACGAATTCAGAATCAGCTTCGGAAGGGCAGAGTATACTTCTATCAGACTTTTTTGAATTACATCACCCAATTGCTTCCACCCCTGAAACCATGGAGACCCAAAATGTACTAAGACGTGACTGATGCAGTTGGGTCGTTCATAACGTGGGACATGACCAAATCTTGTAAATAATTCAACGACTCGGGCTTTGATTAGTTTTTTTCGGCGACGTCTGTGCAATGTTCATAGTCGGCGATACGCGAGCACACCATAATTATGTGCTGTAACGAGAGACTCATTTCACTTTCAATTCGTGATTCATAAGAACAACTCTAAATTAATAAAGAACGACCTGCCTTTGCCGTTTGAGAAATGCAGGACTGTAAGACTTGTTTACAGTATTCTACGAGAACGGATATGTTTTGAATAATTGCTATTTGTAACGAATATTATAGCTTTGCTCGCAAGTAAGGTAAACGACTATTGGTATCATGTAGGGACACACGTTGCGTTGTCTAAACAGGTCTAAGGTCTAATGATAATGAAATGATTCGTGAACGATTTGAATGATCCGAATCTAATGATTGATTGAACGATTTGAATCGAATCGAATGTTCCAGCTCTAGTGACTGACGTTAGCTTTAAGTAATGGAAGCTGCACAGTTTTGACAGGTGTCCCTCGACAAACACTTCGAAAGTCACGTGTTCTAAAATGTCTATTGACCCAGAGTATATTTTTAGTAAAGTAAGCGGGATATACTTTTTGTTGTCATGAACGTAACAGCTCGTAGCGCTCGTAGGTTGTGTTGGTGCAACATACTGAACTGTCACTTGTGTCGATTTTCAATCGATATTCGTTCGCAATTTACATTGATGTCAAGAAAGAATAGTCACGGAATGCTGCCTGAGTCACATAAATCAGCTAAGGTGACCTCCTAAATATTTGTCGACTGGTTAAAAGCGCATTTTTATTACCCACCAAAATCTGCTGGAAAGATTTATTATTGCTGGATGGACACACATCGCACAAAACTAACGTTGAAACATTAGAATGTACAGAAAAATATCACATAATTACTAATTACTACTGCAGCTTACCAAACTGTAAGCCTAGGGCTACTGTTAGCAATGCCATGTTGGCATTCAGAGCAACTGGAATAATGTCTTTTAATCCATAAGGATGTAGTTCACGAACAGCCCTAAAGGTTTAAAATTCTCATTCGATCACATCGAGATCCAGAAAAGCACTTGATGAGATTTCTGTTGCTCTAGCATTGGTGCCAGCTATATAAAACAGCACATGCTGGCTGGCGCTTTATCTTCTCCAAAGAGTATATAAAAATAAGACGGTGAAGTACGCACAGAAAAAGATAACAAAACCCAAAATGCACAAGAGATTCAGTATTGAATGATTCCTCAGAAAGAATAGAATGTTTCTGATTTGGATGCGCTGAAGATTATCATGTTACTGCTAGAAAGACGACTGGATATATGCAGGATGGATGGACCAACTTTGACTAGTTATCATTTTATTGCTAATGGAGATTTATTATTGCAAAAGAAACAGCTACATATTATCCCGAACTCATCCTACAACAGCTGACAAATTGATTTTATATTCTTGGTTAGCCAAAGCAATACCAGTATATTGGTTTTCACTACATTACAAAGCTAAGTATATAGAGATATTTTGGTCAATTTTATAGACCTGGATACTTATTTTAAGCAAACCTTTGCGTGTGTAATTATAATCGAATTAAGCAGAGGTACAAAGTATTAAAAACACATACATGATACCCACAACCATCAACTTAACCAGCTATCACAAAATTATGTAAAAAGTATTGCACGATGTAAAATCAGGTTGGAAATGTGGTATAGAATATTTGAATGTAAATTTGTAATTAACGCTGCTGTTCGTTTTCAGCTTTATCTAGGTAAATTTAGGAGAAACGCGTTCTGGAGTTAATTGAATTTGAGAAGCCTGATACTTCGAGCTTACACTACTGAAGCTTCAGTATCGCATTCAAAATCCAAAATCTCCAAATCTCTACAAACAAGCCAGGATTATTTAATCCAACTGAATCGTGTGCATAATATCAACCGCTACTAATGGGCACTAACGACCTCCATGAAGGCAAACTACATTTCATCCAGTCCCGGGTGATCAAAACAGACGCTGCCGGACGCTGAATTCATTTCCAGCGAAACAGGATCCGCCGGAACGGAAAATGTGGGAGGTTATCGTTTTCAAATTGCTCGTGAAATTCGCGATTACACGCAAAAAAAAGACTAAGCGATCGCGTTCACATTTCGTTGCACCCGTTGCGTCACGTGTGGCGTCCGGGAAAATGTTGAATAAAAGAAAAACAGGCGTTAATCAATCATAGGTGGCGCCGCGAAAGGTTATCTTCCTTTGTGTCGATGACATGGGCACGACAACGTAGGGAATTCTATCGAAAACATTATACGCGAAATTATTTTCGTTTATAAGCGCCACGCTGTCATGCTTCAGCCGTTCCTAGGGAAACTGACAGCTAAATTTCGAGCGGCAAAGGGATGTCTTGAATAAAATAGTCTTGGTTGAAATGTTGCGGTTGATTACTTGTACCGTAGACTAGCCATTAAGTTGATTGAGTAATGCAAGTAGTGCGTGGAATAAGCACGTTTTGTAGAAACATACATAGTTACCTATGTCTCATTCTGTCGTGCGCTTGAAACCTGTTTGCTACAATACGCACAGTCTAGTTTTGATAATGTCATACATAATACATTACTTATTTTTCCCCAGTGAAGTACCAACACCTCCTTATCGTTAAAGACAATATTTTTCCCGTTATTTTGGTTTAAAGGGAACTCATTGTGTTAAATTTTTTTTATGTTTGTAGCGGGTTTTCTTCTGCCACTCTAACTCGCGACACAGTGATACTACATCAGATTCTTAATAGCAGCCACATTAAGAAAGACGGAAGCTGAATATTCCTCGGCCAGTTTTTTTTATTGATAAATATTTATTACACAATTACAGCCTTATAAGGTTTTCAAAAAATTATACTTTCCTACAACTTTTTGCTAGCAAACGGAACGATATATAAAAAACAAACTAAAACTTCGCTTGACCCTTTTCAAACAAAGCTAAAAATAGGGATACGAGGGTGAATACTTTCAGCGTCCATAATATAAGATAATATTTTGTCGGATAGATCGCTGTCTCTTGAAAACACTGACAAAAAGTTAATAGTCTGACGTTTCGGTTACACCTGTAATCTTTGTCAAAGACGAAGAACCTCAAAATTTGCCTGACACAAGTTCAAACAAAATTTTGAATCAGTTTTTTATATTCAATTTTTGTTAGATAATGAATGGAGAGAACGACGGAGCTGCAAGTCTAATAAATCGTGTAGGTAGTACTGCTCGTGGTCTAGGAGCCACTGTATTGGGAGTTATAATGGCAGAGAAAACTTCTACATCCATCATTAACTCTAAACGACTAAGAACTATTAATGGCAAGTTCGAATGCGTTTGACCAAATCGAATAAAAGAAAACCGTTTCTAAGTGGCTCTCAGGTTTTCAGTATTATGGTAATAATACGTTTATTCAATTCCCCCATGCAGTATTACAGTACCCTTAGTAAAGTACACTTTTGCAGTAACCACTTTGGATAAGAATAGTAAAGTTGCCAGAATACAAACACTTTGAGTTAGTGCGGAGGCAGTTACGCGTTCAACTGTGAACTCAGCTATGAGGATGCTCGCCATACTTACGTCAACGAAAAAGAAATCGCCACGATTACAGTCAATTAAAAAAAAAAACGCTGCAATTTGAATCAATACTTCCACATCCAATGTTCAAAATAACATTTACGTTTGTGTTTCTTATACTTTAGTAATCAGATTTTGAGCATTTTGTCCCTCTACGCACTTTTTCTAAGACAAAGTCCTCGTGATATTAGCAAAAATATATAAATTTTAAAATCGTTTTTTTTTCCTAATAACTCAAAAATTATTAAGTTAACAAATAAATTACAAGGGTGCTTTCTGATCAGAAATTTTATTTTCTATATAATATCAAAATTTAAAAAAATTCGTACGAGTAGGGGCTGAAATAGGTTTTTTGGAAATATTTCGAAAATATCAAAATTTAGAATAACTTTCCTAAGACACTTTTTGTGAGAAATTTTATTTCCTATCTGATGGCTTTTTCATTTTTTCAATATATTAAATATATTTGGAGATATTTAGGAAAAACCGTTTTCTTTAAGTGACGCTTTTTTGCTAATATCTTCTAAACAGTTTGCTGCACCGAAAATTTATAAGAGCGAATAATACTCGCAGTTATACTACTAATCACATACTAAAACGAAAAAGATATAAAAAATTTCGCCTCCTTCCCGATACCCTACTTACCCCATAAACAACAGGTCGCTTTGGGTAGTTGAGATTTATACGTTTGTCAAATTTCTAGTTCATATATTTAGTCTTTCGAAAGTTATCGTGTATACAAACAAAACCACAGACACACAGATATTCAGACACAGACAAGAATTTTGTTTGCTAAAATTTTGTTTTTTTTTTGCGTTTTCGACCATTTAAAGCGAATGAGCAAATAAAAATTTTCAAAAATCCGTTGGATGTGGATGTAATTAAACTGGAATTGACTGCGACTACTCCAGTCAAGAAAGCCTTAGTCAATTTATTCATTATATAAGCGGTTTCAGGAAATGTGGATATGAACAGATACCCAGAATAATGTCCAGGCTTGGGGTTATATGCATGCGATGAAAACCTAAAATTTAGATTATTCCGACTTCCCGTCCTTTGCTGAAAACTTTCTAGGACCGTAACAAACAAAGCAAAAGAGATCTTACCCCAATCGTTAGGTTACGGTTGCTTAGCTAGTTAGTTAGCTATGGGAGTACATACAAAAATCCAATGGAAAAAAGCACTTGCAGTTATCCCGAATCTTCCTAGCGGTTTTTTGTAAAAACTTCATTTGGACTAGTACAAACATTAACAAAATGGGGTAAATCGGTTCCGCAGCTCTAAAGTGATGAGCTTACTGACTAACAGCATCAGTTTTATTTATATAGATTTCAAAACAAATCTGCTCTAAAGGTACCTCTTGTAGATGTCTTCCTTTTTTGTTATATATAGTATATACCCACATAGCCAACACATCTTTTCTTTAACACTTTCCAAGAATAAAAGTAATATCCGATATTTCGTAATCTGTTCGTTTTTTTATGCAGTGAGCGCTCTGACATTTCATTTTATGACTGAAACCAAATAATGGAAAAATTAATAGACGGAAGAAGTGTAACAACATTTATAACGGATAAATCCATACATGAACAATTAATTTAGCCTACTAAATATTTGCGATATATTTGATGGGATATTCTGCAAATCTTCTAGGAACTGTTCCAGTTGTAATGTACCTACAATTTGCTGCTGCAGACTCTTAGATGCAAAGAAATAAAACAATGACGTAACAAAAAGTTTGTGTGTTAAAATCACTTCGGAATAAAGAGAATACCAATTAAAATTGGTAACAGCCAAGGGAGAGTGTTTCCCCCACCCAATGAAACAGAGTTTGATCGAAACAGAATATAATTAATTAAATATTATTTTATAAACATTTGTTTAACTAGATGTTTCAAAATTTAAAAGAAAGCATTGACGAAATATGGTTTATTAAATTTATCACACGGCATATTTATGTCAAAAAGTTCCTCATGTAGAACCATTTTGTAGTTCCCTTAGCTAGATACGAGTTACAACCATCACAGTTAAACTCCCTACTGCAGATCGTCATTTTGTTTTTATTGTCAATTCGCCTTATACGACCATAGTATAGTGACCATTGCTGTTAACGGCATTCACTAAATCAAGCTGATAAAAGGCATTATTGGATTCCAGTTCCTTTCTCAGCAATGATTAAAGGAGGGTGTGTTCTGCAGATTTTAAATCAAAGGAAAAGGCTAAAGTTAATTACGTATTTGTAAAAAGCCTATAAACGAAATTAAAGCTGCTTCCGATTCATGCGAGAATAACTAGACTGCTTGGTTTTTCATCCGTCTAAAATTCGTTCTGCAAGGCAACTTCTATCGCTTCCTGTGAGATTAATATCAGCTTCATGCTATTAGATGAATTCTCCCTATTTTCATCCTTAATTGCTCGTATTTTCTGTTATGCCTATATAAAATTGTACAGAAAAAATGTTGCGCTCCTGTAACTTGCATGTGACCAGTTAAGCACGTGCTAGATCTAGAGGTGAAAGACTTTGAATTATCTGTAGGATATTTATCAAAGATCTTGTTGGGTTCTTCTCTAGGTTTTAGGTTTTGCCGAATAACTCTATTTCCTAAGTTGTTAAATAGGCTGTATTATTTTAAGTGGTCTTACAAATAGTTTTCATATTAATTCAACAGTATGAATGAAACTAAACTAAACTCCATTTAGATGGATCATTTTATAATTATACTACAATATGCAGAACCTGGTTATATTAAAGATGGAACTTTACGTAACACATCCTTCTTTTTTAATTCCAGAAATGAAAGAACTCCTGCTGACACTGCTGTACCTGCTGCTAATGTTCGAAGTGGGACTTGCTGGCGACACCTTCGATTCCTCAGAAAATGAGCTAGACGGCCACGGCACTCACACCCTCAATTTGAAATCGCCCGCTTCGGAATTGCACGGTAAGTTACACGTGGCCAGTAATTAGCGTGTACCGTTGAACGTTCCATAGGTCATATAGACCTTGTAACATGAGGCACACATGGGAAGTATTTGGGTCAGGTAGGATAATGTTATTCATGGGAAGGGAGAGATCGTGCTAGGGGAAAGTTCGGTGAGAACTTGGCGGCTTTTAGGAAGATAGTACTAAGTTTAATCAATTAATTATGCTTAATTGATTATAAATAACATGAACTATTGGTTTTATTATAATGTAATGGAACTGAACATTATACAATAGACTATTGCGTAAACTAAAAATCAATATACAGGGTTGCCGGGCAGCATATATTCAACGTAAGGCTTATACATAATATATTTAATCCCTATCTGATATATCATATTACGAAGACATATATGAAAATGAAATCTCATATATTCGGAAGTGGTGTAATGTGCATAAATATAATCGATGTTTTGATCAAATTCTGACTACTCCTTGTTTGGCTGGTTAGATTTGCCAGAACGGTTTTTTAAACTCCCCCAAGTGAAATTGTAAAAAACCCAAAATTGTGGAAAATTCCGCAAAATAAAAATAATGTGTATTAACAAGGAAATATTAGGAAAATAAGGTTATATCTGAAACATACATTACTTATACTCAAATACAGTTTATTCATACTTTTATATTTCTGAAAATAATTCTGAAATTATTTTATCTTCCTTTGTATAATTATAGACGTTTTCGGAATTAAATGCTTACAGCTTTTTTTTTGTCGGTTTAAAAGATGCACATCCTTCTTTTATTAAACCATAGAAATATAATTTTTCCACATTATGGCATCTGTACTTGAAACCGCCAAACGGTTTCTGAATTTATTCTTAATAACAGAGAGTGCCCTTTCCACTGAAGCGTTGGAAAATGGCAAACCAAGCAAACCAATCTGCTAACCGAGAGATATATTTAAACATAAGACTCTGGTTATTTACTTTTAATAGTTGAAATTATTATTATCATATACCATCAACAATCCAGTTTCCTTGATTTTTTTTACTATTCTTAATACTGTGAATTGGAGATCTTGGTGAGAACGTTCAGTTTTACCACAGTATAAGCATTTACCTCGGCTACGTGAATTATCTATACTGTGGTTTTACTGAGTTAGGGCAAACTAAAATGAAAATGCTGTTATTATTATAACCTTTTATTTCATTGAAAGTGACTTCAATCTGGCGTAAACAAAAGAAAAGCTATTGGTCACTTCACGTTGTTGTTGAATTATGATATAGTGAATAAAAACCAGTATTCACACACACAGTACCTGTTATGATAACGTTTTTGTCGTTTATTAGAAACCAGTTTTCCCAAAAATGCTATTAAACCATACAATATAAAGACCATGTTATTTGCGATACAAATCTTAAAGATTGCTTGGTTGCCATTTAAGAAAGAAAAACATATTACGGTGTCATGGAACTGCCTTGATATACAAAAACAAAAAATAGACAGAAATGAACAATAATTTGCGAAAAACTCTTGTTAAGGACATTTTGCTCTAAAGTTCAAATTTACAAAAGTGATCCGGTTGTTGTATACATTTGACTAATCCGTATATTAATGTACTCTTTACTTTATGTGGATAATGTTTGGTAATAGTAAAGGAAGTATTAAAAATGGCAACGTCAAATACATACCATATATATTTTATAGTTCACTTACAAAAATAATACAATCATTTATAGTTGGATTGGTCTTTCACAATCTAAATAATTTAGTGATCTTGTTGAACAAAGTCGGTGCCTGAAAATACACTTTCCAAACTTACTCAATCAGTAATTAAGCATTGCGTGTTTTCCACTCAGCGCAGAAATTCGCGTAACCATTACTATTAGCTTAATATGCTATTAAACTACTCAAATAACGTGTAGTTAACATACAAATTCTTTGTTTTACTCTAAAAAAATGATTGACATAAGTGTAGATATTCAAATAATTTTGGCGCATCCCATTAAGGTTGCTAAATGGTCGAAGATGTTGTTGACGTCACAGTTCGTATCACGTGACCCGCCAAACATGTATTAAAGCAAACATAAGCATAATAACGCCACACATAACGTATTGATCGTTGGTTTCGCCTTCCGCTTCTGCTTGTTTATGTTTAGCTTTGGTAGCTTTTTGATAACTCATGTTCTCGTACGTAATTCGTATTAAGTGTGTTATCGGTTTATGTAAAATGGTCCTCACAGCAGAAAAACACAGTTTTGGAACCAGCCATCTCAACCAATCAATCACCCAATCAACAAATGCTTTAATTTGTCAGCAGGGTTGTCATATTTGTATGGATGATCATCTCCCCAAAAACGTCGCCCATCTGTCGCCAGTTACCATCATGACGTCGCTACCGCGCGCCATTTCCATAATAGTACTGATATATGGTTGATCCAAAATTTTCCTTTAACATTTTTCATTTTTTTATAAATGCGTGCGAGGCGTTAATATAATATGGACATCGATGTATTTTTGTCTCAGTAGGAAGCATACCCTATGAGATTAATATAAAATCGCTCAAAATGCATATGTCTTCGTTGCTTGTTAGAAACCCGAAGCAAAAAGTGCCGTGGGCGATCAATGTATGTTTTGTTGACATCACAGGACAACGTCGCCCATTTCAATGCATGCCACCACTGTAAATTTTCGTCATGAATAACTGTCTAAATATTACTTTGTGAAAAGCGCACTATCTGGTAACAACCGCCAGTGCATTTCCAGCTGTTACAAAAGATTGAAACTTTTACGTCAGAGAGATCACGTCATCTAATGGGAGCTTTCAAATCAACATATATTTTCTAGTTTGGTAATTATTTATTTTTGAAATAATCAGCTACGAAAAGAGCGCAAAAATATTTTTTCTTTTAAGGTGTACTACTTATATTACAGTTTTAACATTTTTTTTAAATTAGAAAATAGCGAATTGTGAATTTATTAGTAGTTCTAAAAATACTTGTTTTATTTAAGTAAATATATATATTGATTTTTATATTGTCTGTATTATCAAAATCAAAAGCATATTCAGACATTAAAATGCCTGTATGCTATTGGGCACATTACGATTTTAATTTATCCGCCATTGTATTTTGCAGTGTTCGTTTCGTGATAGCAATGGAAATGTTAGTTTAGATAATACTCTTTATTCGTGGTGTCAATAATGTATTCTCTGTTTTCCACATACTGGGGATTATTATGTTCCATATGTGCAATGGATAACGTCGGATTAACGTACAAGTTATTATTTATGGCACGCGTTATTCCCCGTTCCTGTCACAAAAAGTCGTGTTCGACTTCAGCTTCTGCCTGTAACTGACATCTAAATGGCGTGGATTAAGGGATGTTATTATTGATGTATCGGTTTTGTGCATAGTATGACTATCCTGGCTTTWAACAATCACTTGCAGATTGTTTTTCAACTTCGGCCACTGATATGGTTGGAGCGGATGTAGACTCTTAATCTATCTAGATTACGAAGAAATTAGATAACATAATAACCTGCTACGTCAGCATTTGAACAGGTAATATTAGTACTCGGATATTACGTTTACATAATCGTATAGCTATTTCGCAGATTGCAGTTTATGTTATAACGGAACTTTTGCTTCTCGTCGATATAAGCATTACATTTCGTATTTTTGCAATTTGTATATGTTCTGATAATAAGCAAGTTCCGAAATTTTCTGGTGTGGGTAGAGTTGTTTCAGAGGCACCGACGTTCAAAGTAATCGGGGACGTTAATAKAATATTTTAGAATAATATCTGACACATTGGGAGAATATCAAACCAAAACTAGAAACAGAAAATTTATTTATTATTTCATGTTTATTTGTTATTTTTATGTGGTCAAGATACACATTTACTACTGCTAATAGTGTAGAACCCCTTCAAACCGTCGTAATCACAACTTGCCATTACATTACATTTCCTATCCATTTTAAGTTGGACTCGAAAACGTGCATTTGAGCATTATGCCTAAGCTACATCGACAAAACGAAGATCGTTCTCAAAATTTTTACTTTTCGCATCATCTGTTTGTGAAAGTGTAACTTCTAATAAAAGACTAGATACTTCTGGACTGACTCTATTATAGTATTTGGATGGATTCGAGGCGAAGCAAAAAATTTAAAGAGTTTCGTCTGAAATAAGGTTTCTGAAATCAATAAAAACTGTAATGCATAACAGTTGTACTGGTTTCAATTGAAATTAAACACAGCGGATCTTGCAAGGTCGGATACTGGATCTCTGATGTACAAGAGTGATTGTTCATGATTTATAGAGGCAGAATTTCTATACTAAGATGAAGATGACTGGTTTCAAGAAACGTCTATACCCAGTATTACAAGAAACGGGGAAATAGATATAGAGCACACGTTTGTAAGAACGACAGAGGTTTCACATCCCCCAGACATTTGAAGGTTCTCAAAACGAACGTATGCAGATCGTGCACCTGCTTCTGTAAGTACAAAATTGGAATATTAAAAGACAAGCCAAAAGGAGAATTGAGTGTTGAGAACTAAGGCAGACATAATTAGTATGGTGGAAGAAATCATAACACGACAGTTTTTTGGAAGAGATCAATATCAGTGGTCGTAAGGATGAATCACCAGAATTGAAAGAAAGTACAAAGAGCCCATAATGTCAGATGGAAAGCATCCAGTTACTAGGCTTCGTATAAAAATCATCCACTGCAGATTTGGACACAAAGGTCGGAACTTGGTCTTTAATGAACTGAGGCAAAATTTTTGGATAGTGCAAGCAAGAAAAGCAGTTGGCATGGCTACTAAAGAATGCTCTTATTGAAAGGTATGGAGGAGCAAACTTACTACTTAAGAAATGGGCCAAATACCAAAATTTAGAGTAGAAAGACCACCCAGACCATTCACATTTGCTTTCCAAACTTACTTAATCAGTACTTGAGCATTGGGTATTTTGCACAAATTGCAGTAATCCGCGTAACCATTACTATTAGATTATAATATTCTAATGTATTATTAACATACAAACTTGTTGTTTTTCCCCTAAAAATTATTGACAAAAGTTTAAACATTCAAATAATGTTGGCGCATCGCAATACAAAAAAAAATGAATAGTGCAAGGAAGAAAAGCAGTAGACAGGGCAACTAAAGAATGCTCTTAGTGCAAAGTATGCAAGAGCATACTTTGGACTACTTTGGACCTATGAATGATGCTTTTAGCAGGAAGAGAGGTGTACTTTTATATGTCTGTCTATACGAGCGGTTCATAACGAAATAGCAAAGAATTTAACTACAGATTCCACAATACTAACTCTCAGAAAATACGCAGCAGGAAGGGGAGAACCTGACACAATATGTACCGGCAACGGTACGAATATGAGAGGAAGAGCGAGAGAACTTTAACAATCAAATTGATTCGATAAAGTTGAAAGTAAACGATATTTTGAAAGTGGTTTTAAAAGAAGCCGTTTTAAGATTTGAAGTGCTAAATACCGTGTTAATAATGGAAGCAGAAAGTATTGTCAACAGCCGGCCTATAACTTACGTGTTAGTCTAACGCCAAATAGTTTTCTAATAGGATCATCGATTACCCTAAGAGGATATGGTGTTAATGATTCTGAAAATGGGAATGCGAATTTGTATATAGTCAATTACTTGCAGATCAGTCCTGGAAACGCTGAGTGCGACAATATTTGCCGACTTTAACAAAACGAAGTAAATGATTCGATAAAAGGCAGTCATTAAAAAACGGAGAACGGGTCGTTCGACAATACTATGCCAAGGAATAACCGGATCAGAGGAAGGGATGCCAGTATACATCCCTGGTCACATAGTCAAACAAACGAAATGCAGAATATTTAAGCGACCTGTAACAAAATTATGCAAATTGGATTGTCTAGAGCTGATTGAGAACTAAACAGTTCGCTGTTCTTTTGCGCCGGAGAAATGTTACGGTGTGTGTGTTCAGTGATAGTTTAATATATAAAAATATAAGAATTGAAATAAACATTGAAATAAATTTTATAACGATTTTTAAATAAAACAGATGTTAAAAATAATTTGCAAGATTATTTTTAACAGAACTAACTTTAAAGAAATAACAAGAATGTATTGATCTATGCCTGTATACGTGAGGGAATTGATGCAAATATTTTAATTTTATAGACTTAAGTGTCCCTTATATACCTACTTGCACTTATAGAATTTCAAAAACTACAATAACAAATTCATAATCTTCCTCACACACACTAATGAGCCTCCATGTATATGCAAAATCGTGATGCATCTACAATCATACAACGGCTTCATTTCCTCAATCTTTGTATAATGTATGTACTACTAATAACGATATACCTACTTTGTTGAAGGAAATTGACTGTGGTAGCTAGGCACAAGTAATTTTTATTTCTTTAATTCGGCATTGCCGAATATCTAGGCAACGTTTACTTGATTCTCCTCTTTCAGCCTGAAAACCCTTACGTAAGTTACGAAAAGAAACTGCTGTACGCAAATTTCCCACTTTTTTTTTGTTCCTGCCTGAAATATTGCTAAACTCTTACCAGCTAGCAACGCCATTACGAAACGTCGGTGCGGCCTCTCGAATAAGCAAATTTATCATGGTCGGACGAAGGATGGCAAAAAAGCGAACAACTCGCGAAGTCACCTTCGGATAATCCATTGACCCGCATTCCGCCCAACCGAGAGCGGATAGTTCTCCCGATCTGCCCGCAAGCAATTTTTTATTCGAAACAATTAACTGTCCAAGCTCCTTCGGCGAGGCGCTTTTGGGGAGATAAAATCTCGATAAAAAAAACGGCTTTCGTGAATATCGCAGGCTTTAAAAGCGGGAGACGGTGTTCTTTAAAACTCTTAAACTAATTAAGGCTTACCCGCCGGAAGTTTTCTTTTTCATTAGAGCCGCATTTATCCGCAGACTGACAAGTACACGGCAGTCTGCTGGCAAAGATTGTACGCCCTAGAGCTTTTCGTTCTTGTACGTATACTCAAAGTTCTTCGCAGAGGCTATACCTCTACATTGAGGTATTAAAATCAAACTTATAATGGAAATAAATAAAGCAATTCAAAGTCTAATCTCACATTATTTATTTCATAAAAGCAAGGCGCTTTTGAGCACTAAAGTGCTATAAAATTACATAGTCAAAGTATGTCACTAAAAATATTAGAAGGAGAGCACTTACCAGCATTAAAGGAGTAGAAAAAACAACGTGATTACAAATCATTTCTATTTGTAATCATATTATTTGTTTTTCTCCTTTAGTGTCAGTAACCAGTGGAGATTTGTTAAAAAAGAGGTACAGAGCTGCAGCACTGGCTCCGCATTTTGAATAATAAATAGTTCCTATTGTTTAATATACAAAATGCCTTTTGATTTTATTTGTGCGCAGGTAGGTGTGAATCTGGTAGGAGACAAAATTTTATTTCTTTATGCTAATTACTACTACTTGTACACCTCAAAGGTTAGAAGAAGAGTCTGCAAGTTCTTAAGCAGAGAATTTGCAATTTTGCTTGTGGAACCTACATATTATAAGGAATAGTATAATAACTTTGTTCTTGGTTCCATATCTCTTTTTGATTTCGTTTTTAAGTATGTTCTT
The DNA here is from genome assembly GCA_025024175.1 of Rhyzopertha dominica. Classification (NCBI taxonomy): domain Eukaryota; kingdom Metazoa; phylum Arthropoda; class Insecta; order Coleoptera; family Bostrichidae; genus Rhyzopertha; species Rhyzopertha dominica. The sequence continues at coordinate 41,058,716 of QCXZ01000041.1, read as the reverse complement.
TGCTGTTTGTATAGCAATACCCATCAAATAAGTGGTGTTTGCTTCCTTGTCTGTGAATACGATGTGGGGTTTATCGTTCTGGATGTGCTTATCTGTTATAATTGAGCAATTCCAATAGACCCTGTACTTTTCTCTCACTATTCGTAGCTAATTTGTATTTGTGGCATATTTGCGGATGAACGATGTTCGCAACGTTGTTATGTCTTACAGTATGTTCCTCTGGTGTTAACGTCAACATTCTCCGTTGAAGTGTTACACATTCGGTATATGTCTGACACCACGGATCTGTACGATTTGGGTCCCACTAATCTCTTGTGTACATACCTGCTAGCTAGAAAAGGTGCTACGCGAGTTGGGTCCCACTGGTTCCTCCCAATAAAGCAATTAAAGTATCAAGCAACGATCTATGAGACTGACTTATGCAGAGGATTTTACAGCTTGATGGTCGGCCGTCGTAAACTATTGTATTGTAAATGAGGCTTTTACAGCCTTATGGTCGGCCGTCCTAAACTATTGGGATTAGTGGCACGCTTCAAAGTTCCTAAATGGGCCGTATTCAAAAAAATCTTGTTGGCTAAAATTTTAACTTTTCCACTATAAATTTTTGAAATTTGTTAGTCAATCAATAAAACATAGAATCTTTTATAACAAATTTTATTTAGTGCAGACCTGGCGCGATCCGCGATCTATTTTTATGTGATACTTCATTGGGTTTAAATTTTTCAATGTATAAAATAACAGCCTTTGCATGTCATAACGAACTTATACAAATTTAATATAAATACATACAAATTAGTAAGTAGAAAATTATCTACATTTGTTAGAACAAATTTACAATAATGCACAATAAAATTAATACACGGTATCGATTATGTTCATTACAGCTTGTTAAAAAGCACATTACAAGAGTCAAAAACTAAAAAATATTACTCACTATCCCTTTCACTGCTAAAATCACGATTAACACTACATGCCGCACTGAATTTCTCCATGCATCGACACTTGTTATTTCAGCTTCGCGTCTAATTTTTAGCAGCATTTCATTGCTAAATTTTCCACCGGTGTTCCCTCGTCGAATTCTTTGTTTCAACTGGTAACACTTGTAAACCATTGTGAGCGGTAATCGGCTGTTCGGTGTAATGAGTCTCATAGATTGTTGCTTGTAACTATCCAGGGGTTTTATTACTGAAGATATTATATTCCTTAAAATCTCCTGTTCCTGATATTTTGTCATTCATTGGTTATAAGTTTACATTACAGCCGCCCATTTATAAAATGTGCAATACTTGGGCTAAGACAAATGATCAAAGCAATTTCCAGTTTCAGTTGTAAAGTGAGTGAAAAGGTAAATAACTTATTGCTATAAATAAGTTTAAATTCTGCTTTCACGAATTTATAACCTAGAAGCTGTAAAAAGATGGATGTGTACAAATTAAGAAACTGTGTGCAAGGCATTTATTAAGAAAGAGAGTGAGTTTTACCGAGTACCTTTTTAGATAAATCTAAATTTTTCTTTCGGTTTTTAAGACTGTAAGATATCAAATCAGTGTAGAAAAACAATACATATTGTTTTACTCGCGACTGTTTTCATAAAAAGAAACTTCAAATTTTGAAAATTATTTTTAAGGTACGAACTAAACAAGTGACAATTGTCAAACATGCTTACGTGATATTCAGTAAACAATTAAAGAAAAGCGTGAAAGTTTGTTCAAAATCAAATAGTCAAAACAATATCATACAGCGCCAATACGGCAAAGCTTTAGTGTAAATCATTAACTTGTATTTTAACACACTACAGAAGTGTTATATATTAACATCTTAGGTTTGCATTATTCTTTATGTATAAACATAAGTAAATATGAAATATTTTGAAGGGTGTTTTAGCTAAAAGTTAAATTTTAAAGTTTCTTGGCTTATTTAAAGGGGGTGTTTATATAAAGAAAGTCTTGAAAAATGAAAGGGATGGGAATTTTCGGTTGTTTTCTAAAAAAATGATTTAATAAATCCAAACGAATTTTGGAACAATAGTAATACTCCCCAAATATCTTTCAGCTACACATTCATATAGTTTTAAGTGAAGAACACTACTCCTTTATTTTTGTCAGAAATATTTTGGAGTTTAAGAGATTATTTTTGAAAGCATCCTGTTTCTTTCTTATAGTTTGTTCGTATCTCGCTCCGTTTAGCCATATAAACTAAAATCGAAGTAATTGCATTTCTACATGTTTTATTGTTATTAAGTATATAAGTTATTCAATATACCTATACTTATTTATGCTTTAACGATCTTTATGTGGAATACTAGGTATTATGGAATTTCTAAGAAAATATGTATTATAACACTACGGCTTACTGGGACCCAACTCGCCTATGTTTGGGACCCAACTCACATTGCAGATTACTATACCTGCATCGGCCGGGACCCAATTCGCCTACTCCCGACACCACTGAGTTGTCTTTAATAGTGTTTCCGACAATTTTTTGTTGGAATGACTTGATTTTGAATTGCATGTAGCCTTTTGTCTCTGGGAAGACATTATTCTAAGTAATTTTAAGGCCACGACTGTTGCTGTGTTCTCCATCTCATATTTTTAGCAGTACACTTTGACTATCTAATTTTATAGCACTGAGATGATCACTTTTTAGAGCTCGAAAGCGCTCTGCTTTTATGATATAAATAATGTAGGATTAGACTTTGTACCGTTTTACTCATTTCTGGATCACCCAACCCACTTAGAATGGATCAATTCATCATCTTCAAACTTATATAATATTGGGGTACGGGACAATCTCATTTTCAGCTGTACACAGCTACAGAGTCGGCTCGAATAAATGCGGGGGACGAATGAAACTCTTGGGGAGCATTGAAACAAATTTTATAGAACAGAGCAATAATCACACAAAAAATTTATATAAATAGAAATTAAACGCTGTTCGTTGGTAAGTGCATCGTTGAGAGCGCCTGAGCCAATTTGCCTAATTTTTTAATGTTCAAAATATTATAAATAAGGTTTTTATAGAAAAAAATTGGAAAGGTTTCCTGGAAACTTTGTAAATTTGAGAATAAGTGAAAGTGCTTTTTGCCATAAGTTTTTTTGTATGAACTCCCGATTATAAAAAACTTACGATTCGCGAAATTCTTTTTTTCTTGTTGTGCTCGCTATGGTCCTGGGAAAGTCTGGATCAAAAGAAAATTTAAGATTTACGGAAATTTTATATTTTTTACCGAAAAAGTCCAATTGAATATTTTGGTTTAGAAAACGCGTTTAGTTTAAATTAAAATAAAATTGCATTTCTTATATACGTGCGTACATGTTGTTTGGTAGCTGATCCATTTGGCTACTACAAATTTGTTTAAACATTTTTCTCTAAGATTTCAAATAAAGTTGTCAACTGGGTGAGCACGAGGGCATCTTGTGTATAACCTAGAAAAATTCAGCTGACGGTGTTTACTTGTGTTTTTATAATGTCTTTTAACCTCATTGATGGACTACCGTACTGCTACCCATCAAGGTCGTGCCAGCTAACGGCCATATTTCTTTACAAAGTTCTGTTACGATTGACAGTAAAAGTCTGTCGCTGTCTCCCGGAGTATAATTTAGTTACACGTATAATATACATTTCTTTTTGGAGGGCAAGAAAATGCCGTCTAAAAGTGGGCTACATAAGGTAGCGTGATGATTAGAATCGCAAATCAAATCACTCAGATAAGAAACCCAGATAATCGTGGTCAACAGCTTGTCAGCGTCGACAAACAAATGGTATTTACGTTATCGCTCTGAAGTTATACATTTACTACGATTTCCACTTTACCAGCCTGATGTTTTAGCATATTTCAGATTTGGATAAAGAATTGAAAAAGAGTAGTGAATGGAAATAAATTAATAAAGGACTGCGGCAAAATTCATTTGCATACAGCACGCCATGCAAAAATAATTATAATAAATTAAATAAAATAATTAGACCACTGCGATTGTTTTGAGTGGACTTCCTTCCTGATTCAATTACTTCCACATCCAACGGAAGGAAAGTAGTGTATCGCGAAAAAAATTTTCAAATATTTGAGCAAAAAAGAATTTCTTTCGAAATACTTAATATATGAACTTGAAATTTGGCGAACATATAAATCTGAACTACCCAACGCGATTTGTTTGTGGGGTAAGTATTAATAATTTTCGTGTTATTTGGAAACAACAATTTTAAAATTTATATATTTTTACTAAATACTTTTTATTTTTTGGGCCTATTCGACCCTTTAATTCAATTAGGACACTCTTTTATCCAAAGTCAAGCTTTCGATCTTTAATTTAGATCTTCTTCAGGACAAAGGAAATTTGAGATTATTAGTGATAGTTATTTTAACATTATTCTACTATAATTATGGAAAATTCTGTACGAAATTATATTGAGACGTATTGTCAAATTCAAATTCAAATTTGAAATATCACGAGGACTTTTTGTCTTAGAAAAAATGTGTAGAGAGAAAAAAATGCTCAAAACTTGATTACTAATCATATAGTACAAGAAATGAAAACGTAAATGTCATTTTGGCGATTGGATATGGAAGTATTGATTCAATTTGCAGCGGATTTTATATTATCTCCCATATGTACTATTAATGTTTTCCGATGTGTTGTATATTAATCGTTGTACATTATCAGTAATCGACTTTACTTACAAGAAGAAACGTTGCAACTTTTATGTATTATACATAATCCCTGAAATAGTTCAATTAACTTGGTATTCAAATAATGTACTTCATACTAATAGGAATCAATTCAAGTTTTCGTTGCGTATGTTGATAAACGGTGTAACGGAACGTGGAATAATGCATTCATTGCCCTGCAGAATGGATGATTGGCTCTATGAAAAAACAAATGTATGCAACTGTGTTTAAATCGTTTTAAAAATAAGGTTTGAAGGTGTATAGAGCACAGCTTTGCATTGCCGTCTTGGGGAAGATAGTAAAATCTTTCGATTATTTTGCAACATATTAAATTTGTATTTTATAATTAAATATAGATTTAATTGTTTGTCGAAATGCTAATGAACTTAGTTGCAATACTCGTGTAAAATTAAAGTCATTATAAAACATAGACAACAGATTTTTTTCTCTTCCATCAGTTACATGCAGAACTGTTGTTTAGCATTTTCTTTCTTTCACCTAGGCTGGTATATTTTAGGAACAGATAACTGGTATTTATCATTCTTCATAGTATTCCAGAAGCATACTTAGCTATTTAACTTACCAAGGAATAGACACCTCTATGATATTAGTTTTAGTTTTAGTAGATATTATTACTACTATGCAACTTTGATATCTATGTGCAGTCAACAAAAGTCAAAATATGGTTATGGAAAAAACGGTCTTTTTTCTCTATATCTTATATTCAGTGAACGCTACATGTTTCGGTTTTTAACTGAAGACCACCTCTAGGACCACAAGAAACGTTTAAGATATTGTACCTATCTATGTAAAAATCTGATCTTACTCAGTACTCACGTTTGAGAACTTTTGTCATCTTTTATTTTGCTAAACGGTTCGCCATTTGTAAAGTGAAAGAACATTAAAAATTGAAATGTGCATGCGTAATTTTGTTAATTCGTTTTAAGGATTGTAGACCAGAAGATGATGGCTCCAGTCCAATATACATAAATAACTACATTGTTATTACAATACATAAGCAAATTATCAATTCACATATTATAATATGCGTACAAAGGTGAGAAAGGTTATAGATTTTTATCAAATTCGATATTTCGAAATTGGTCTGATGATTTAGTACGATATTTTTCCTTATTTCCAACTAGTTTGTAAATTTCTAATGATTTAAAGGCCAATAGCAAGATATTATTTGAATGTTCAAACAAAATTTTGAATCCTGTGTTTAAATCAATATCAATTTCAGGTGATTTGTAAATTAAATTGTGTATTATCCGGATTGTTTAAATTTGGCAAATGCTTACCAACCCGAGTCTTAAAATTTCTGAATGTCTTGCCAATGTAATCTGCAATCTGCATATTATCTGTCTAATTTGCCTCTTTGATCCTTTATTATTGGGGCAAAATGTATATTTTATTTAATCAGTGCGGCAGAAAGAATTTTTATAAGATATTGAGGTTTTTAATTATTGTTTATTTAAATATTTAGTCAAAATGAAATTATTATGTTATTCAAATTTTGTTCCCTCATTTACTCACCCAAAAAAAAAGCAAGTAATACAAAGCTTTATGCAATTCCGACGAGAAAGAAATTGATAATTAAAATCTGTCGTAATATACACTAATAATTTGGTTACTATTATTGTGTTTTATTTGGAGTTCCCTGTTATTTTATTAAAAATGTTGCGCTTTGTGTTACACTTACATACTGAACTAACACCATGCTAATAGCGTAATCGTCTCAATATTAATGCTGCCTTAACTTGTTTTTAACCTTATTATCTCCTTGTTTCAGCCGAAGTGGATATCCTGAAGCTAATCAATGTTTCCGCCAAAGACCAAGGCGTTTCCGCCGTGGAAGGTCCCATTCCCAACTATCCCGCTTACAAGTTTCGCCTGCCTTTCGGCAATGTGCCGCTATCTAATTCCACGGCCGTCACGGCAGCTATGTCAGCACCCTACGGCTTCACCGTCGTCTTCCTCTACCGTCAGCAGAAGGGCAACCTAGGTACACTTATGTCAGTTAACTCGCCCGGTAGGTTAACGCCGTGGTTTCAGCTGATATCGAACTTGAAAACGGGCACGCTTACGCTGAAATACAGGGTGGAATCGTCGCCTAGGTTGCACCAGATCGACTGGAGGTTGCCCAGTCATCATAGGAAGGCTCCGTTGGCTGGTAAGTCTCCTTTTTTTCTTCTTTATTAGATGCGCACTTGAAAGGCTGGAGGCGTTATTTATTATAAGATATTATAAATCATGCTTAGAATCCAATTTAGACATTTGATAGTATCATTGTACTAGCATAATTCTATAACCTTTCAAGCCTCAAGAAATATATTTAACATCAAAGGTAACATTTATTATATGTAGTTAATTTTCATTTGAATTTAAAAATTATGTCATTGTCATCTATTATTAATTTTTCATTGTATCACATAAACTGATAACTCGATTCCGATACTGTAGATAACTACAGTGCCATTGGTTAGTTTATGATCGAGCTTTTCCAAGGTATTTGAAATGGTTAACTTATTTGCTGACGGACATAAAAATAAAGGCGTCCTGTAAAACTTGTTTTATTTCAATAATCATTGTTGTACATGTTCATTACGCTAACGTAACTAAGCTTTGAAAATTGACGGTAAGAACCTAAAATATTATAACGGTTAGATTATGGATGGCCTAATTTTCTACGCATAATGCCACTGCAACAAATTAAGTAGCTTGATTCAGTGTAGTTCAAAATAACTGTAGCTACATGTGTACGAASGTGAATGCTTTCAGCGTATATAATGTAAGATAATATATCTCGGAAAGATCGCTGTCTCTTGAAAACACTGACAAAAATTTATTAGTCTGACGTTTCGATTACACCTGTAAATTTGCCTGACACAAGTTCAAACAAAATTTTGATAGTAAATAAACAAATTATCAAGGAAGCGTGACGTCATAGAAACAACGTGCCAACCTGATAAAAAAGAAACTAACGACGAAAAAGGAACTACCTACCTACTAGATATACGCCAACTACTTGGTAAACAAAAACTACAAAATAGCCTTCCAAATGTCACCTAACTCATAATTTCCACAATCCCTATTAAAATTATTAGTATTCCTACAAATTCCTATAGCTTCTTTTATTAAACGTTTGTGACAATATTTTTCTCTATGTAAAATTTTTGTTTTATCAAAGTCAATCATGTGTTTAGTCAAATATGAGTGTTCAGCTACGTTAGATTTATCTATTTGTTGCAGCCTAGTAGCACGTATGTGTTCTTTCAAACGCGTACCTACTTTTCTTTTAGTTTGACCTATGTAACACTTGCCGCAAGAACAAGTAATTTTGTAAACACCTTCACTCTCTAAATGTACTTTATCTTTATTAGAACTTATAATTTTATCTAAATTATTATATGCACTATCAACAACTAAAATATGGCGTTTTCTAAGCATCCTGTTTAATTTTTCCGAAAGGTCTTGTACATAAGGCAAACTCAACTTCAATTTACTCTGTCCTGGCTGAGAATTTTCTTGATTTAAATGAGCACTTTTATTAAAAACTGACGCTGATTTAAGATGATATATTTCTTTTTGTAAAGAACTTTCGTCTGAGATCCTTTGTGCTCTAACAAATAACGTCCTTATAAGACTATTCTTTTGAGAGGGAGGGTGGTGAGATGTGGCATGTAAATATATGTCTGTGTGTGTAGGGTTTCTGTAAACCTTGTGTCCTAACTGTTCAGTGTTTATTCTGTAAATTTGGATATCCAAGAAAGGTAAACTACCATTGCTTTCTAATTCCATAGTAAATTTTGACTGTTCAAATGATTTAGAAACCTACCCAACTCTTCTATACCGTGGGGCCAAATAACAAATGTGTCATCTACGTACCTATACCAACATTTTGGTTTAAACTGAAAACTTATTATCGCTACCTGTCAAAATTTTCCGAGAAAATATTATCTTGTAGCTACATCTGGCTCTGTATTAATTTGTTGAGCAGTGATTTTCCTCTACGTTTATGCATTCAGGCCTTTCACGACTCGATCGAGGACTGTCGTAGCGAACGCACGCGCCCGAACTGTGCTTTGAGTTTACAGCTTTATTCGTGCGATAAATAAACCACCTATAACTGTTTATCTAATCAATATTGCAGGCTCTTGTATTAGTGACCAACATATCTATATCAATATACCTGAGTCTGAATCTTCAGTCTGCAAAATAAAAAAGGCCAAACTTAGTGTAAACCTTAAAACATGATATATAGATAAGGTACAGCGAGCATAGTAACAAGTAGACTGTCCAAGCTGTAAGAGACCATAAACATCAAATATACACTGAAATGCATCGGTAGAGAAATGCTGAATTAAATAGACATATTATAACAGGCTTTACCCCCAAAAACGCAGTAAATTTAAGGTAAGGCTTTAGCCTTCACTATTTTATTGCAAGGTTGACGGATGGCGCTCATATTTAGTGGAAAACATCACCAATTAAATAACTTTATTCAAAATCTGTCGTTAGCCAAAGGGGGGCGTACCTTCGCATTCAAATAGAAATCCAAAAGCGTAAGGATTCATTCCGCCGCGCTTTGTATTTATAATACATTATAAAGTATACCTAATGTTTAGGACATATAGAAAAGAATTTCGAAACCTGTCACACTGTGAAGGCTCTTACCGGCAAATAAAAGGCTTTTTTCTGTCTTCTGATTTACAGTAGCAGTATATGAGGTGAAAGTATAAAGTATAACTGACGTAGACGTTTACCTATCTTCTCCACAACATGGAACTTGCATTCTCTGATATACCGGCATCTCTTTCTCCTACAATTAATTACTTCCACATCCAACGGATGGGAAGTATTGTATCACGAAAAAAAATTTCAAAAATTTTTATTTGCTCATTCGCTTTAAAATGGTCGAAAACGCAAAAAAAAACAAAATTTGAGCAAAATAAAATTATTGTCTGTGTGTCTGTGTGTCTGTAAGTCTGTGTGTCTGTGGTATTGTTTGTGGACACGATAACTTTCGAAAGACTTAATATATGAACTTCAAATTTCGCAAACGTATAAATCTCAACTACCCAAATCGACCTATTGTTTGTGGGGTAAGTAGGGTATCGGGAAGGGGGCAAAATTGGGGGGTAACTACCCTTTTTGCAAATTTTTATTTTTTTTTAATTTAGTTTTGTTTTAGTATGTAATTAGTAGTATAACTGCGAGTATTATCAGCTCTTATAAATTTTCGGTGCAGCAAACTGTTTGAAGATATTAGCAAAAAAGCGTCACTTAAAGAAAACGGGTTTTCCTAAATATCTCCGAATATATTTAATATATTTAAAAAATGAGAATACTATCAGATAGTAAATAAAATTTCTCACAGAAAGTGTCTTAGAATATTTATCCAAAATTTTGACATTTTCGAAATATTTCCAAAAAACCTATTTTCGACCCTGCTCGTACGATTTTTTTTAAATTTTGGTATTATATAGAAAATCAAATTTCTGATCAGAAAGCACTCTTGTAATTTTTTTTGTTAAGTTAATAATTTTCGAGTTATTTGGAAAAAACCGATTTTAAAAATTTATATATTTTTGCTAATATCACGAGGACTATTTGTCTTTGAAAAAGTGTGTAGAGAGAAAAATTGCTCAAAAGCTGATTACTAATCGTATAGTATAAAAAAGAACGTAAATGTCATTTTGACTATTGGATGTGGAAGTATTGATTCAATTTGCAGCGGTTTTTTACAGTTGTTATTTTAATAAGATGCGAACCCCCCCCCCACTAATGCCACTCTTTAAACATGGTTTCACAAAAACGAGGTGTGCTCATATCGTCTCAGATACATTCAGAAACTATATTCACTATTGATAGGAAAGGGATATTTGGAGTTCTTTATAGCACTCGATTCTGATTTTCTACCAGAAAACTATTGCAGTGAAGTTTGTGTACACTGCGCTTTTATCAGAAACATAATTAGACCCAAGAACTTAAGTTTGCATCATTTTAGGACAAGGATAACCCGCTACTGAGAGAACTGCAGTTCTTTTTTGTAATTATGTCGACATTATAAAATTACTTGGTTGGAAGTTAAATTTTAGAATTCATATGCTTATAGTCTTCCCCGGGAGCATGCACCATCGCACAGCGAATTAACAATAATCCAGATATTTGCAAGTGAAAGCAGACGACCGGCGTTGCGCGAATTGCAGAAATGTACAGCTCCGGGACAATAGAGCGATGTACATTGTACTCTCGAACTTGTAATGAGCAAGGCATTACGAAGTTAAGTCCTGAATTTAAACATCAGGGACAATTAATTGCCTTAGCAGATTTGGTGCATTAGCAAAGCGGGGAGTGCGAGCTTGCATTTCCACCAACTCCGCTTCATCCTTGGAGGCGTTTAGTTAGTATCTAGGCAGCAGCAATTGTCGCAGCATGAATTTCAAATTATTAATGGACTAGTTCAGTTCCTGCTATCTTGTCGGCTAGCTAGCAAAAAGGCAATTCTCGGCTAATGTTTCAAAGGTGCATTCATTGTGAAACATTCAGAATCAGTTAGGTAGCTTAGAAGCAAGCTGATTGGATGTACGTGCTTTGCCTCACTCGATTTATCAGATAACTATTGACGAACATTTCGATCTAAAGGTCATTGTCAAAGAGATAGCGTTATACTAAACTCAGATGTGCAGAATTTTGTCTACGTCCCTCTTTTTTAAAGGGGTTGTAAAGTAGAGTGGTAAAATTCTCTCGCCTGGATTTTGAAGGTCGGCTTCATAATTTCGGCAATATCAAAGGCGTACTGGACAAGGGATATTTCTATTTACGTATTTGCCAAATATTTTTTTCTCATGCTGAGCTTTTTTAATTTCCAAAAGTTGTAAAAGGTTTAGTTTTTTACCTTTACTTTCGCAATGTAAGGCTTTGATGTTATTTTCATCTAAGTAGTGACTATTTTTTATGAAATGGTTAGCAAAACCGGATTGTCTTATGTATATCATATCACATTGTACGCATTTGAATTGGTAAATGCCGCTTTTGGATTTTGGCTCATTGTTAACTAGAAGACCTCCCAAATTGCACTTATTACCTGTATTGTTTTTATTCCGAACCTATTCAGCCTATTTCTAGCACTAATGATTTTTACACAATTTGTTGTTGTTCTTTATCATTTATGTTAGCATTGTACAGCATTCTTTGCAGAATAACTTTATATTGTTTTTTTAAGTGTTTGGTCAACAATTTTTGTGTCCTATCTATTGTTAAAGGCTATTTAATTAATTGTTCTCAATTCCTTTTCAAAATTTCTTTTTTAAGTGGTTAATTTATTAGCCTGTTTATTAAGCTATATCGAACACGGAATGCTTAAATTGTAATGATTGATTTGAGCAAGCCAGGATTGTAACATCTGACTGTGTTGGTTCTCTATAAATATCAAACTCAATTTTATTGTTCTTTACCGACAAAGATAAGTCCAGAAAATGAAGAACTTCATTCTTTTTTTTTCTAGGGTAAGTTGAATCGTTTTATTTATTGCATTTAAGACTTTTAAGATTACATTCAACTGCCTGTCAGTTCCAGTCCAAATACAAAAAAAAAAAAAACATCGTCATGATATCTGGTCCAGAAAAACACATCCTTGATCATTTCATTTTTCTTTGCAAAAAGCTTCTGTTCGAAATTCGACATGAAAATTTTGGCCAAGACTGGAGACAAAGGTGAACCCATTGACAATCCATCGCCTTGCTTGTAGAATGTATCATTGAACGTAAATAACTGATATCTGCAAATTTCCACAATATCCAATAGTTCAGTTTTTTGTGTGTTTGATGGCAGTTGTGGCAGTTTTCTATTTTATTTTTGAGAATTTTTAGAAGTTCATTTAGAAGGATAGAAGTGAAAAGATTTGACACAACAAATGACACAAGGATTTGGTATCGATAATTCTTTTACCTTGTTCGTCGTCGTCGATCATAAGAGTTATTGTCAGAGTTATCTGCAGAATTGAGTAAGACAAAGCACATAGTTCAACCAGCTTGTTTTCCAGCTACCTAATTGAAATTCTTGGTGTTGTTATACGAGAAGAAAAATCGCGTACCTGAAGCACCAACTAAGAACTAGTAGAAAAATTGGTATGGAATAACTTCGGTAAGGTCAATATTCACAAAAAACAAAATATTTATAAATATAGATAACGTGTATGCTTATTTTTATAATTGTCCATTCCAGTGTTTTCACTGAAAATACGCGAATCAGTTACGTGTACTTACTAACGTTAAATAAAGCTCCCCCTGGCTCAAATGAATGTCGTTTATTTATAATTTTCAAAGTATTCTCGTCCACAATCAATGCATTTTTGCGCTCGCGAAAACTATCCTGGAAAACATTTCTTCTGGCTGCAGTTTGTTAAAGAAATATCTTTTCTTTGGTGTCCCTCCTCCAAGCAGATATCTATATTGCTAAAGGTAATAGTCAGTGAAAAGAGAAGAAGTCCAAGCATTTATTGTGAGTATTAGTAACGACCTAAAAAGCTACTATAGAGCAAAGGCAGAAACAGAATCAAATGAAGCAATTACATTAAGAGGCAGGCAACGTAAATGATCTTTTTTATGTAGTCTGCTACTAAAACCTAAATTTTATATTATTGGATCAGATGCGTCAAGAGCCCTATTAAAAACATCATTTAACTTGAGACGTCTACTGCTATTTCGCGCGTGCATTTCTCTGTCCCTCTTGTATAATTTATTTATTCACTCTGATTCATGCTCGCCACAATAAATCAAACAGGTAATGCGCTGTTTAAAATAATATTGTTTGCCGCGCACCAGAATTTTATGTACATACCAGGGTTGGCATGATTAAAACAAAATGTTTAAAACAGAATGTTTTAAACTTGTTTGGAACAACGCTTCTGTTTAAAACTTTGTTTTAAACAAATGTTTAAATCATTTGTTTTAAACAGTGATTTTTTTTACTAATGTTTTAAACAGTGTTTTTTTACGACTATTGTATGATATTCATTAATTATTACTATTATGCTCGTTTACTCTCCACAAATAGATAAACAGGATTATTAGTAATTACATATCTACATAATGTCACCTTACATTTGCATAAAAATGAATTGAATTCAAAACCAGGCCCAGTTTTTATCGATATAACAGTTATAGAAATTAATAATAAACTTAATATTTTTTCTGTAGCTATAAATTACAAACATTTTAAAACAACAAATAAAAATTTTAAGCTTATCATAACATTTGTATTTCTGGTACAATACAACAAAACAATAAATAAGACGTTCATTCAGTACTTACTAGATAATTATATATTTAGCATAATAGAACAAATAGTTATCAGAACTTGGGAATATAAAAAACAATAAACAAGGAATAAKATATTTTTACTAGTGCAAGCATATCTTTTTTGCACTTCTTGCATCGAGCTCGCATTGTACTATTTTGCACCTTAATTTTGTCTAKTTCCACACTGCAATATTCCTCCTACTGGTCATTATAATTGTTGAACATTAAACTTAAAACATACAAGGTCGGTTCCTATTCTCTTTGTTAAAGTTGATATTAGCTAAAATCAAACCCGTAACCAGTATGTGATTTGTCTGGATTTTAAGAACAGAGTTGATTTTCGCTTAAAAAGAAAGAAAAGAAAGAAAAATCGGCTCATAATAACAAAAATTGTCGCGTAATCGTAGTCACCTAAGGATTTTTAGACAACTGCTACGTTTTGCGTCATCTACTCGTATTTATTTTTACTAATACACATAGTAATTTATATGAGAGTGCATGTTTAAAACAGTGTTTAAAACGTTTTAAACATGTTTTCAACTAAGTAAGAAAAAAAACATGTTTACAACAATTTAAACATGATTAATTTAAAAAAAAAACTGTTTTGTTTAATTAAAAAAAAACATGTTTTTTGCCAACCCTGGTACATACAGATGCTAGCATTGGATACCATCAGTTATACTGTTCTACATAGCAATTGCGGACTCATTGCAATATGTTTTCAGATAGATCTAGGTTTAGTGGATACTGACAAGAGAGTGCAAATAAAGATTTCGAAATCGATTAATTAAGTCTTCATATGTATGAGTTATTTGAGCAGATAGCTTTGGTTGACTGAATACACGACGAGACGCATTGCCATCATTAGCAGTTCCAGATCCATTACTTTTTGGTTTATTCACATTTCTTTCCAAAATCTATCTTGAATTTGTAGTTTCCGCTGTTTAAACAATTCTTTTTCTGTTGCACCCCGTACCTACCTGCCACGTTTTAATATTGATTCTGTATGAAATGTGTAGAATACATTCAAAGAGCATATCCAATCTTGTAGGAGACTAATTTCATACTGGAGTGTATTTGGTTTGGGGTCGTAGTTTGAAATATTTTGGGTATTCTGCAACATATAGGCCAAACTTAGGAGGATTTTGTACTGCGGTTAAAACATTAAGCATCTTACTATCAATAATTGATGTCAAGCACAAATAAAATTTAATGTCTAAAATCTTTCCGTCTGTTACACTTACATCAAACTGTGAGTAATTTTGTAAATTTTTGGTCCAGATTTGATTTTTTCCGTAAAAATATTTTTTTACTTTCTTTAATGTACTAGCGTTTTAAAGGTCTACAAAAATTAATTGACTGTGGTGTATTACTATTTCAGAAAATGGTATTTGTGTTGGTTGCAACTAATCGTAGAGGGACAAGTGTAGTTGCAAATAAATTAGAATAATCTGAATCATTCACGTTACATGTAAACTTTTGCTTGTAATTTCATTGAGCTGCGGTTCCATCACAACCACAGCATAGGTCGATATTCTCGTTAATCTTAGCCTATATATTAGTATTTATACTTACATATTGCTTAACAACTACATTCTGTAACTGGGCAATACGTTTTGCTGTGTGGTTTAATAAATTACATATAGAGGTACTTTGGCAAAGGTTTCAGTTACCGTTATATCCATTACTCGACATTCCAATTTTCCTTTCAATACGGCGTTTCCTTCTTTACTTTCTAATCGAATATTCATATACTGGCTTTTAGATAAATTGTTATCAAGTAAAAAGGATAGAGATACAACGGACAAGCATTGCATTATGACTCCTAAGGGACTTTCTTAGTTGTGAAGGTAAATAAGGTAGTTTAAAACTGCAACCAAGTCCAGATTTGTCCAGGTTCTTGCAGCAGTACTGGCAGCATGAGTTAGGACTTCATGAATGGAGTCGCTAGTCTCAATTTTAATCTTTGACGCTTTATGTCTTCTTGAACGCTTCGATTTCTTATTGTAAGGTAGAGAGGGACAACAAAATGAACTAGATGAGTCGAAGAAATGCAGTGGACTACCTTCTCTGGTAGACATGCAAGCTTTCACAGTATTACGTAGCCATTGTTTTTTTAGACTTACGAACCTGTTTAGCATCCTATTACACGACTGCCATTTGTTTTGAAATTGTCTGCATGAACGTCCAGCCCTTTCTATTATTATTTTGAGATGACTTTCGGCAGACTCGCACTCGTAACCGCAGAACATTTTTCTGAAATGCTATTTCCTTTGTTACTAAAAGCATCAAACAAGGCATCATAAGTGACGCAAGGGTGGCCTAAAATTAAAATTTCTCTTAAAAGGGCAGTGACGAATAGAAACAGATTTTATACACTTATACACCCTTTACTATGCTTTTGATCAAGAATTATGTTGGCCAACCTTGGGCAATTAAAAAAAGGTTGCCAATAAGCAGTAGTAATGCAAGACTTAAAACAAAAGATTTCTGTTTTGTTTTAGAACTAATTACGATTCACATTTTTGTAATCCSTGTGTTCATCTTGAAAATAATTCCACGCACAACTTGTACAGTTCCACAAATGTTAATTTTTTATGAGCAACAACTAGCTTAGTGACAAAGTGACAAATTTGACAGTTCTCTAGATTGCTTTTTTCAATTTGATAGATAAAATAGAGTTGATGTATCAGTTATGAATGGATTTCAACCTATTACGCTCATTTTGCAAGAAGTCTATTTTTGCCACCATTTAGACCTACCTGGCAGCTACCTGGATCACTACATGTTGAACAGTGCAAATGTATTACCAATGTCATGTATCGCCTTAAAGATGAACATTGTGCATTATAGTTTTGTGAAGATAATTTACTTTTTTGAGGTTGTGGGTACAAGGCCAAAGCTATTTGATGTACTTCTGTAACTTTGATCCAATGTTGGACAAATAAAAATTTAATGTGATAATTAATAGGTGAGCGCACCGGATTTGTTAAGCATATTGTGAAGTTTTTTTTTATAAGAGACTGTACCAGCTAGGAAGTTTTGGTTGCTTATTGATTTTTTTTTCGCAGAAAAAGATCAAATACAATTTATTGTTACTGATATGTTCTTATTTCTATGTCGACGATAAGGTATATGGTATGTTTTGTAAAGAAGCAAAAGGGTTTCGAAATAAGGAGCAAGCTAAAAAAAAACGAGCAAAAGTATGAGTTTAAATGGGCGTATGCACGCAGGTTATATTACAATAACGTATATATCGATCTTGCAGAAAGCTTCAACGCAACTTATATTCGCAGCTTATATTAGATCTGCATATATGCATATTCCTTCGAGTAATCTGGTATATATACACAGTGTGAAAGGCACGCAACAATGAAATGCACTTGTTATATAAAAATTTACGATATAACAGCCCAATTCTAAGGTATTCAAATTACTGCGCTAGTTGGAAGGCCACCAAAATGAAACACCATACCAATTTCAAAATCGCTTCCGCAATTTCATCTAAGTCAGTGTGTAATGGTCTGCGAATAAGCTCTGCCACAGGAAGAATGGAAACAACGTCCTTCTAGAATAATTCAGCAGACTTTAAGCTCGACTGAACCTTGCACAACGTTTGCATATTGATTCTATAAACCGATTTCATGCTTTGGTGAGTTTCCGTATTGCAGGTGGATTGGTTACTTGCTTGCGAATGAGTCGATCCAATTACCACAGCTACAGAATAACAAAGCGGTAAAGTTTGTAGAAATGSAACTGRAGAGGGATGGTTTCGTGTCATGAATAAGTTGCGTCTTATGTGCAACGGYCGATTTCAGATAAGCACATTGAGTCTAAGACGATGGAATCCTGWATCTGAAATGCACGAATAGCGTTCTAAAGATAAGTGTAAAAGTGCTGTGTCAGTCCCAAATATTGGTGGAATTACTAGCGTAGTGTCCGAAGAGTATTGATGTCTGATTGATATGATGATCAGTTGAGAATATTGAAGAAAAAAAACTTTCACAGAACAAATAACACCAAAATTGAAAACTGATCTATAACTCTACGTGTAATATTTCTGCGGAACTGAACAACTCAAAGTTTGTATTCTCTTTTTTAATTCCAAGTAGTAGAGAGCTTTTGGTTAACAGTTTTGAATGGTTCTTATAAAATCATCTGCGTTCTTCTTCCTCTAGTGAAGTTTTGATTTTGATGTTCATGTTTTCAATTTAATAATATTTCATAGTTCTCCCAGTCCTCTAAGATTATATTGCCAAAGTAAAATATTTTAACTCCAATAATGAGGGATTACTTACCACATTAGAAAATATCCACAAACAGCTTATCATCACTCCCGGCTGCAGGGTACAGGCTATATTGCTTCAGGACCGTAATCAGTCCATTTGGCCTTAGCAATTTATGTTTATATAGGTACATAAAAATGTTATCGCGTGTAGCACCCAGTAATAATATTAATTGTCCGTAATAAGCTAAATTGTTACCTTTAAGATTATTTATTCAAAACCACTATCACTAATGTTTTCAAGAAATTCACTGTTACTGTCCTAATCAGAATTTAAATTAATTATTAAACCGTTCTCATATACATTCGCATACTTTTTACACTTTCCGGTGGTAATCTTATCGACTTCGTTCGTAATAACGTGCACCACACTATAACACTTAAATTAGGAGCATTATTGCGCCTCCTAATCCCTTTTTTAAGATCACTCCAAATAAGTTCAATAGGATTGAACGCAATACTAAGGAGGCAGTCTCGCTCCTGTATGTCCTTTTTTACAATTTCATCGATGCATAGGGATCTTGTTTTGCGGTTTTGTTTGGTACTTCAATGTTACTTATCTTTATACGGGGCTTCTATAAATGATTCAAGCAACGCAGGCGGCGTTGATTTCTGAATTCTTTGTGCCCCTTTTGTAACTGCTGCCAAGCTACAATCAACGGCGATAGTAACTACTGAAGGTTCCAGATCAATATCACCCTATAGCTCCAAAATGTGAGCTTTCTGCAACCTTAAAGTTAATTATCGTACAAAACACTACAGAATATGCTGAAAATACACACTCCCTGGTGTTTTCTTATATTAAAATATATCACATAATTCACTAATCGACAGATGGCAAGTAACCAATAGCTTTATTCAGGTTCTTGAGAGGCGGCAAATTGATTTAATCCATAAGCGCCCTGGATGCACGAATCATTTACAGAAACCCTGTATAATCAATGATGTCCTGTTTACCGGTAGCCTGATTTGGTTTATTATTCAACTGTTTATAATAGTATTTTGCCATATACATACACTGTTAGGAGGTAGAAACGACAACAGCTGTTTTGTAAACCAAGTTTGAAATAGTGTAGCTTTCATATCTTGATGATAATTGGCAGAACATTTTTTATGTTTCTTGCTTACAAGAGAAGTGCGTTACGGCCCCATCCGTTACTGTCACATGTGTGCAAAATGATTAATTCTTTTGCCGCGCAAAGGAGTTGTATTTAAACAGAATTAATTGTACCGTGGGTAAGACCTTTTTTACATAATATGAATCAAACCATGTTTCGTCGAGGTAAACTATATTCTGCCCTCCATCACAATACTTTTTTATCTGCGTAATGTGTATCAGTTTTTCTTTAATGTTTGATTCCATAATGATGGCCATTATTTTGTTAAGTGCTTTTAAATTAAAGCCAATACTACGTTAATACAGTTTGAGTGTTTCGTCACAACATTCACTTTTGTGTCCTGAATCGTTTAATCTTAGTTTCAATGTAGAAGTCGTAAGTACAGTATTTTCTTTACACATTATTAAAGGTTGTTTCTATCCACTTTTTTTTTGGCCCGTAACTCTCTTTATGGTTTTTTGAATGACCGTATATGGGATTTTTGTTAGATCATTTGGAACTTTGGTCGGGTTAGGACCCATCTTAATCAAACCCTCATACACATGCATTATAATTTGACGAGCGTCTGGATGCAAATGACGTCTTTCCTTTAGTGATGGCAGTTCACCGTTGTCGCTGTCAACTGTCTTTCGGCACCTGAAAAGAACATGAACTAGACGATCGGTTGTCAAGTAAATACAACTTGTTTGTAATTATTCTACGTGCTATACATCTTTTTAAGCAATTYCCATWTATATATCTATACTAAGGGGTTAATGGCTATTTATAAAGTCTGTGTAAGTCCTGACAKGCAGGTACCTTATACAGGTATAAAAATCAGAGAAGTGTACAGGAATATTATTCAAATTCATATCTAGAACTATTCTAAATGGCACCGTATTGTCTAGTCCACACATAATGATAATTTCCAACAGGGAACTGGAACAATAGGGCCACAGGGCTTTAGGAAACTCATTGTGAGGTGATTGATTTTTCACAAAGGGACTCTCAATATAACCTTATATGAATTGGAAAACTATGCGTTCCTCAATTGGTAGCAGTGACATTTAATTGTTTATTGTGTAATTTGATATTCAATACCTGGCGGTTTTCAAGATGTTTAAGAAAATGTAGTGCTTTTAATACAAAAAAAATCAAACAGCCTTTTTCACTGACGATTTTTTTAAGAAGATTTTAAAAAATAGTCTTGTTATCTTAAATGGCTTACAATTATTAGCAAAATGATCCTGCCTACAACGCTACCGCCGAAAGAATATTTTTCCTGAGGAATATTTAATGGACTTGCGAACAAAATTGTTTATCTCGATATCAGAACAGTCAAAAGCAAATTGATAATTTTGCAAAATTTAACGTTGCCCCGTAATGGATGTCTTAGCAGAATACGAAATGGCAAGCCCTTGACATAGTTATGAAAAGCAACAAGCACTTGCGTTCAGTAAAAGTCTATTTCTACATTTCAATTAACATGCCGCAGCCAATTATTTGTTTATTGTTTATTTATTAATGAAGAGAGATATAGACAAAATAAGTCAAAAGTATGAAATAGCCTGTTTATTTCGGTAAATATGAACTTTATATAGAAATTCTCGTAACAAAAGTTTTTTGCTAATTATTTGCTTCTGCTTCTTGTTTTTGTATATCAACGCATCGTAATTCTCTTTATTCTTGTGATTGGGATGGTTTGCTAACAATATATCTGCGAAGAATGGTGTTTATCCAATAAACGCAACAAGCGTTATCAAAGCGGGTTATGCAGATATTAGTAAAGGTTTTTATTTATTTGCATGATGATAATTATACCAAATGGTATAGTGTCCTCGGTTTTCCTTTATTATGCCAGTTCGAAGTTCATTTCAATAAGTTAAACGGTTAATTTAATAACAGCAGTTTCATTTTAATTTGTAAACATGGTGAATTTCATTGAAACTAAACAAACTGATTAATGGCTGGCTATGGACAACGTTCACACCAAAATGTTTCTGATTTACTTAATAATGTTCTTCCGAAGATAATCTATTTCACAAAAATAAGTGAGTTGGATTAAACCTTTTACATCACACTGTATTTTATTAAACGATATAGGCTTTAAAAACTATAACCTAAAAACCAGTGCATTGATAAAAAAAAATTAATGATTTTTTGTTTTAATGAAAAACCACGTCCACCAAAACTTATTTAACTGATCTTTGTTAATTCCTTTACTCTTCATAATATATTTTTGGAGTATGGTTTTTCTTTTGCTTCATTGCCTAACTTTCATAATTTTAATAAAACAATACTGCTTTTTGAGCTAACTACTTTATACTCAACTGGATGTTATTTTTGATCTGTAAATTGAAATTCATCCACGAAGGGGTGCATATTGCCATCTACTTGAGCCACATACAAGCTGGAGGCATAAGCAAAAAGCCACCAATCTCTAACTGCGGGAATCTGCGATACTTCAAATATATCATCCAATCATCCAAAACAACCAATGATGGTTATTAAAGCTAAAAAATAAATGGCCTTCTGTTTCGGTTGGCAGGCTGGACCCCGTGAACAGTTTCGCTGTTTTTTCAGCTCATCAGTCGAGGAACAGCGATAGTGGTCACGGGGTCCAACCAAAACAGATGACTCTTTACGTATCAGAACTGAAAAGTAAAGAGCAGTTTAAATAATTTATTTATCTACAAAAAATCTGCTCACACACATACAAATGCATAATTTGGAATAAATGTAAAATACCCAGGTTGTCCTTTCAATCGCCTCGATGTAATTTTTGCTGCTTTAACATTAAAATCTCTAGAGCCAGCCAATATAAGTTATGCAACAGTCCGGCTACGGGCAGTGCGGTAATTTTAAATCAATTTGACCCGCGTTAGCCCCGCTTAATTACGGTCAGAAATCAGCATGCCCGATTAAATATTCAATAACCGTGTGACAGAAAGCAGGCTTGCCATTATTAATTTTCCAAATTGCGAATTCATGCAGTCCGTTTTTTCCATTTCTCGCTTGAATTAACGACCCGGTCAGACGCCCCTGTTTGATTTATAACGCCATTTGCAAAAAATAGCCGCCCCGTGCAGGTGCCGCTGGATTATACATGGAGGTGGCTAATGGGAGCACAAGTACTAACTGTAATTTATTCAAAAAGTTTGAATTCAACTAATCATCCGTTCGTTAGAAATTCAGTCTTATTTTATGTTGAGACGCGATTATAAAAATTTATTTCTACTACAAAGTGCTGTAGTTCTTTCTGAAAAAATCTGGTGTCGGGAATTTTATCAATATACGCAAATACCCGAGGGGTAAACCTCTGCTCAAAATTTGTACACCATCAGACATCCTTTTCTTTAAATACATGCCTATACATCGCCAAATATTCTCGGAAATCATTTGACATCTTTAGAAATACCCGGGAATCTTTGAAAGTCTTTGAACATTAATAAAAAAATGGATATTTAATATTAGACGTATCATTTTAACATAGGTTAGGTAGAAATCGGTTTAAGATATATTTATTGAAAAAGATAACAAAGATTCTAAAAAAATAAGAACCTACAAATGAAGCAAAAAGGATTGTGTATTTCTCATAATTTATTTAAACTTATAATTTTGGCCGACATTTTCGTTGATTGTAATTTTCTTTCATATTGCCATATACAATTCCTTTCTAATTTGTAAATTTGAAAAAATACCATGTTGTGGGACTTCAATTAAATGTAAGGGACCAGAAAATTAAAATTCCTTTCCACTTCAGCGACGCGTCTTATTTTTTTCACGAAAATTTATATCCTCTCCTTATTTAGCTTAAGAAAACTCTACACTGTATGTATTTGCATTAAGGTCTTTTTCTATACGTCCAATATACCACCCTTTAAAACTCCCAGTTTGATAAAGTTAGTTCAAAAGTTAGCACCTTTGCATGTCATGAATGTCATCTGTTTTGTCTAGCACAACCAGCTTCACAACCTTCCTCACTGTTTAAATCATTATATATTTCAACCTCAGTTTCACAATTAACTCAGTAGCTCGAGCAGTGTCACTACTGTCGTTACTACTAGAGGAGAAATATCATATGCTATAAGTTTTGAAGGATTAAGTGTTTATAGATCTGCCTAAATAATCAGCACTTACTCTTTCTTGATACTTTTCTAGTAAGTAACAAACTGCACATTTCTTAATAATAAATTGAATCGCCGTTTTTTGCGTATTGTTGGACACGGTGTAGGTATTCTTTAGGCAACATTTCGTGATTTATCATCACTGTTTCAAGCCTAAAATAGTGTAGGTGGGTTTCTAAGTTTACTCCGATATTCTCTTATCTTGGATTACTTATTTTAGATATATTTAGGAGAAGAACTTAGAAAGCAGCCAACCTGCTCAATTTTAGGCTTGAAAAGGTGATAATAAATCACAAAACGTTGCCGGCATATTAAATCGTGTTTAATTTATAAGTCTAGCAACACCTGAAAAAGGGATACCTACTTCCCATACGATGACACCAGGGGTATTGGCTGTGTGGCATTTTAAGATAAACTCCACATTTTTCCTTTCATTGCGAAACCATCTACGTCCATCATGGAACTCTAAGCAGCCTTCTATCATCAGTAAAGCAGATGAAGTCCTACTTTACGTCTCAGTTCAATCTGGCTTGACACCATGACCACCCTGAATGTTCTTGATGCGACCAGAGCTGGTAGCCATTTTTTTAAATCATGTCTTCGCACACACCATCATTATTGTTGAGGATGGAATTTTGTGTCTTTGGGCTATTTCCCCTAATTTGAAACCTGCCTCTTTCATTCCAATATTGCGGCCTCTTTGAAAACCACCTAATCATAATGAATGCACTGTTACCAAACTGCAGTTTAAAACGCAAGAAATTAGTATTTTGTATTTATCGGAGGAAACGGAGATAAAACAGTTTTATTCAAAATATATCGTTAATATCGTTTTGTAATATATGTAGAAAACAAATCTGTCACATTCGCTGATACCACTATCTTCATCAAAACTGATGATTGATGGTAACAAAAATTTCCGGTCCATCTTTGTACCACTGAAAAAATTATGTTTTTCTGTATCTTTAATGATATTCTTTCAGATATTATTACAACGGTTTAGAGTGCTTCACGCCCCATACTCAGACAATCGTTTTCTGTGTTGCCATCTCGGCCAACATGTCCATTGTAATGGCTAATATGTGTTCAGTGTACAAGACAAGCATATTTTTTAAATAAAATTGCATTCTCGATCTAAAAGATATAAAAGTTGACAGTTCAGTTAAACTTTTAAGTAACTGATTTGAAAGACTTTTTGTAGTTTTCTCTAGTCATGTCAATTCTAGAAGAAAATATGTTTGTGTTCAACAAAACTACCCTTAATACCAGTATTAAGAGCAATCTAGCTGAATAATAATAAGTACTTTGTAAATTTATTTGCTAATTTTTTTTACATCGTTGCAAGCACTAAAATAGCTATTACCATCTTGCCATCAGAAGCTGAATAGTATTTTTTCATTCTAGAAAAGCTTTGTTTCATCCAAATAAACCCATTGTTGTAGTCCCGCTTTTTTGTCGGCCCTGTATAATCTTAAAAATTTCACTCTTGTAACTGGAATTTATTTGAAATGTTCATTAGCCCTCCTTCTTGGTCATCATTTTTTTATTTGAAACCTATATCTTTTAGTAAAACACTAAGAGATGTACGGCCGCCACTGGACAATCCTTTCTGTTTTACTTCATCCAATAGGCTATAGACAGAATGGCTTATTATTCTAGAATCATTACATTTATAATATTAATCTACACATATGTTGGCTTAGTAATAAAATATACGATGGACATACTTTTTTTACAAGGTTTAAAGGTAATAACGGACCGTTTTTATCGCGTTTACTTTCCAAATGTTCTATTAAAGAATTCTTACGTTTTGGCATTTTTAGAATGGACACAAATTTTTTACAGCTGATGTCAATATAGATATGCAACATGTTAGCCAAAAACGGGATTCCAGCACATAATATTCTACATTAGACTTAAACTGTACGCTTGTTCGTTATCATGCAAGCGATTCAGCCTTTTTAGCTTTGCTTCATCATTTTCTTCATTCTGCCAAAAAATTATCAAATTCTTGTAAATTATTTCGAAACATCATCATGTCGTGTCATCGGTCTTACTATTTTAAACCTTCCATGTAGCTCAGTTTCACTTTTTCTGAACACATTTCCATATCACTGTTAAAGAGTATTTGATGTTCACCACAAAATGTATGGCTTCACCAGTACGTGACCCCTGCATGTATTCTAGAATTCCTTTAGGTGCAAAGTCGAGCAACCGCAAGCTCGCAGCTTATCACACCTGCACTGCTCCGTTTGTTTTAACTTCATTGTAACGCCTTGCTCCGTTGTACGTTATCAAAACATGTTGCGGCTGGCGATACAACGGCGCGTTAATGTTTAGAGGAAGCTCTGTGCAGTTATATAACTTCACAAGTTGGCAGCCCTAGTCCTTGCACTTTGCACACAAGCTGAGAGCATATAAAATACAGAAACACGATATGTATGGAAATGTGCAGCTTGCAAGAAATGTACCCTAAAATACCTACAGCTTTGTTATACGTTACTTCCTTTTGTTGTTGTCATTTATATGCATATTTTTGGGTAATATTAATGTGCGGTATAGGAAAATACTTTTCAACATATAACCTTCTAAAACAAATAAAATCATGTTATTAATGTCGACTCCGATTTAAATAAATAAATAAATCATCTGCCCTGGTCTAACCACTCTGACCCTATGACTAGTTTCGCTCTATTGGGGGTCATCAAGTAAGGGTGCAGTGCAAAACCTTCCCTTTTTCTGATATAACAAGAACATTCGCAACATTTGCTCGATCATATACATATACAAAAATTTTATGATAAATGCAATCCGAAAAAGGCAAATATTTTACCACTAATTATGATTACTTAAAATTCATAGAAGTAAGCATGCGCAATAATGGAATGAAAACGTCATGATTTTACTATTTCAAGCATATTAAATAACATAAGATATCCATTATTGCTTAATATTTTCTTGCAGAGTAGCCAAGACAATTTGGAGATAAAAACACCCTATTTAAAGTTACGTCATCAATGACGTGTTTTTATTACCATCATAAGATACACACATAACCACAACGGAGAGGTAATGATAGTCCTGTTTTAATTTGGTATCAGTGTATAATATCAAAGAATTTTCATTGTAGCACGTTAATAGGTTTAAGATTGATAGTGACAGTTGACACTGGCATCAGATCCATCATTTTTCGTTGTCAGTGACTATATTTAAAAATTTTTGCTGTATGAACAAGACACAACTGAAGTGCATACCTGTAACTATATTATAACGTATTACTTGGTCTTACGCGAGCATTGTAAAATATCAGTTTTGAGATTAACCTGGTATGGCTTAGTTTTCACCCAGCTGATTCACCTTACATCTATGGGGACAAGTGACTTTAACACTAATTTATGACGACACTTCTGCGAACAGTTCTATAGTAGCTAATAGCATAGTCTCGTACGTGCAGATACATAAGCATATCGAGATCAAATCCCCCTCACAAGCAACATTTATTAAAAATTAACTCGACTAACTTGGAAAACAATGCTGGCAAAGCATTTATGCTAAATGTGCTTTTATGCCGCGCAATGTACCTAACAATAAGTTAAGAAAAGGATAGTCAACTAAATACATGCTAATATCAAGATTTGCCCTTATGCGATAAAGCATTGGACTTTTCGTGATAGTTTGGAAGATAGTGGAAATGCGTGAGATTTGATTTACAAAGTAATTTTAAACCAAATAGTAATGTTTCAAGTGCTTTCTCAATTTCCATCAGGGGAGCAAGCGATTAGGTAAATCCAAACCACATGGCGATAACGAAAAAGCAAAACATAGATTATATCAAAATGCTTTTACAATTTGCATACATTTATGCTGTCAGTTGACTTTTAATCGTAAATGGTGACGTAAATTGTGACAGGTATAAAATTGTGAAATAATGGGTTTTGTTGTTAGAATAACGTTTTATATTAATCTACGCATCATCTCAAAACCAGTTATACATGAAAAAATAATTCATTCTTCTAAAAAATACTACAAATGCAAACAGAACGACATATCGTCTTTACATAAAGCAAATTAAAAATATGGCTTGCGTCGTTTTGTAAAGAAAGTAGTTCATGTCGACAACGAAAATTAAAAATGCGTGACACGTGTGAAATGCAACGGTTGAAGTTTGTAACAGTCAGCGTTGCATTTGTGCTTGAATTCTTGGAACCCTTACGTGGAATTGGGGCAGCAAAGCCGCTAAACTGACTGTATTCCCTTTGATTTCACGCACTACTTAACAAAGCAACTGATCGGGATAGCTTGCGGTTGATGAAAATTTCATACATCCCTTTTGAACATTCTTGCAGATTCCGATCCCCTACTAGTAATTCCATAAATTTCTTGACGAGATTGGGTTACGCATAAGGAATGTGTCAGTTTACTCTGAATATAGATTGTTAAAAAACAAACACGATAAGAACTGGGTTTAGGGTGGATAAAAATCTGGTGTGCGAATGCAAAATGGGTTTAAAAATATACAACCTTAAAAGTTTATATATACAAATATATCCACAGAAAACTAACATTTCGTCGTGATTGATGCCTGTACAACTTACCTTGCATTTACATTATTTATGGGTAATGTAATAAATGATGGTGGAACGTTGAAAGACCCTCTACAATTTTTGTGTGTATTTTTATTTTTTTAGTTATTACGTGTAGGACCTTATTTTAYAATTTCGAGTGCATTCAAGACAGCTTGTGTTTTGTCATTTAAWAGTTGGCTGGCCAAATAATAAAGATAATATATATATAAAGCACATATGCTATTTGCGATGTTATATGTTCGTTGTAAATAATATGGCAGTAATTGGTTTTAAAAACGATTTAGCTGCACGATTCCGTTCAGTTCTAGTACGAAAAACAAAAATTAAATAAGTTTCTTCGACATATACAAACAAAAATTTGAACATTTTATAAAGGCTTTTAGAAATATCTGCAACTGATGAAAATCACTTAGGGTGATGGTCAGGTCAACAGTATTATATAAATATTTAAAGGAAATTTTAAGGTTTCCTTATAATGATTTTAACGACTTGTTAGCCTTTAAGGAAAATACCACATAAAAAACCAAAGGATGTAATATGCGAAAAAATTTTTTTATTGATAATTACAATTTGACATTTCATACAACTATAAGATCTTAATTATTAGAGTATTTCTAAAGTAAGTTTACCCTTGAGCAACAAAAAATGTTAAAAATAGACAAAAACTTGTCTGAAATCAACCTTGTAACTAGTAATATGGTAGCAAGCGCAACCTTTAATGCTTGATTATTCATTAAACGTTACATATTCAAATACTTAGTCAAGCACCTAAATGTTTATTGAGGCAATATCCATGACCATCTAAATTTCTTCACTAAGAATTTGTAACGTAATCGTCACATCTGTAATACCAAAGAATTAAGGGTGATCCTCGTATAACGCTTTGTTGTCGGTAAAGTATATTTGAAGGCTTCAAACAGCTTATTAAAAACAAGCTCTTATCAGGTGGCTACCAACTGTGCCGCACCAAATGCTTTCTGAAATTACTAGGTGTGGATTTTCAGTGGAGGAATAGTGCTCATAGCTTTATAGTCTGTTCCGAGAATGTAACTAAAGAGTATACGATCAGCTACTTTCACATTTATCGAAACTTGCTTTTAAAATTTTGTATTCTGGTAACTTAATAATATTCAGTACATAATTAGCAAATCGTATTGAATTCTGTTTAACGTTCTGCAATTCTTGAACCACGTTATGGTTATT
Organism: Rhyzopertha dominica; assembly: GCA_025024175.1. Lineage (NCBI taxonomy): Eukaryota > Metazoa > Arthropoda > Insecta > Coleoptera > Bostrichidae > Rhyzopertha > Rhyzopertha dominica. Next base: position 41,029,447 of record QCXZ01000041.1, on the reverse strand, counting down.
TCTAGCACCTCGCCTCCTATCCTTACATTTCATTGTTGTCGTCTATGAGTAAGCTCCTTGCTATTACCAGTGCTTGCTTGACCATGTTGAGGTAATGTAGTTTAACTGGTGGATATATTTGAAGATATAGTAAAACACCAAGATTCCTGACAAAAAAAAAAGGAAAAAGAAGGAAACACAATACGCTAAAAGCTACTAAATACATAATAAAGCAAATTTGTAGCCCTACACCCACGTGTCGCAAAGCATTTAGAATGCTTGATTTGTTGTTAGAAAAGCCCATATGCCTGTCCCACATTTTTCACTACTCCTGAGTTACATGATCCTTTGTAATTTACGGAGAGCTTAAACAAGAAACTCGCTTCGCGTCTTTATACTGCGTCAGCTACATCACGACTATCACATAATGGTTTCCTCATATTTCGAGTTATTAGCTTACACCTTCGTGCTTTCAGCTACCGGGTGTTTTAGATTACTATGATCACTTTCCATGCCACAAACTATTTTGGCGTGTGTATCGAGTGCTTTACTTGAGAGTGACTTTCAGTGGCGTATCTAGGGTAGGGAGGGGTAATGATTAGGTTCAAACAAAAATACCTACCTATAATTTTTATTTAGGCAACACAAAAAAACCTGTTAGTTTAAAACAAGAATTTTTAATACAACAGAAAATCACAAAACAAAGTCTAGCCTTCTACGATTTTTACTTGCAAATCTATCTATTATATGGGAAACATCTATCTTCACATCCCATGAACATGATTTCCTTAACGTCACGCGTCACTAGGCGAAGGTTTAGATTCAAATGAGTTTCGTCGAAGCGTTTGTTACTCATCAGTCAGCAGTACCCACACCGTCTTAGGGGTGGTAATTACCCCTCCCTTAAATACGTGCCTGCTGACTTTGCGCCTTCAATTCCCATGCTTAAGTTTTGAATCTGCCTCCGGTTCATCCAGAACTTCGACTCCGATTCGTATTTAAAAACACTGAACTTTTAGCTATTTACGGTTCAATCTGAACGCGAGTTACTCCGGTTCAACACACACTTGAACTTTGAGTCGTCTCCGGTTCCTGTAGAGCTTTGGAAAACCCCGGTTCAACACACATTTGTACTTTGAGTCGACTCCGATTCCTGTAGAGCTTTGAGAGGCTCCGTTTTAACAAACGAAAGTAAAGATGAAGGTTGCGGTGGACCTTGAGCATTTGTAAATGAAGTGCTTTGTTCCACTTACCTCGCAATCGGGCCCCTTATGGCCAAACTTCCCGCACAAGAAACATTTGATATCTGAAAACACCCTTGATTTCTTTCTGTCGTTAAAGGGAGGACTCTTAAACACTTGACGTGTTTGCGGCCGCTCGCTACCCGAACACAGCGCTGAGTCACAGATGGCGTATTGGAGCCTCCACTTGGCGTCTCTGGGCGTCCTGCATCTTCGCCCTCCATATCTTATCACTGGAAACGAAACTTTATCCCACTTCTGAGATAAGTAAAACACAAAGAGTCCCGACGAGAAACAATTTATTAAATAAATCACCCAAAACCAGAAACACGTCTGCACTACAACACTAGCTCGAGTATAATGATCTAATCACGCCTCATGCCTGCGCTCTTACGTCGAGCAAAACGTAACGAATAATATTTGGCCTAAAATGGACCCCGTTTCACCATTCATTTTCCCTTCCCGTTTTCATGTTCGCGAGATGATATTATAGACAAAGAGATAGCTGTTACGATATCGTGATCGAATCATCATGATATATTAAGTATTTACAGGTTATCCTGATTTTCATTTGTTTAACATAGAACGCAAAGATGAGTCTACATTTATCTTGGTCACTCGTGCATTAGCGTTCGTATCCCAATCACACTGCATGCATGGAGCATTTATCGGTCAAATTCTACATGTCCCGCGGATTCTACAAATCAAGGTGCAGTTTCTACATTAAAGTGGAATACTGCAAGCGAACCACATAAATCTATCACGTTCAAGCCTCCCATACTGGCGCCGAAAATAAATGGCCGACGTTATCAATTTGGCAACTAGCAAGTAGTAGCGAACGCCTATCCTGTTGTAGGGGTTAATTTCCTGTATTTTGTGCGAACGTGGCGTAATTTCCGGTAGTCCTTCCCTTTGGGTTGGTGAGTAATTCGGATTTCTATAATGTTCAATAAGACGCGCATCAGTAAATAATGGAGTTCCTGGAGCGCACGTACCTTAATGAGGTACGTATTCTGAGGCAGGCGGTGCAGGAAAATGGCAGGGTTATAATAAATATATTTATCTTTCTTGGAGCTGAAGCATGCTAGGGGGTAACCACTAATGAAATTTGTGGAACAGTCGCCATGTAATCCAGGGAAATCATTCAGTGAATTCTAGATAAATTATTATTTTTGTCAAATCTGCTTGAAATCCACCAATCGTTTAAAATCTGATGACATCCTTATCAAATCTGTGTGAAATTCAAATGAAGTTCATCCTGACTTAATTTACAGATTTTATTATTACAATTTGGAGTGACATTTAGAAGCTCAAAAAGAAGAGTGCTGTCATTTGCGATTGCTAGTTTGCTTGCACGAGATGGCATGGTGTCATCAACACCGTAATTCTCGCAAACACCATTCCCCAATGGAAATTTCGTCACCTATTCTAATATGGCTGCATCGCAGTAATAGGTTTATATATCTTTATGTTGTGGTTGTATTCAGCTTGTCTCACCCATTGAAGGAGATCACTACTTAAGCGCCCTCTACATTTGCGTAGCAACAACTTAAATATGATTTATCACTACTTGCTTGATCTATTTGTTACATTTATGAATTGACTACTTTCGATTAGCTCAATATTACACACTGCACAATCCTTTAACAAAAGTACTTCCAATACTGAAGAAAGAAGAGACAAATCGTCTAGTAATGGTCGTCATTACTTTCAAATTGTTAAATTCATCTGTACTATCTTATTCTCTGCCTAAATCGTTTACTGATTAAAGCTTATTCATCACTTCAACTGTTAATGGTACAAAACATTTGTAATCGTAATCTTTTAGTACGGAGGGTTCTTGAGCGTCCTAGGTGGCGTTATTCATGTATTTTATAATTTCTATATATGTTTCTTTAGTGTTTGGTATATAGCTTCTAAATATATGATATTATTATTTGATATTTGATAATCTAACAAGATTGCGTTATTTGGTTTTAATGTTTAGCATTCCTAGTTTATTATGTTTGCTAAATAAAAGTATACATTTGCTTTCCTTACCTAAATATTTTTTTATTTGTTTACATTTTTTATTAACTAATATTGTACATACATTTTAAAATATTTTTTTTGTTTTTTGTTATAACTGCATCTTATATATACCTGCATTAAATGACTTGTTTGTGTTGAAATCCCTACAAAGTTTATTTGTAATCTGCATGAAATCTAATAACATCATACGATGCAAATGTGCAGTGTAATGAAATCCGTTAAAATCAACTTCAAATCACTTGAAAGTCGATGAAATCAGATCACTTGCAAATTCCAAGAAGGCATTGAGACAAACAGTCTGAACCGCGAAGATAGCTATGAGCTATCCAGTATGTGGAATCCAATTACGCAACGGCTATTCCACCTTCAATTCTTTCTTCTTTATAATTAAATTTGGTTTAGCTTTGTGGTGGTTTTCACGTAAAATTTGTGCCATATTTCATATCCCCTGATGATGCCCCTTACAAGAACGGGAAAAACCTCGACCCTGATTCTATAACCGACGCAGTCTAATCTCAATGAACAGTATTTCAACAGCAGTTTATATCGATAGGATTGAGACTACACTTTCTCGTGTACTAACTATAATAGAAGTAAAYTAGTAACTAGTCGAAGGAAACTACTTTGTCATAAGTATTTGCTCTACAGAATGATCCCTTGATATTGGTTAAAATGATCTCATGGCCTATATTTTCTCTGTCGCATAATTATTACTATAACTTTATTTAAAAAAATATAGCTATGAAAATACATGTGTGGAATGATATTAACTAGTCAGAGTGACATATTGTAACAAACGATGTTTTGATTTCTACTTTGCCCTTCAACCGTTTAAAAATCATTGGTCATACCGTGTTGTTCCCAATTTTGTCAATTTTGCAAACATAATTTATTTCGAAAAGAGAAAACAACAAAAATCCTAAATTAAAATAATCCCTGAAACATTGTACTTCAAACATAAGGAACCACCGATCCCCAAATAAAGTTTTATACTCTGGAAGCCGTTTCGCAATCGTGTGAAATCTAACCCTTTATATAAAATCTTATTATTTTGTTCATAGAAAACCAATGACTTACCTTATCCTTAAACTATCAAAGTTGCTATTTTCTACTCATCAAACAATTTTTCTGCCAGTTACTTTTGAAAGAGACTTTTAACAAAGATAAAATTCCTATTTTAAATAATTCAAATCTAAAAACATCACACGTTTAGTCAAATTAGTTCGTTACAAAATAATTAAATACTTTGAATAATTGTTCCATGCAGTAAATTCACGTGAGCTAAATTTAATATAAACAACTGTATTGCCATTTGCAGTTTTTATTAGCTTCGATTTATAATAGTACACGCCAATTCTAGCAAATTGCATAGCAAACGATCTGTTTGATAGTACTGCTATGTTCGGCAATAACACAAACAATGCATAGGTTGATTGCATACCGTAGAGGATATCGTTTCGCAGTTCTCGCTTTGATGTTAACCTGCACAACCACATTTCAATGTCGAACGCGGCTTTAAATGGCCAGTTCATCAGTGAACATCACGCTGCTCAATAGGCACACAACCATCCCCAACAAGCATCCTATGTTTGCTTACAATGACACCCACGACGGTAATGCAATAACTACGAGGCCAGTTGTCAATGAAGGGCAAATTAGGACAGACATGACTCTAGGCTGGAATGCTAATAGGGACGTAATCTAGTACGCGGTGGGTTAGTTATGACGATCATCTGCAAATGCTTGTTATATGTTTGTAAAGTAAAACCAGAATCTCTAGGGTTTTATGCAATAATTTGAAGCTGATAACTGAAAGAACACAATAAGTTAAGAAGTGAATTAGAATATTACTTATGGAATAGCTATAAACAGTATCAATAGAGAGGGTCGACAAAAAAGTATATTAGCTAAATAAATAGTACAATTGAATGGATGAATTGAATGGCACGACTGCGAAGCATCAAGAAATACTACCGAATATATGTAATCGTAGTGGAACTGGTTATTCTTCTACAACACAGATATTGTTTGAGTTAAATGTGATTGAAGAATTGCATTGTTTGCCAATAAAATTTCTCCTCTGTAAAACTACGGTTGCAAAACCATACTCCTGAACAAAATCGCTGTTCGAAGATGCTGAATAGAACCTTAGCTGAAAAGGCAAGGTGTTTGCTGTACGAAGCAGGTCTGGGCTGAAGCTGTAACACAACTTGTTACCTAATAAATAATTCTACGGTTGCTAATATTTCAAAAACTCCTTATACAATATTTTTGTCAGTTTTAAGCCATATACGAATTCTTTGCAGTACTGCGATAGCTCGCATTCCAAAGAAAAAAGAAAGAAATGAGACAAAAGGTCTTAAAAATAATTCTAACTTGTTTTTCTAAAACTACTAACTTGAGTACAGGTTGTATAATTTAAAAAAAAAAACGTTCAGATATGTACATGTAGAGACATACATATCATTGCGAAGGAAAATAAAAAAGATCAATGTATAAGAAAATGAAACTAATTTTGATTTTTCAGAAAGATATTTCAAGTTCAGACTGTAATACAAATCGGTGTTTTCTGAAGAAGTTATGAGTTAAGTCCCTGAAAGTGACGGAAGCGCGTCGGAAAGTGCTGAACATTTCAGTATTCCAGTAGTTTATACAGCGAGTGAGAAAACCTAAAATTTTTCAAGACTTTGTAAAATACTTCGCCCCGAATCTTTAAAATGAAAAAATCCAGTTTCACTGGGAGATCATGTTTCATTGAAAGAAGCTCTTTCACGACCAGATCGTCAAAAGTGGATAATTGCATTGAAAAACAAAATTAAAAGGTTTAGTGAAATTCATGCATGGGACTTAAAGGATCTTGCTGAAGGTTAGTCACCGGTCAAGTGTAAGTGGGTTTTCAAGACAACAATCTGATTTTCTTAAACAAGAACTTGGTTGAATGTTTAAAATTAAGGATATAAGTCCAGATAAACAATGTTTGAGCATGAGAGTTAGATCAGAAACAGTATATAGATGACATTTTAGAAAGGTATGCCTTTCGCCTGAACAATTGTAAGCTTGTGGGTATACCCTGGAAAAAGGCATAGATTAAATAKAAAGGAGGATAATGCAAATCGAAAAGTGTGTAGTGAGAAATTGCCCTACCAGTAACCTTTAGATTGTTTGATGTATGTCAAATTTAACAAGGCGTAATATTCCACCTGCAGTGAACTTTGCTAGTCAGTTTAAGACTTACTGGAACGAGTACATTATAAATCTGCTAAACATACCCTTAGATATTTACGAGATACTAAATAGGTTTTGCTGATATTGATTTTTCGAGTAATGTCTATGACAGAAGGTCATATATTGTGCACGCCAGGAAAGAAGGCAGACGTGGTGGGGACGAAAACTGTCACGGGACATTTAAGTCATTGGTGTGCCGCCAGCCATGGTTACAATTTCAGAATAGCGCGGCAAATAAATTCATTAACTCGTCCCACCAATGCGCGGTTCGATATGTTCAAATTGTGGACGATAAATTCATTCCTAAAGTGCGACTTTTTTCCACGCCCACGGTTTTCTGTCCAAATTAGCAGGCTGTTAAATGAGGATGTAAGAAACAGAGCTATGCTCCTTAAGCATTTATTGTCAGATTGGGTACTATATATTGTATTGTTATTTATAATGATAACCAAAAGTGGTAAATTATAGAAGTACGTTATAGTTTCATTCGAGAATCCATTTCTGGTGAATTAGTAAAACTTCACATGATAGTCGATCTCCTGACTAAAGTATTATCATTGTCGAAACATTGTTTACTGGTGAGTTGGGTTTAAGTTTATGTTTATATTAGTGAGAGTGCTGGGATCTGGTATCTAAAAATATTCATGTACCGACATTTTGTTAGTGCCAACAATAATAATAAAAGTTCTGTTCGAAATGGCGTCGATGAGCAGATTCATTTTATTTCTTTCATTCTTTAAACCTCAATTTAAACACGTTGTATTGATTAATGAAATAGAATGGCTTTTGAGGCACTGCACTTATTTAGTCAAATACCCAATGATCGAACTCAAAACCATGCATTATTAATAATCACTCACTCCCAGGAATGAACATTTCAATTTGTTTCAGCTTGGTCGTGGGTGTCCGTCAGCGTTGATCCGAGGACGAACACCGTCCGCCTTGATCTCGACTGTCAACCCAGCCAGTTCGACGTCTTGTCCAGCAGGAATGAACTAACCCGCATCGCTGTCCCCAAGGATTCCCTCGTGTACTTCAGACAGGAGCCTGGGAGGAAAAAGAAATTTCTGGTATAATACCGCCTCAAGCCATTCTCTTGCTTTATTGATGTCTGCCGCCGCTGAAACTTGCAATATGATGTTTTCAGGCAGCACTGCGTGTCAGACTTCATAAATGTGTATTCCACAGTTGTCATTCCTGTCTTGCAATAAGAACTTTGCGGAGGCGGAATAATTCCGGTAGGAGGTACAATGACGCTGAATGAAGTTGTCGTATAATCCTTATTGGATTCTTTATAAAGCAAATTAAATAAATAATAAGTTGCTGCATCTACCGTTCGAAAAATTCGCATTTTAATTTAGTTTAGAATGTGACCTCAGGGGTTGTTGAGGCTTTTTGCAGTGGCAACAAATTAATGAAGTCGTGTAAAGATTTTATTGAGGTGTTGTTCGCAAATGTAGTAATTTTTAAGTCCTTGATACCTAAAAGTAACAGTTGGATAAGTACATGTAATAGGGTAACAGTAACTTTGGTAACAATACAGAGGGGCAGAGGGGAAATCCCCCCCCACATATTTGTCGCAGACTATTGGTTTGTAGTATAATAAACATTTTAGCAAATTAAAATTGCTCAAATAATTGTTTAAATTGAGACTTTGTGCCTTTATCTGCCTGGTAAAGTATATAATATATAACATGCAACTAACAACTAACGATGACGGGTGAAGCATGGGACGAAATTATTTTTGAGCCATCGTTAATTCTTCTCTGTCATCGGCATTTTTTATCGCTGAGCTTTGCAAGCTTAAATTATGTGAAGGGATTTCCAGCAGATAACTTACTGAAATGAATTTGCCGCTTGTAGCAGAACGACTTTACACAGATGTACTGAGACTGCTAAATTCTATAGTCCTCGCCAGATTGAGAGATGACATGCCGTTATAACACTATATTATAAGAGCTGACTCGTCCGTCATGTTGAGTTCCACTGGCAGTTTGAGTTCTGTGTATTGTTAGCAGGAATTTGTTGCCTCAGCTCAAAATTTTACCTTTGGAGCTCATTCTACAGACAAAAACGAAAAAAACATCTATAAACTACAAAGGTAATTAGGTTAGAAATTTTATAATAAGGAATACACGTAGGAAGTTGCCGCGCGGCATTCGACTCCGCATGGAATTTTATAACCACCTTACGCCCAAAATTCTGCGCCCATATCTTTGCAAAGGACAGAAAAAAATATTGATTTCAGGGGTCTTTTTTATATATTTACTATAGATATAAACTATGGTGTGCACAAACTTTAGATCGGGACCCGTTTCTTTCGCAACAAGATCTATGCAAATTATACAATTTTCTGAAATACATTGTGTATTTTTTCCTCACAAGGACGTAAAAGCTTTAGTATTTTCCAGATATTAGATCGACACCATTTTAATTTTTAATTTTCTGGCATATAAAATTGTCCTAATATTTTATAACTGAGTGCTGTAGCTCTGTCTTCTATTCTTTTATACTATAAATACTCTTTACATAGCAAAATCGAAGGTAGAAAAAATTTCTCACAAAGCTTCGACAAAATTTGTTTCCCTATATTCAGATATATTGCTTATTCTAAGAGCAAGTGCTACAACTGTCAAAAAAATTATCCTACAGCAAAATTTTCAGTTTCATTTGCAGCTGGTAATATGTACAGTTGTTCACCAACGATGCAAGATTTTATAGACCTATGTAGCTAATTTATGGGCAACTTCATAGAAAGCTAATAAAGCTCATTCGTATTTCTTGGATAATTCCATAATCGTTGAAAATACAGAAAAGGACTACAACTTCTTGTTATTTTCAAAGATGACCGATTTTAAGTTGTATCGGAAACGGACACCTAGGTAATGTAACGCTGTTTTTTTATTATGTATTTTTGAAAAAAAACATTAACTGGAATGGTATGTCTTTTTACTCCAAATTCCTTTATTTATTCGGCTACAAAATTAGAACATATATACATACGAAATACAAAAATTATGCCATTTTTGCATTGACAATTTTTTCATTGCCACCTGAATGCTAAACTTTCAAAAAAGACTGTTTATTGTTGCTTCGAAATTTATTTGGGAATATAGGGTTATTTCATCAGGGCTTTTTTTATATGATATAATTATTTTCAAAATTTCTAGTTAATAAGTGGCTTTTTTGTTGAATATGTAAATTTTCTTTATTTATTTTTTTTTAAATTTTGTTGCTAATGTTGTCTATGTAAAAAATGTATAAAGATAATATTTTTATTGTATTCTGAAATATTCATAATAGAAATATTTCACTTATTAATTTATTGCGGAGTTCCTTATTCTATAATTTGTTTACTGTTTTAGCTTGTATACTTTAGTAGAACACTTTAATATAAGAATAAAAGAGCAGTTAAGATCTTGGCGACTGCAACAAAATTAATTATTATTTTCAAACCATCTTCTAGATACAGGGCACAGTTTTGGAATTAATAGTAATGTTGATATTTTATATATTTAACAAAAGGGCCATTTAAAACTTATTAGAAACTTTGGAAATAATTAGATCTTATAAATGCCCTGATGAAATCATCCTAAATTTCCGTTAAGGCAGCTAGGTGGCTTTGTCATCATGTCAGTGTAATGCTGACAGATGGCATTGCCATCCTAAATTCTTACTTTCATCATACCATTGCTTTGGTATGTAAGCAAAACCAGTTCTATGCCGTGTTGTCTACACTAGACCTAAAGTGCACTGATGAGCTGTAATGACAGCGAAATAGTACTATCTGCAGTTGGTTGAGGTGTAGACAGCACAGCATAGACATGCATTTTAATCGGTTATGAACAGTTTTTTTTAAGTTTAGCGTTCAGGTAGCAATGAAAAATTGTTAATATAAAAATGACAAAATAACATAATTATCGAGATAATTATTGTAAGTACCATTAATTTGTGTTTTTCGTATTTATGTATTAATGTATTTATGATTTAATTTTGTAGCCTGGTCCGACGATGAGTTAGAATTTAAACTCGAAACCAATAACCGAATAAATAAAGGAATTTGGAGTAAAAAGACATACTATTTCAGTTATCGTAATTTTTAAACTTACACTCCAAAATTGGCTAATATTTACTATTTATATATTTTTGAATCTTTAAAAAATTTTATGTCACTTTATCAACCATAGATTAGGTATTAAATTTACCAGTGTTAGAGATTTTATGATAAGACGAAATGTGCAAAAACTTTAAATCTAAAAGATAAGGCTGTGGGTTTTTCTGTTTTAAGAACATAAAAAAATTATCATTTCAAAAACATACTGATAGGTTTATGGCAAGAAATATTTGATGGCTCCTACTATATATATGAGATGCCAACCAAGCTTCTTCTTGCAAGGCGGTACTTCCTGGAGCACTCCAGACATCGTCATTTTCCTTTAGCTTTCAGAACACGTCTCCTTCAACGCTCTCCTTTTTTCCCTCCGAAAATACTCCCATTCCTTGTTGAGGTGCACGAAGCTAATTAGTTCTTCCTTTTGTTCCAGGGCTCAATGCAGGTCGCCAAGGTGCTCCCGTACGTGTCAAGAGAGCGGCTGTGGACGTGCATGGAAATAGGCAATGCCCTGCCACCCCAACACCAGAAACCCCTCCTGAAAATGTAATACCGCGCACAGGAGAATGCCGCACTTTACGAAGTTATAAGGATCCATTTTTAGTCGTGATAAAACGCATCTGTTTTCCATGCATACGAGACGAGAAACTGTGAAAGTCTTTTAACGAGTTTTCGTGTGCCCCAACTATACACGTCGAGGTGCGATGATGGTGGAAATTGTTTTGTAATGGACTACAGTGTTTCAGTTTTATACCGGGGATTACTTTACACGGGTCGCCCGTCTGGAATTTATCGCCACGGTGAACATGTAAATTTTGCAGGCCCGATTTTTCATTCCTTATTTATTGTGCACGGCACCGGGAAAATCACGTTACGTCAGTTCCATGTAGATCTGAAAGGAAACATTATTTATGTACTCAGTTTTGTTGTATTTATGATGTTATGAATATAATACACTTCCTGTGTTACCCATTACCGACTCCTTCTGCTTTCTCCCGTTCTGTTTTTGTATTTCTGAGAGGGGTTCATTGTGGAAATTGGGTTCACTGAAGGACGCATTTCCGAGCCTTTATGTGCGCTCACAGTGGTTGTATAAAGCTTTCTTAATTATAAAGGGACATGAATCATTTTCTTGTTAAAACAAAGACATTTTAACACCCTGGGTTTCATCTAATAGTAAATTAAATTTTCGGTAGCTTTTGCTATTTATACTGAGTGTTTCAATGAAAAGAAGGCAAGAGTGATGTAGGAAACAAATACTAGTAAAATCTTAAGACAGTACGATGTTATTTCGGAGCAGAGCAGCTTGCGATGTAACATTCGAGTTGTCGGAACACCTCTGTAAACCGGGCAAATCTTACCCTTATTTTTTAAGGAAAGATGATTAATACTTTATGTATACCTTTATATCCGGAATTGCTAAATTAACTGAAATGTTCAAAAGACTCTATTTATTATTCAACTTTTTTCGTGGATTTTAAGAAAACGAATTCAAACTTTAACGGATTGCTGATAGGTGGCGTCCCATATGAAGTGTATAATTTTTCAATAAATTAAGCGCAACGTGACACAATTTCCTTTTTACTGGTTAAACCTTAGGTTTTATTTTCAGGATGTAAAATTACAAATACTAACGAGTCAGTTTATCGCCATAAGTATAAAATTACCGATGACATGTTGTTTTCCGGGCTGGTTCCCACGTTGGTTATTAGACCTTGACGTTTCGACACTCATGTCGCTGTCTTCCTCAGAAGTAGCTCTGAAACTGAGGAACTTCTGAGGAAGACACCGACATGAGTGTCGAAACGTCAAGGTCTAATAACCAACGTGGGAACCAGCCCGGAAAACAACATGTCATCGACAACAACCACGGAAGCCTTCAAACCAAAATATAAAATTATCGTACCCAAACAATGCTTATCGTAATATAACAATTAAGAAGCAGTGTATTACCGCACATTTATTTGTTTGTCTGCCCTAAGCAAACAAATTCGCCAAATCGAATGATAAACAACGAGATATGCAAAACTCAAACTATGATAAGCTCAAAAACACTTAAGAGGTAAGTGAAACTAATGGAACGGTACTTAATTTAAAAAATTGAGCACCTAACCCTGTCCGTATTTTAATTCTTCAGAGCATATGAGCATATTGAAAACTTACATTACAAATTCTTGTCACATCCTCCTATTGCATGATAATTAATATGCATTTCACTCTGAATAAAATGATAAAAGTAACAAGATGTAAAAATCGTACACTTGTAAGTTGCCGTCATCTACCAGCGACATTAGAAACTTCTACCATCCTCTTTCTAAAAGAGGGCCATTTTTGTACCATAACAGATGGCGAATAATAATTATGCCTTAAAAACTGAAACAACTTAATCGATCTTCAGTTTTTTCTTATGGTCCTCCTTATTTTTCTAGCTTCCTCCGCTTCGTATAAATTAAATTACCCGTGGCCCTGAGTTGTTTGCATTGCATTGCCAGATTGAATTTTCTATACGAGAACAAGTTATAATGTGTTGTTACACGTCGGAAGGCTGCAAAATGTAGGTATCATTATTATAAACCAATAATCTTGCGAACAAATTGTTTATTGTTCTAACGTGGATGGCTACATTCTCTATTCTTCGGATCAAGTATCGTCTCAGTATTATTGTCCAAAACCAAAACAAAAAATTAAAAAGTCGTTTTAAATATAAAATATTTTCTAAGAATGACTACTTTGTAAAGTCTAAATATTGTCATAATTTTAAAATGTACTATGTGTTAATGACAATAAGCATATATTTTAGAGGTATTTTAATTTAAAGAGTGGTGTATTAGCTTATTTTATTATTAAAATATAGGACAGAAATTTCGCTCTACGTCAGGAAAAACGCCATAATTTGGTGGTGTCTTCCCACGGTGAAAATAAAACACTACTTCTTCAGAAATTCATTAAATTAGACAAGCGTGAAGGACAAGATTTAAAGAAAAATAAATGCTGATCTATTATATTAAGATTAATAAAACAATATTAACAATATTTTTAAGCTAATCACATTACATAAATTACTCCCACATAACATCCCACATGCGCTTAATGAAACCCAACATTTTAGCTGCCTTTATTACAGTACTATCTATGTTTTATAAACTTTAATTCACTGTCAAAAATAACTCCCAAATCTATTATCTGATCTACTGAATCGAGTCTTTTTGTACATGATGACAGTTCTCTACATCTCTGATTACTGAGAAAAACTTTAGGTAGTCTGTGTATACGAGTAAGAGAGACTGACACGACTCAAAACACGATATCACATCATTCGCAAAGTGAACTACACCAGCCCCAAATGCGATCCTTGGGAAACACCTGATGGCACATCTATAATGCGCGATAATGCTCCAACGAACTTCACCAGTTGAGTACGACTCTCCAGATATGATTTGATCTAACTGAGGAAGGTGCCCACCACAGCGACCTTTTGCAGTTTCTGGTGTCCCTTCTCCATTTTTACCGTTAAGAAATCTTGATATACGGCTAGATTAATGACTGTTGAACGGCCTCTGTAGAATCCATGCTGCTGCTCTATAATCGTCTGCTTGTAGGAAAGAAATATCTCATCATGACTCTCTGAGGATGGATTCCGTGATTTTACTTATTGAGGATAACAATGATATCCCTCGGTAATTTATAACCTTTGATTTATCTCCCGATTTAAACACACGAAATAGAGTGGCAATCTTTCATGCAGAGGGAAAGTAGGCGCTGTCAAAACTTATCTGGAATAAACTGCACAATGGTCTGGTCAGGGAATGATGCTTTATTCATATAGAGTTCTGTTCAGTTTTTTCTTCAGTAAAGCTGTGTTGAGAGACTGAACGAATTGTTGTTGCGATATTCTGATTACACCCATAAATGAAAATAATAAAAACGAACAACAGTTGCGATGTATATAATTTCCATATAGTTTATTGTAATTCGTTTTCTATTAATTTTAAATTGGACTACAATGGTTGCTATGCAAAGTGTAAATCCGACAATACTTGCTTCCCCACCTCTCACTTGCGTAACAGGAAAAAAGTATCATGCTCTCTTTTGTGTTGCCGGATCAAACCTGATACTGAAGTTGGCGGAACCTTATAATGCAGTGACCTTAGTAAGGCGTAAGGGCACTGTAACTTGAAAGATAGTGACAACGGTTGCGACGGACGTATATAGCTGTCATATACTTTCTTCAAACTCCGTCTTCATTGTAGCCGGATGTGACAGCTTTTACAGCGATGGTTGCTGTTGCTAGGCATAGTTAAATTCGCCAATACTTGCTACCTTATCTCTCGGTCGCACCATAGGGTTAAGTATCGTTCTGGGTTTTATGTTGCTGGATCGAACATGAGACTATAGAAATGGCGGGACCTTATAATATGCAACAAGCTTAGTAACGCGGTGTCAGATACACCTTCTCGTGGGAAATTTTAGGAACTTTTCTTAGGTGGGCTCGTGCACGCCCCATTGATTGCAGTACCCATCCAGACAAGAAGAATTACAAATATTTCATTCTAAACATTCTAATAAGTTTCGCCCCCATTGATGGTTCAACTCTACCCTGCAGTTTAAGGGATTTAGAAATTGTAGTCTAACAGCTTTACAGTAGCTAGTACACAGCGATCCAATTCAAAGTGAATGTTTTGGAATACACGCCAGCAAAAAGTTTAAACATACAGTGTCATTATCTATGATAGGGCAAGTTAGTGTCATGAGCGGTAGCGTAAATGGAGTGCAAGCATTATTTAAACGGGTAGTAGCTACAATATGCTGTTTATGGGCACTGCTATAATAATAGACTTCATTTGGCTCCCGTCGATATATGCAAGTGTACCACTGATACATCTTATTTGCATTGCTAGAGGAATTATAAGTATTTTGTTCAGGTATTTTAGAAGACATGAACTGTTTAAACCCTAAGTCCTCAAAGTTTCTGACATTCGAAAACGTAACTACATTTTCGCAAAATTATCAGTTTAATTTAGATTTGGTTCAAATGGAAATGAAACTTGTACTGTTACTGTTTCAAAATATGAGAAGCAAAACATTACCGTGACTAATTTACTTTCAACTCCCAGATGTGCTAAGCAAATATAAGCTGGCATTTGGGGAAACTCATATGTTGTGTACATTCCTGTTTCAAGTGCAGTCGAACAGGAGACGATAGATTAAGCCATTTAGCTCTCTTGAATATCGAGAAAATATTAGCCAAAGATTTTGATTCAGATCAACTTGTGAATTATTTTGCGGAAAACATTCTCTTTAAATATCGTGTACATTGTTTTATTCCGCATTCTATGTATTTATTGTTTATTAAAACAAAATCCTTAACAAGAGTTTCTAATTTTATTAAGAAATATATTATGTATACTGTATATACTATATATTATATACTCTAGTCGAGATATAGATGTATAAAATTCTGAAAAGTTCTGACAGCGCCGCTGTCTGTTTGTGATTTGGCTTACGAGATTATGGTGTAAACTTAGTGTGCTTTTTTTGTTCATGCGTTCACTATTCCACACAGTTATGGTTTAAATTTAGAAAATGGAACTAAAATGTAGCTCTTCCCGACTCTGTCGCCACGAAATGCTTTAACTAACTTCTCAATTATGCAGGATTTGATCTTTAAACGTTTTTAAAAATTATTTGTCACAGTAAAGCAAGAAACACATAACATGGGTAGTTGGATACTTTGAGCACCGTAATTATAGTATTTCCTAAAAAGAGCCTTTTCTCTTTTCTTTAAGACATGAAATTAGGGCGTCCTCTTCACGAGGCCCCAAGCGCGCGATTCATGCGCCTTTTCATAAATCCGCCATTGGATCGAACATAAAAGGTTTTTAAAATGAAATGAATGTTTACTAGATTTATTTCAGCTAGTTCGTAATAAAATAAATAGTATAAAAGTAAAAATGTAAATATAAAAGCGTTACAGACAAGCTATTACAATATTTGTCAGAATACACTAGAATACTGAATTCACATGAACTGGGTAACTACATAAATACTAATAAAAGGCACTAAAAGCATTTTACAGAGGCATAAAGCTTACAACTAGGTGTAGTTAGAAAGAAACTATTCAATATATACACAGATAATCAAAATATTTTATGTCCTTATTCGTATTATGATACAAATTAATGCCTAAGGAACACGCACAAACCACTGTACGCACGTGCGGAATCAGTCAGTGACAAATGGTTGCTCCCGCTCGAGAGACGTCTGAGGTAATTGGCACAAAAATAATGATGAATTAGCTAATTAGCTCGTCTACGCCGTTACGGTCCCTATGTCCGTTTCCGTCTCGTTGTTCTTGCACGGGCTCTTCGAGACATTGATCGGTGTTCCCAGAGTAACAACCTGAAAATAGCGTCGTTATAGATAAGGCGACGATGAAAAGCGACAGAAAAGACGTATAGTCGTATTTGTCGTAAAGCACCAGATGCGTCTCGTCTTTCTTATATATTTGAGTCTTTTTGCCAAAGGTGAAAAAATAAAAGTGGCCGTTCTTTTCATAAACGTATTTAGAAAATCATGTACAAATATTGTATTTAAACGACTTTCGTGATTAAATTTCCATCTGTAAGTAGTGCACAAAATTCTAACAACTGTTTTTAAAGACGTTTGGGTTAATATGGGTCAACAATCAAACAATGGGTAGACCAACTGTACTTACAGTAAGGGACATAATGGATACACAGTTTCAACAAGAAAAGAATTTCTGGAACTATAGATCGATATTTTAAGGAAAACAGTTTAAAAAGTGACTATTTTTAAACACAGTTCAAAAAAGATTTACATTTAAATCCAAAATGCTACTAAATCTAAGAGCATATGGAAAATATGCATGGATCCATTTGCAATTATTTCTGAAGACTTTAGAATTATCAGAAAGGAAATAGAATATGTATATACCTCCAGTCTAGGTATGCTATATAGATGACACCTGTTGACAAGATTAGCTGAGTTAGACAAAGGATACAGCTACTTAAAGCGTTACAGATACTCCCGAAAAAGAAAATATAACAGTACCAATGGATGCAAAGCAGCAGGAAAAAGGTTACCACAAGAATCTTATGGGATACTTGACGGTTAAGACAGTCAAACTTACTTCGCCACAAAGAACGACTGGATGAAAACTGGAGGGTTAGAAAATTACTTTGGGAAGAATATTTTGTAACATGTTGGTTCTGAAAGATTGATTGTATTCGCATACCTCTCACATTAGCATTACTCCCGCAGAAAAAGCTAGTCCAATATTTTGAAGTGCATAGGTTTGGCCTATTTAAGCTATTAGAATTGTGGAAGCCAAGACGCATTAAAAATGACAGAAAATTACCAAAATGTATGTTTTCTATCATTAAACTAGTTTCACTATTACTATTGCCAAAGGATTCGCGAAAGCTGATGGTGTATAGACTTTTAGCAATAAAAAAAATCCAACAGAAGTTTTAACCTGGAGCATACAGACGATAGCTTATAATTCAGCGAACGAATTCAATTTTAATTCAACAGGGAAATACTATGTATTACTACAAGTTGCAAGCAATCTACATGGTAATATACGATCAATATTGTTGTTATAAAAATATCAAATAGAACAAAATATCATGTGGATCATTCTATATAGGGTGTTCCGCATTTTGTGGGCAACCTCTCGGAATCTGAAAACTGATGCAAAATTAAAACCATTTTACAGTATAACTTTTTTTGAAATAACGCCCGCTGAGATATCCTAAACATGGGGAAATAGAAACAGTTTTTCAAAAATATCTCTTAGACCGTTGATATAATTTCATTAAATTTTGGCTATTATTATTTGAAGTGGAGGTCGTATATATATTTAATTAAATAAAATAATTTTTGTTTATCAAATTAGCCGATATAAATAATAAAACTGTGTTAGATGTCACTGCTATATTGACATTTTGACAATTCTTTACATTATTTGTTGCAAAAATTCTAAAAGTATATCATTTATTTCATTACTTTATTTCAGAATTTTTACAAATTTTTGTCAAAATATCAATGTAAGAGTGACATCTAACACAGTTTTATTATTTATCACGGACAATTTGATAAAAAAAATTATTTAGTTAAACAGTCAGAGTGTGAATCATAACATTCAATTAGAAAGCAATGGTAGTTTACATTTCTTGGATGTCCAAATTTACCGAATAAACACTGGACAGTTAGGACACACAAGTTTGCAGAAAACCAACACACACACACACAGACAGAAATTTACATGCCACATCTCACCACCCTTCCTCTCAAAAGAATAGTGTTATAAGGACGTTATTTGTTAGAGCACAAAGGATCTCAGGCGAAAGTTGTTTACAAAAAGAAATATATCATTTTAAATGATATATATGAAATGGCTACAGCAATAAAAATACTTGGTCAGTTTTTAATAAAAGTGCTCATCCAAATCAAGTAAATTCTCAGCCACGACAAAGCAAATTGAAGTTGAGTTTGCCTTATGTACAAGGCCTTTCGCAAAATGAAAGAGGACACTTAGAAGACACGATATTTTAGTTGTTGATAGTACATATAATAATTTAGATAAAATTTTAAGTTCTACTAAAGATAAAGTACATTTAGAGAGTGAAGGTGTTTACAAAATTACATGTTCTTGTGGCAAGTGTTACATAGATCAAACTAAAAGAAAAATAGGTACGCGTTTGATAGAACACATACGTGCTACTAGGCTGCAACAGATAGATAAAGCTTCCGTAGCTGAACACTCATATTTGACTAAACACATGATTGACTTTGATAAAACAAAGTTTTAATGAATTCTTCTTTAATAATACTTGAAGTATAAGCCACTTAATTATTTGATTGTAAAGCGCTTCCGACTAACAGGTAGTCATCGTCACTACAATGTAGGCCAAAACATAGAAAAATAAACTTTTATAATACGATTGACAAAGTCAAAAAATTAGAAACAAGCAAACTTGACTACAAACCAAAAGTAACCTACATGCCAGCAACGCAAACGTAATATTAATTTAGATCAAATACATAAAGAAAAATATATAGAATAATACAGATTGTGGAAATTATGAGTTAGGTGACATTTGGAAGGCTATTTTGTAGTTCCTTTTTCGTCGTTAAGTTCTTTTTTATCAGGTTGGCACGTCGTTTCTATGACGTCTTGCTTCCTTGGTGATTTGTATATTTACTTTCAAAATTTTGTTTGAACTTGTGTCGGGCAAATTTTGAGGTTCTTCGTCTTTGACAAAGATTACAGGTGTAATCGAAACGTCAGACTAATAACTTTTTGTCAGTATTTTCAAGAGATAGCGATCTTTCCGAGAAAATTTTAGCTTATTGAACTGCAATTTTCTCGGATAGGATCAATTTGAGCCGCATGAACAAAAGAGTACCTTTTTGTTTACAAGGCCCAAATATTAAAAACACATTTAAAAACAATACTTAACCGTTAAGGGATAAAATGTGGGGGGTTGGCCCCATCACCTCCCCCCCTCCAAAGCATTTATTAAAGCATCATTTTAACGGCTTCCACTTCAGATAATAATAGCCAAAATTGGATGAAATTATATCATCCGGTCTAAGACATATTTTTGAAAACTTTGTTTTCCTCCATGTTTAAGAATCAATATCGCAGTAGGTGAACATTATTTCAAAAAAAAGTTATACTGTAAAATAGTCTTATTTTTGCACCAGCTTTTAGACTCCAAAAGGTAGCGCCCATAATGCACAACACCCTGTATAGAACACGTTATACAGACCTTTACAGCCAAGAAAGGTAGAAAGAAAATATTTAGGGTAGCAGAAGTTAAAGTTGTAGTTGAAGCTATATCAAAATCAAATACATATAAAACAAGAAATAGTACAAATCACACATTATGTTTAAGAAATTCTGAGATCTTGAAAATAGTATTTCCTGATACAAAAACAGTTCTAGTGGATTTCAGCAACAAATCATCCAAGTTTCACGACAAACAAGAAAGATCCATGTCTTGAAGTAAAGTTTGCGCGAAACATGATCAAGTTTTAAATTAAATGAGTTGACTTAATAGCTAAAATACACATAATACATTGTATTATTTTTGCCTACAAACTATAGTATTTAATTTTCATTTGCCTCATTTCATTGCTAATACGAATGTAATATGTAGATTACACTTAACCCTCAGTATCGTGAATTTTTTGTGCTCTTTGCGATAGACGTGAACATTTTATAGCAATATGATGAATTGTAAACAAATATGAACATCATATTTAGTCGGCCTACAAAATCAGTGAGCTGCGCTGATTATAACAACTCAAACCTTATTGTATCCTAATACAATAATCTGTGAGTATTTTATTCGTTTGCAATTTCGTGCGAACCGGAAACGAAAGCGTTCGTTTCCGAGCATAAGCACGTTGAGAATATTCTATTCTGCGGCTTGTCCTCATTTGCCACGGAATCAAATCTGTTTAAAAACGTGCCTAGAATCGCATCATCCGGGACAGAAGAGTTAAGTATGCCCTCACCCTAGAATGTCCTGAATAGGTTTGCACTGTCGCACTGGGCGGCGGAGTGTACCCTGGTACTTCCATTGACCCCACGAGAGGATGTCTGGTGGTTTTAGCGGTCGTCGTCTGCAGATCGTTAACTGAAACACCAAGCCTCTCATTAAACGCGCAATTTAAATACGTTTTTACAGTTGTTAATGAGATTTCGAGCGAAACTTTCATTTACGCTTAGTTTAAGAGTTAATAGAAACAAACGGGAACTTACTCAGATGGGGCCACTCGCTGTAAATAACTTTTTTCGTGGCGTTATCCATCTTTGTTGCGTTCTCGTGTTCCAGGAGGATTGCGAACGTGGCAGGTTTAAAAGTTCGATTCTTTGAGCTCGCTTCCGAATCTTTCAGTCTCGGCAGCGGTGTAACGATATAAACTTTTTCCTTCGACGTTTCCGATACGGTAACTTGCGAATCATTCCACTTCGCCTCCTGTCGAGCAGTGGTAGATGTGCTCGACGTTGTTTCCGTAACAACAGCTTCCGCGATCACCAGATTAGACTCAACGTCATCGGCATCTTTTGTTACCTTGGTCTCTCTATTGTTGGAACCTGAAGCCACGTGATCGAATTCACTCCCGTCCTGTCGTTTTGTCGTAAACTCTTCGAACGACGGCGTCGTGAAGTATTCACTTGGAATTTGCTTGGAAGCCGCGAATTTGCTGCTCGTCGTTGCTCTTGAACTTTCACGCGCTTCTTTTTGTTTTGAGTATTCCTGGTGAGTCCACTGGTCTATGTTTTTCTGGAGGGTTATGATATCAAAAGGCAGCCGCTCGTTTTGCTTCACTGAAGCTTCTCCCTTCAGCAGGTCTTTTATATTAGTGATCTTTAAGGGCACTTGCTTTACAGGTATCAATTTCTGCGCTTGATACTTTGGCCAGATCGGATCTTCCAAGGAAGGGGGTCTCGTATAATACAGATCCCCGGGATCTACTTGCCCTTCGCCCGGTGGTACTCTACGCCCCTGGTTGGTTGGGAAGAACAAATTGTCTTCGGGTTTAAACGGAGCTGGTTTCTGGTTGGTGATGTAAGGCACTATAACTTGAACTTGCTTTGGTTTCTTTGTAGTGGCAAGCGATGCTACGTTCTGAAGTGCGATTGGGTTGATCCACGGAGATTGGATGTTAGGAGGAGGAACCATAGATGTTGGAGGTATAACAGTAACAGAAGTGGGTGTCCATTGACCAAATTGTGCTGGAGGGGCAGTGAATGTTCGATTTTGTGTAGCCTGATGCAATTCGTACATTGCAGTAGTTTGTTCATTCCAGAAATGGCTTGACTGTCCATTCTCGTTCAGTCCATTGCTGCTGTGGAATGAAGCGATAGCAACGTCTTTATCATTTCCTCTTTTATTTGGGACCAAGTCGTTCCCGTTATGATATGTAGTATTTTGAATTGTCTCTGAGGCATGAGTGTCTTCTTGCTCCGCTACCACAATAGGATTTTCGCTCAAATTTATCGTACCCTGTCCGTAATTCTCTTGTGGCGCAGGTTGTCCTCTTTGTTCATCTACTTCGCTTTGTTGCTCTCCCTTAACTTCTACTTCCAAAACTGGTGACTGTATTACATTCACAGGATGTTCTATGGAAGCCAGATATCCAGCAACAGGAATGCTTGGGATCACTTGGATATCTTCGTTATTTATGTTATTAAAATTTTCTATATGGCCACCAGACTGAAGTATATTATCCCCAAAGCCAGAATGAAAGTTTTGAGGTGGACGAACTGGCACTGCAGGTTTCGATATTAACCCAGGAGGAGCTTGAAGTAATGGTTGCTGCTGATAATAAATAGGTTGTTGAGGTTTGGGAGGTACCATGAATACGGGTAATTGCGCTATTAACTGCGTAGGTGCTCCTTGACTATCCACTGTTTTTGGTGGAGCCCCAAATCCTGAGAACTCACCAAATTGCACAGGAATTGCGTTGTGCGATGCATAAATTGGCTTATAATTCTGATGAGTCTTAGATGGGGCAGGTGGGGCGTAAAGTATTGGCTGACCCGGCCTGGGAGGTTTCGGACCCAAATCTAACTCCACTAACTTAACCGCTGGTACGAATTTGTACGGTTTAGCACCTGGGCGTGGCTCAACGGGCCTATGCTTGGAAGGAGTGTGTTGACTTCCCGCTATGAACTGGTCCTTGAAAGGAGCTCCATATTGCTGCTTGGGAGGACCGTAAGATTCTGGAGGAGGACCATATTGCTGTTTGGGTGGACCATAAGATTGTGTAGGAGGACCGTATTGTTGCTTGGGTGGACCATAAGATTCTGGAGGAGGAGCATATTGCTGCTGCGGTGGTCCATATTGTTGTGGTGGTGGGTTGTGAAAAACGGGAGGCGGATTTAAATCTTGCGCGCCAAAATCTTGTAAATGACTAGAAGGTGGAGGCCCATATCCCTGCTGAGGAGGTGGCTTAAAATGAATCTGAGTTTTGGAGCCATGATTCACCGCCATTGGTATCCAAGGCACGCTGTTGCAAGGGTTGCATTTCTCCCTTTGGTGAGAACTAGGAGGGGGAAGATATTGGGACCTAAAGCTACCAGCAGCGGGTGATGTATCTTCCACTGTCTCGCTGCCTTGACCGAACGGAAACACCCATCCGAAAATCTTTGACATAAAAGACTTCTCTTCTTGGGGTTTCAGTTGTTTGAGGGGTTTGCCGTCGGGTGGTCTGAGGAATGCGTCCACTCGTTCTTCTGCTGTTCTGTTTTCATCTCCGATAACAGAGGCTAGCAGTATTGCGAACAGCACAGCTTCTAGTTTCTGAAAAAGAGAGAAAAGAATCGTTATTTAAGAGGGGCATTTAGTTGGAGCGATCGGGCAAAATGTAAACTATGCAACCCCTGTTATCAGCGGGGCATGGGACGTAAGAGGGTAGCCGATAGGTTGAAATCACGCAAAGATCAGACGGGCTAAACTAATATTCGGAAAATTGCTGACTGTAGCGTGTGCATAAAAAAGTAAGCATGATATTAGTAACTTACTATGATATGATACCAGGTTATTCAAAATATGGAAGAACCCATTTATTTCTGTAAATATGAACTATAAAACATTTCATTCTAACTACATGTTGACTATGATTTCTGGAGGAACTTTTATAATAATTTTCATTCCGCCTCCCCATTGCTTCGGCAGACAGTAAACTAATGTGAAAGAGCTTTTAACATTAAACTTGTCACGTGTATTCAGACATACAATCTTAGAAATCCAGTCATATCGGAATAAATCGTATACCGCTCGATCATTCCCGACAGGTTTGTATCTTAGTCTCACTGTTCTCTGGATACAACGCGACGGACCTGGTGGGGATGGGCATCCGCGTTCTGCTCTCTTGACGGACTCGTGCGAAAGGGTTTGCGGTTTTAGACTTTTTGAATGTTTTTACTTATTTATCGTGTTCATGTTTTTGGTAGTGTACAAAGAAATATGTAGCTACAACGTGGAGTTCGAATTTTTCGTTTATGTGCCTTAGTTTTCGAGAAATAGCTCGCCAAAAATACGCATTTTTAAGCAAAATATAAAAACAAATATTTACATTACCGTACCAAATTTAGAAAAAACTCGAACTCTGCGTTGTAGCTACATCTTTTGTCATTGCCATGTCGAAATTTCACTTCGAAAAAGTTTCGAATAACTCGGTAAAATGTAAAACGGTAGGTGCTTAAAATGACCCGCTTCCCTCTAGGTAAACGCCCCTCTTAACCACATTTTATATAGTAATAACTAATACGAACGAGATACGGTGTTGTATATAATAGGTATTATATATTTATACTTGTGCAATACAGGGTGTTCACGCTAACAGTCTACAGTAGCCAACTTTTTTATTTGAAATCGTAGCATAATGGTTTAAATGAGAAAGTTTTTTTTTGATTTTTCGAGAAGAATTTGATAGTGTTTACAAAAAAAACAATTGAACATCGTCGCCAAAGATATTAACTACAAGTTTGTTATTTTGAATAGAACGACCCCACTTTTTATATAGCGCATTCGTTTCACCACATCAAATTAATAAGATACCAACACCCTATAGTCACTTGTTTTCGAGATATTTCAGGTAATATGATTTGTGTTCACGAAACAGTGTACAGTAGCTAACTTTTTATTTGAAATTGTAGCATAGCGGTTTTAATGGGAAAGTTTCTTTTTTTGAGAAAAATTTGATGGTGTTTACAAAAAAGCAATTGAACATGAATTGTGTAAGTGGCCATTGAAGCTCGATTTTTAGACAAGTATCTACTTAGAATAGAACCTAACTCTGTCGACTCGAATCGGCAATTATCGGTTTCTACTAAGTATTTTGTGGCGTATCACGCTTGTGGTGATTAATATCCTTAACACGGCATTTCCTCCGTAAGTTTCTAGTATAGGTGGTCATGGACGTAGTCAGGATTTGATTTTGGGAGGGCTTCTATATATAAAAAGATTATTTGTTATTTAAAATTTGAGACATTTCAAATATTTTTTATTCTATATGTTATAACAAATAAAAAAGAATACATGCCATTGGCTTTGTCTCTTTTTAATTTTAGGCTAGTTTAAATCCAATAAATACCGCCTTAGATGCGTCCATCCAGGTAGTTGTAACAATATAACATATAATATTGTTATGTTGTTGTACCAAGTTAGTTTCTTGTTGAATGTCTACTGTCAGTGCTCTATGATGTACTGTAAGTAGTTTATTGACTAGTGGTTTGTTTATTGCTAATTTGGTTTATCTTACCATTAGCGACGATATATAGGAATAATAGTAAGACCCATTCATTCCTATGTAAGTTCCGTATAACAGAAAAAAAGACAGATAAGTGACACCCCGAGAATAACCGATAGTGGTAGAAATAATATTTAACATGCATGTTTGTAATGAAAGTTGTCAGTAAGATTTTAAATGAGAGAGAACAGTCATATTATATTTCGCTACTTGCAAATAAAGATGTATCTTTACTCTTCAGTAGGTAATTACATCGATAGATGGTTAATTCAGGTTGCGAAATATAAGAAATCCAAAAAAATCGATACTAAGTGAAAATAGCCAGTTATGAGTAGCATGTGGACATTATAATCTTATTTCATTAACAAACCACTGCTAAACCTTTTGCCTATTTTCTAATAACTATGAAAATGTTATGTGCTTCTGGTTTCAGAAATATCATCTGCGCTCACTAACGGCAAAGTTATATTTTCTATGGAATCAGTATGTTTTGATTCAAAACTGTTAACCACGACAGCGATCTTATTGATAATTACTCTTACAAAGAGTTACGGGCTGCCACTAGTATACACCTACATAGGAGCCATAAATTTTAAAATTTCTTATCACCGCGTAAATGCTGTTCCTTTTTATATAAGCAAATACCGTACTATCTCTTTAAAAAAGCTTTTTTTTTAAATGATTTTGCCCTTATAGCAAACGGTGCGTTTGAGTTCACTTTAAACCACACGAAGTGTAGGTTGGATCTTGGTCTGCAGTAACATTTAATTTTATGCATGAACCGCAAGCAGGCGAGAACGTAACATAACGGAATGGTAGGTACGTACATTTATTTGCTTAAATATATCTCCGCAAATTGGTGAGACCCCAGCTAGTGTATGTATGGTTTGTTTTTGTTTCAGAAGAGCTCTTGTAACAATGGTAGCGGAGTCCCACAGCAATGTTGCATAAGTTATAGCACCAAAATGTACATCGTAAGTAAAAAAGTAGCTTCTTTTTCCCCTGTTTTTTTTTTATTCTGCGAGTGACATAAATTTTTCGTTTAGAAACAATTTATTTTGTTAGTAATTATACTTAATAATACATATCGATTCCTATGTCACATCCACTTAAATGCTTGGCTTAGCTTAAATGGCTACCGCAGTGTAGTGTTTTTATTGACGAAGCCTAAAGCTCTCTTCTGGTCTAAACAGTCCAATTCAGATCAATAGTATCCATCACCTTTATTATAATATGCTGAGATAATACTAATAAGGTGAGTTCATAAAATTATTGGTCCTCGCTGAAGGCACATAAAAAGTTTTAGCAAAACGGGAACGTAGCTGCGGCAAATGCACACACTAGTGAGTATTTCTTGACACTCAACATAAAACCATGCAGATGAATTAGAGTGCTATATACAGGGTGTTCACGCTAACAGTCTACAATAGCTAACTTTTTATTTGAAATCGTAGAATAGTGTTTTAAATGGACAAGTTTCTTGATTATTTGAGAAGAATTTGAGAGTGTTTACAAAAAAAAACAATTGAACATCATTCTACGATTTCAAATAAAAAAATTAGCTCTTGTAGAATGTTTCGTGAACACAAATCGCATTACCTGAAATTTATCCAAAAACAAATAACTATGGGTGTTGGTATCTAAAAACTTTTTTGTGGTGAATCGAATGTCCTATAAAAAGTGGGGTCGTTCTATTTAAAATAACAAACTTGTGGTCAATATCTTTGACAGATGATATTCAACTACTTCTTTGTAAACATCATCAAATTCTTCTCGAACAGCTATTGTAGACTGTTAGCGTGAACACCCTTCATAATAAGTCCCTATTTGACAACAAACTTTATCCACTTTTAAATGCTTAAAATTTTAGTGTTTCTGCTCTATCTGGAGCTATATTCCAGTTTACTCATTTAGTTACGCTGGCATCTCTGAATACTTTTGAAGTTCTTAGAATGATACCCAACATCCCTAACGCAGACTTGTGGATCATGTCTGTATGAATAGGATGTTAATTGGGGATACAATTTTCTTCTGAAAGATACTTCTCTGCATCTTTTATGTTTAAATTAAGATCTTTTACAGGACACCAGTATAGCCAGATAGAAGTTCAGATTATTTTTCAATTAATCGGCATAAGAGTCATTACCAGTACTATAAAACTGCATATGCCATAGCCTTAGAAGCAAGGGAATTAAAAAGACCATTAAATAAATATTGCATACAAATGAACCGAACTTACATCTCGGAGGACGTCCGGACTTTAATACAGTCCACTTGATACTGGCCTATGGCGCGCTGATTTTACTTTGCGATGTTTTTCTATTCAATTAAAATCCTACCCACCGTTTGCAAATTATGGGTTTAGTTCTTCAAAGCTGAACGAACTGTGTTTTTGAGTTGTTTCCCAAGTTAGCAATTTATGACAACCTTACACTTGGTTTCTTATTTTTTACACCTTTGTTCAAAATTATATACCTAGTTGAACTTCCCACTTTAAAGTGTTTAAGTATTTTGTAGAAATAATTAAATTAACCTTATTTCTCAACATACATGGATGTATTTGTACGTCGAGCGTACAACTTAGGGGATCATTTTGTCAGTCAACTAGCGGCAGACTTTACCAATTACGATGTAAGTTGGTGCAGTCTTTAAGTGCAGAGACCTAACATTACCGATTGCCTGGTCATTTTGAAAAATCGGTAATGTTACCTGGCGGTGGCTTTGTGAATTATGACCTTGGTTGTTACCATCCAAGTGGAAACCCGTTGGAAAAGTTCAGGGAAGGAACAGCCCAGTGAAATGAAATTGCTTTGAATGTTTACTCTTTGTCGTATTCATTTTAGGTCAAATTTAATTCCCTCCTCTACCACGTATTTAAGATGGAGACCTCCACGTCAAACCTTCGGGTATGGTATATCAAAGATACAGCCGTCAAGGGCTTTTACCTCTACTTTTTTTCGTCTTCGTAAAAACAAACGTGATTATAATAATTTATTAAGATAAAACTAGTGTTACTAGATATCCTTATTTCTATGTCAGTCAGTGAATATTCGTTCTTTGTAGCTGGGCTACAATCCCGTGTATCATATTGTCCAATGAGCTATAATCCACTCTTCTGTTATTTTTTTGATCAGCGCAAGATACTATTAACAATATTTGCTTCTCAACGAGATGTAACACGATTCTATTGATATAAAGACAAAACAGGATCTGTAATCTGACAAAAATTCGCAGACGTCGAACGTATTTTAAGCACGAATTAAGAAGACGAACAGATACAAGCCAGATTGGCACTCGAGATGCCCGTATCGATCATTCACTTGAGAAACAAACAATGCGAGCTCCCTGCTTAAGAGCAGCAGGTTTTAATCCCGATTGGGTTTCCACTTTCGTTCAATTTTGCCAAAAGCCCAGAGGAGGTTTCGTTTTAAAGATTTATCACTGCGAGTCTCCCCGAAAGGACTTTCTGACGAAACAAAATAAGAGGTTTAGGAGCGCTTGGGTTCTGTTCACCCGGGGATATTTCAGTTGTTATGCCAATTAGCCAAGCTTTCATACTACGTCTTGCGACGTTGGTAAGTACGAATTGTTAGAGGTCGTCGACTATATTATGTATTCAGCAATCTGATTAGGAAGACCAGATTTCTAACCTTATTAACGTAGGATCTATTCACAGAGGTACACCTGTTTGAACTGTTCAGATATTCATTAGTGCCTACTAGTAATACATGTGATAACCTGAAACTCTAATTTCGTTTATAACATTTGGCTTGCTTTCTAGAATGTTAACGTAGTTGCTACCTAAAACGTCATTAATTAGCTTCACTCGATTACTTAATACTATTAAAGGATGCATGCGTTATAGTAATCAGTAATTGTTTAATAAGTCTTGTGATTACATGTATTCTTTCTGAATAACCCCCGAGATCAGTCTACTGACGTTAAATCAGGAGATCCGGGTAGGTGCATATCACCACTCCGTCTATTATGGATAGATACGTTTGGGTATATTTTATATATATATCTTACAGCCAAATTTTCGATCGACACACGACAATCCTCTGGATTTAGCACCAAAGGTCCAAATCAGGAATAAGGTAGTACCTACTAAAGGAACTCCAAATATCGTTCTCCGTTTAGTGAGGTTCTTGTTTTCAAAGTGCTTCTGCACCCAGTTAGAATCTTCTATGGTCCAGTATTAATTTTGTCCATTTACGTAACCATCTAGACGTAATTTTACAGAAAAGCTTATACGGATAATCCAGTTTGGACAGTGTTGCCAACTACTAAACCTACCACTTTTTTCGTTAGAAACTCCTTTTTCCTTCTAGAAATCCGCCAGATTTGAAATGTAAACAACCCTCAAAAAAAACACTAAAACATAATAATTATATACAGGGTACACCACCTAAAATAATGATTTTTTTGATATTAATTTTTCCTTCATTTTGACATATGACTCAAAGTTAGGCCAAAAAAATAAAGAAAATACGAATCTGGGGAGCTTTAGTTGGCGAACCCTGTATAAACAAACTGTTACATATTACATTTTTAGGTGTCAGGAATGGTACAAAATTCTGCTCCTTGTTTTTGCAATGAGTTTCAAATCGGCCCATAAATACATTTGCCAGATAAGTGAAAAGATTGTCTCCCTTCATGTCTGCCAAAGTCCGACTTGAACGGATTGAAAAAAAACGAGTACTTTCCTCGAATATAACTTTCGTTTTAGCCATTTTGACACCAATAATGTAACATTGATAGCCTTTTGGTTGACTTAAATTTCCGTTTCAGGAACATTAGTTTCCCAATGAAAAAAGGTACAAGGACGTGTTCCGTTTTTTGGTATACTGGTGCCGAAAAAAAACAGCATCTAAATAGGGTTTGTGTACAAAATACAATTAAGCTTGTAATCAATGAATCGCAACATTTTTTACAACATAAACTTTAAACCTTGAACTTCTTAGTTGATAGATTAGTTAAAAGTCCATAATGAAAATCCAACTTTGAAGTAAAACTCAAGTATATAAGGAATGTTGTAGTTCATAATAGGTACCCTAAAACAGTAGAAAACTTTTTTAAAGACCACCATGTTGTCGTTACCAACTACCTTAGAATATAAACAAAAAAGCATCTTAAAACCCAAAAACTAAAACTGGCTTTTCCCGGAGTAGTACTATCAAAAATTATTTAGAATGCCCAAAGGATAAATTAGATGAAAAAGACTAATCAAGCATTCATAAAATATTCACCAGTTAAATCAGACGGATATTTGAAGAAGTTGTTTACTTTAACATCTACTGAAGATGCAGCCTAGTTGCCAAAATGCGTATTTAGACTTTCTAAATTATTTCGGCTAGACTTTTCCATGTATAGTTTATTTGACTGCGATCATTACGTAGCATTTTTTTAACCTAAATTACGCTCCTCCTGTGACCAATTTTTTGCTCTATGTTAATAAGTATGAATTTTCTATATTAATTATGTCTATGTCTGTACAACGAATTCCTCCACTATAAGGATGCCGAACAAACGATTCGGAAGCGTTTCTGTTTTTGCTGGGGAATTAACGGATTGCTGATAAGTGGCGCCCCATGTTAAGTGTAAAKTTATTGTTGAATAAGTTAAGCACAATGTGACGCAATTTCCTTTTACTGGTTAAACGTTAGGTTTTATTTTCATTTCAAGTTATAAAACTACAAGTACTACATCATTGACATAAGTACCTACAAAATTACCGTATAATAACAAGCTTATCGTTGTGATGATGGTAGGTCCCCAAAAGAAAATCTCCTATTGCACGATCACTATTACGAGTATGTATTTCACTCTGAATAATGTAAATGTAAAAATGTTACACTTGTAAGATAATATTTTGTCGGATAGATCACTGTCTCTTAAAAACATTGACAAAAAGTTAATAGTCTGACGTTTCGATTACACCTGTAATCTTTGTCAAAGACGAAGAACCTCAAAATTTGCCTGACACAAGCTCAAACAAAATTTTGAAAGTAAATAAACAAATCACCAAGGATGCGAGACGTCATAGAAACAACGTGTCAACCTGATAAAAAGGAACCTAACGATGAAAAAGGAACTACCTACCTACTAGATATACACGAACTACTTGATAAAAGATAACTACAAAATAGCCTTCCAAATGTCACCTAACTCATAATTTCCATAATCGCTATTAAAATTATTAGTATTCCTACAAATTTCTATAGCTTCTTTTATTAGACATTTGTGATAATATTTTTCTCTATGTAAAATTATTGTTTTATCAAAATCAATCATGTGTTTAGTCAAATATGAGTGTTCAGCTACGGAAGATTTATCTATCTGTTGCAACCTAGTAGCACGTATGTGTTCTTTCAAACGCGTACCTACTTTTCTTTTAGTTTGACCTATGTAACACTTTCCGCAAGAACAAGTAATTTTGTAAACACCTTCACTCTCTAAATGAACTTTAT
Organism: Rhyzopertha dominica; assembly: GCA_025024175.1. Taxonomy (NCBI): domain Eukaryota; kingdom Metazoa; phylum Arthropoda; class Insecta; order Coleoptera; family Bostrichidae; genus Rhyzopertha; species Rhyzopertha dominica. The sequence goes on along the minus strand of QCXZ01000041.1, from coordinate 40,997,096 downwards.
CTTTAGTAGAACTTAAAATTTTATCTAAATTATTATATGTACTATCAACAACTAAAATATCGTGTTTTCTAAGCATCCTCTTTAATTTTTCCGAAAGGCCTTGTGTACATAAGGCAAACTCAACTTCAATTTACTTTGTCGTTTGAACTTGTGTCAGGCAAATTTTGAGGTTCTTCGTCTTTGACAAAGATTACAGGTGTAATCGAAACGTCAGACTATTAACTTTTTGTCAGTGTTTTCAAAAGACAGCGATCTATCCGACAAAGAGAGGCCATCTTGGTAGCATGATAGATGGCAAAGATCGTTATCCTTTTAAGTGGAGTTATCCTGAACTGAAACTGAAGCCTGCAGCTAATTTATGTAATGTTTTACATTAACATCCTGGATTCAGTTGAGAAGAGCCACAGAAAATATAATATACCTACTGGTAATATTAACATATTGTAGCACACCCAAGTGAGCTTTTCTTTCATTCTGAATGTTCATTCTTGCGAAATAACGCAATAGCACGCAGCACGTAACGCACGAGCGACTCACAAATTTCATTTTCTCCATTTTCCAGGCAAGTGTCCCTAATATTCAGTAACATCGATACCAAAGCCAATTCGCCTCGATACCTTACAAGGACATGCGTAATTGCCGCATTGTCAACACTTGTTTGCCGCAGCCTCCATCATATTATCATTTTACGATACTCTCCTGCGGCATACTTGCAGGCATCGAGCCAAAGTGTGAGAAGGCCATGGTGGCAGATGTCTTGCCTGTCTTATTCATATTTGCTCAGTGTGCCACTTACAGTGGTCGTAACTTCAATCAAAATGCTTGTGCGCGTCCCAAATGCAAAGAGAAGCCCATACGGATTATTTGTCGGATTTCACCAAACACACGGGATGATGGCGCTCGTCATTGAGTAATTGCTTTTAGAAACCGTTTAATTGCGACGCTTTCTACGGCGACGAGCAAATGTGTCCACAACACTTTACTGGTGTTTAAATGTGGTAGCGGGGTGAAAATTGTAGTATTCAAGATCAACAGAATTCCTTTAAGTATAAATGTAATTTACTGTTTGCTATTGAAATCGAGAGCGATAAAATTACTGTTATGCATCAGATAGAATTTTGTTATAACTTTGAGCACGTTGTTCTCAGTACCGATATTTGTTCCCTCCAAAAAAAAAACACATACTGGCGTTAACAAGAAATGAACATTGCAGTTTCCTATTCTTCTTTTGAGAACTTAGTAATTCTACTCGTGAATACAATGAGAGAATCCATTGATCAATTTCGTTTTTGTTTTCATACATCATAATTATTAAATGCAAACTTAAACCGGAATCATAGTTTAATACTGATGACATTTTTTGATATAAAATGTTCACAAATAGTTGGATATGTTGCCTTATAACCGAGTATGAATTAACATTTGTCCGAGCGTAGTGTTGGATAATTAGTAATCTTAAAGATATTATGGAGATTATTTTAAACGGGTATGTTTTTATCTTATTATTTTTATTATATTACATATACAGTTTAATTAACCAAATCAAATCAATATTTCTATGTTTTAACACCTGCAACGTAACACGTGAACTGCGGACATTTCTAGCCTACTAGTATACGAAAAAGGCACTGCGTCTAGTTTTTTTAATAATTTCTTTAGAAATGAACTAGGACAGATATATTCTTGGTATGAAGGCTTCCGTAGTTGTTGTCGATGACATGTTGTTTTCCGGGCTCCTTCCTGCGTTGCTTATTTGACCTTGACGTTTCGACACTCATGGTGTCTTCCTCAGAAGTAGCTCTAAAACCAAAGTGTCCTAGTCCGTAGTCCGCTCCGGTATTTATACTCGGTTTCCAGATTCTAGGTAGTTCGATGCCTCGGTCTCGGTTATAATTGTGCGGATTCTTCTGGATTTCGATGGCTTCCTTGTACAGTATCGGCCATAATCTTGCTGTAGCATCAGATACAGGTGGAATAGCTACTTTTGCATGCCTTTGGGCGTATTCCAAAGAACGGACTAATTCATAAACTTCTTTCCCTAAGTGTTAAATAAATTCTTTTTATGAGTAGTTAACGTTCACGGAAAACTAGAATGCTTTATTTGTAGAACTGACTTCTACTAGAAAATTTGTAAAGATTAAAATACTATAGCCATTTTTAGTTATCAAGCGCACGGTTACAATTTATTTAACATTTGCAGATTATTTAATATTGCAATATTGACCATCTAAAAAAATAATTAAAACTCTTAGCAACATGTTAGTTTACTATTAAACAAACAAAGGTAGAACCTATTGACTACAGATTCATGATATAGGATAGGATCAGTCATTTTCTATATTCCGCCAAAGAAAGTATTTTTGTTTTAACAAAAAATTCCTATTTCTGAGATATTTTTTTACCTAATTGAGCTTTATTCTATTGCATAATTATTTATTAGAATATCACAATCACGTATGATCTGTTTTTTGATACTATACTTGTGTTTTACAAACTTTTTGTTAGAGTTTTTTTGGAAGGTACTGCTTGAATCAGCCATATTTATAATAATTATTTTTATATTTTAATAAACTATACTCACTAATAAATAATATTACAATTTGAATTGAGCAAGTGTCTGTTGTCTGTTTTTTTCACGAGGCGCAATGCATAGGTATAACATTATTGGGTACATGCTGAATTTAAATGCATATCTATAAGGTTGACAACCAAATGATTGCGGATTTTGTTGATAGATGCATCCAGCACATTCTTTTGTATTTTTAACGTGTCCAGGGTATCTAAGCTATATTGTTTTTGTGTCCGCCTTAAATTATCTGGAAAATTGTATTTATTAGTTGTTTGGTTTCGTTTTTATCCTAATTTCAAAATTGAAGAACAAAATGCACTTGTAACTTCTACCAAGAAACCAAAGGGTCCATTCCAACGGCAACGTCTACTTTCAACAACTCACCAAATTGAGCAACGCAGTTCAATAAAAGTGACCAGAATTGGCAAGTCGTAAGGATATTGTTTTACAACGTGATAATGCAAAGTCCCACAGATCTTTGATCACAAGTCAGAAATTGTTGATGATGCAAAACCTCATTTAATTAAGCTTTTTGCTGGCAAAAATCAGATAATATGGAAGTGTGACAATACTTGAGAGATGTTAAAAGGTCATAATAAAAAAAGGACAATATCTAATTTAATAAAGTTATATTTTCAAGTCTAATTTTTTTTCAATTTAGAATCTGCAATCACTTAGTTGCTAACAAATGAAATGATATTGATTAAACATTAACAAACAAACAAACCCTTCGTAAGCACAAAATATTATACGCTGCAGTCGAACAACTCAGACCAAGCTTTGTATTTTGTGTACAAACCTCCTTAAATAATTTGTGCTGTTTATTGGTTCCTACGTACCGCATAAAAGGCTAGAGCTAATGAAACTCTGCTTTTAGAATTTTTCTTTGGAGGCGCCGTTTGGGTCGTTAATATTTTTTACAAATATATACATTATTGTCATTAATAATATAAAATCTTTAAGCATAATATTTTTATTAAATATATAAATTATAATTTGCAAATATATATTTGTTCTGTATAAATATATAAATTTCAATAAATAAAATAAATAAATGTAATAATTATTTTATATTTAAAAATAATATATATTTTTCTAAATATTTATATTTAAATTAACTCGATTGTAAATATATCTATTTTTTTCGTTCCTTTGATATCCACTAGGAGTGGCATAGACCTCGTATTAGCGATCCGACAACACCGAATTGCCGAATTGAAGAAAGCCGCAGACACCTGTTTAGTAATGACATAAGGATCTTTTCGGAACGGGCTTTAAAATTACAGATCCACTGCTTAGTGTTAATACTTTACTGATAAACACAAACCCACAAAAATTGCAGAACATGTTGTTATCTTTATTATTAAGTCATGCATGGAATCAGCAGTCTCAATTACAACACTTTTTAGAAGGTAAGTATAATGCATCTCTATTGTAAAATTTGTGAGCATTCAAGAAATAAAATTAGTAATTTATGTCAATATTATAGAAGAAGCAGAAAATTATAGAATATCAACTATAGCAAGTGATCTTCCTGGTAGATCAAAATATAACATAACAAAAAAACATTTGTTGTACTTAAGAATCAGTGGATTTTCATGGACCCGTATTGCTGTAATTTTACAAATATTACGAAGTGGGTACATTATATAGATTAAGACTAGAAATGAATTTAAATCACCGTACTATTTCTGACAACAGATTACGTCGTGCTATAGTTGACATTTTAAATCTAACACCCAGTGCTGGTAAAGTATAAGTTATGGGTAACTTAAGAGCACGAGATTTAATGGTTCCTGGGAACCGAGTTCGAGATCAAGTTCAAATGATATAGATCCAGCCAGAAGAATATTAAGTCGAAAACGAGCAACACAGTGAGAAAGGTATAATGTAAAAAGTGCAAACTATTTATGGTAAGCAAGTAGTTAATTAAAGGAAAAGTGTAGAAAGCAATAATTTTGTTTTAGGCATATTTGTTCAAATCATAAATTAGTGCAATTCGTTTAGCTTCCAAAAACTGTTGTAATTAAGACTGCTGATTTCATACACGGCTTTATAATAAAGATAACATGTTCTGCAATTTTTGTGGGTTTGTGTTTATCAGTAAAGTATTTAACACTAAGTGGATCCGTAATTTTAAAGCCCGTTCTGAAAAGATCCTCACCTCTTTACTAAACAGGTGTCTGCGGCTTTCTTGAAAATCCTATATCAGGGTACTATAATAGTTCATTATGTCCATTTATACGAGGTCCATCCACGCTCCTAGCGGATATCAAAGGAACGAAAAAATATATATATTTAAAATCGAGTGAATGTAAATATAAATATTTTTAAAAATATATGTTATTTTTTAAAATATAATAATTATTACATTTATATATTTCCGCAATTGAAATTTATATATTTATACAAATATATATATATATATATATATATATATATATATATATATATATATATATATATATTTGCAAATTATAATTTATATATTTATTAAAAAAATATTAGAAGATTTTGTATTATTAATGACAATAATGTATATATTTTTCAAAAATATTAACGTCTAGTCATATCATTAGACAGCATTCAAGGTATCAACTGCTTTTACCGCATCACAATCACACGCACAATAATTATCATAACAGCTACTCTACGCATACTCCCATAGGAGGTAACCTTCACCTAGTTCTTGAGATTCCCAGATATCTTCGTATTGTTTGCGTGGCTCTATGAATCGTAATCTAGTTTCCTAACCCAATTCGTTAGCTGCGGTTCTCTCGACTCGTCTCGATTTACATATTTTATACTCGCACCGACGCTACCTTGTTTACTGCTGCTCGAATCCGAAGATTCGCGTATGACCTCAATAACAATGTGTTAAATCATGCGCTCGTAAAAATGCACTTATTCCAGTTTAAGGTGCTAAAAAAAAACTGCACGTAAAGTTTTGAAGCAACCTAAATTTATGAGAATCCAAATGATTTGTTTAGATAATTATCTAGAAAGGAAACGCCAAAGTAAATAAGCGATTTGTTTGTTATAAAGAGGGTGTTGTAAAAACTCAGCTTTAAAGATTAGATATTCAGGTAATCTACAGTGCAATATTTGCAAATTCGTTTTTTGCGGTAAAGAAATTAAATTCCACGAAGCCTTAGAAGGTCAGCTGCATTTTTTAACTCTGGCAGGTTCAGACTGCTTACTCTACTTCGGAAATTCTAAATTAAATAGATAGAAGGAGGTATTAATCATCAATGAATCCGTTATCTTAGATTACATAAAAGAGTTTTCAAAAAATATTAAATCATCGCTCGTTAGTGTGGTAAATACAAGTTGCAGAGTGTGGTAAATACAAGTTGCAGAGTATAAAATTCCAAGAGGTTAGCATATACCGTAATACTAGAGATGAAACGGATAGTTGTTTGGTGGGATACCGTATACCGGATATCCGGCGTACTGCTAGGGTTGTCGGATTGCTGGATATTCGGCCGACGGATAGCTACTAATACAATCGAATCAATTCGGGCGATTTATTGTGCTATCGTGAGTGATTGGCTAATCAAGGATGGCATCTGGCATGACTGTTTAGCAAAACTAGTTTTTTGCTTGTGTTATTTGCTACTTGCGCCAATTGAAACATAGCTTTAGTGAAAAAAAGGAAGTCTATTTGCTAATATTTTGAAATTAACATAATAATTTAAAAGATGGGGACATTTTTAGAATCTCTTTTTTGCGTTTTATATTATTTGTTATGTTATACTTTTATGTGCTTAATAAAAGCTGTTGAGAATCTGTGAGAATCTTGTAATATTTTATAATATTTTACACTCTTTGTTTTTACCTTTTCGTTCAAATAATAAATTTATCATTAAGCTGATGTATGTGATTTTAGTTTTCGCAAGATTCTTTGTGAATTTTTGTAACTTTTACAGGTTCAACTAAAAGCCATGACAATTAAAAGCCATTTGCTTATTATTTACTTCACGAAGAAGTATGTGTTAAAGTTTATTTCAGGCAATTGTCCTAGTTTTGTAATATCCGGCCGGATAGTAAATTTAAGCCGGATAGGCCGGATAGTGACCGGATATCCGGTTGATCTCTACCGTATACCATATTCATGTAACGGGGACGTAATGAAGACAAGACAAGGTGTGTTTGTAAAGAGAACGAGCCCGATAAAGTTCAATTACATACGAGTTGCATACAAGGCTGTCTGTTCGGCTTGAAAAAAATAAATTGTACATGACTAGCTTAAAGTTCTTAAATATAAAGAATAATTTTAAGCTCTGACAACGTTGCATGGCAATTATGGCAATTCCGTGCTTTCGCACGATTTGGTGAAATACCATAAAAGAAGCTTAAAATTATTGTTCAACAAAAAGAAAAAGCCAATGAACTATGCTGTGTGTACATGACTTGAGGTTAAAAACGCGTCGTGAGCTGGCCTGAGGTAAAAACTTGTTCTGCACATCGGACGTTTAAATAAAATAAAAGGGACTAGTACCTTCAAGTGCCGCTTTATAGACCCTAACTACCCTCGACAATTACGTGTTAAAATGGAATTATTGAAACAGTGTAATGTGGAATATAATTTTGGTAAATAAATGTCATTGACATTATATTAATTAAAAGTAGGAAATACATAACACACATAAACTGTAGTGAAATCATCATACCACTTATGGGGGCACACCTATACCAAATGGACTCGTAATCATATTGTTGTCTGAATATTAATCAGACAAGGATTATATACAGCCCGTCCTCGGATGACGTTTATAAAGGGAAAATTTTTTCTTTTTTAATTTTACGACGAGAAGTCGTTGTTTATAAAAAGTTGTGGTTCTCTCAGAAATTGGTTTGCGATAAAAAAAAATCGAGGTCAGGCATACAGGGCGTCAGTAAATTAAAAAAAAGAGATTACAATGTTTTAAGGGCAAAGGAACTTTGTTAAATATAATCCAAAATAAGGTACAAATACTGATTTTAAAATTAATATTCCAATTTTATTATTTTTATACACTAATCTTGCCCATGTGTGGTTCATTTTCGTATTTGAAGAAAAAATCAGGTCAGGCAGACGTCAAAGTTACCTCTGAGACCGAAAGAGTATTTTACAAAAATAATAATGTTTCTTGCTGGCAATTTAACATTAGCTGCCACAGAGGAACCTGTGTTCCAAGGTCAAAGGTGCTAATAAACAAAACAACAAATAAACAGATAAAATGATTCAGTAGACTAGTTTATCGTATCACTGTTTATTTTTCTAGACTTACTTAAGTACGACTTATATTAAACGCCGTTTTACTTCTTATTAGCGGCAAAACTAATGTTTTACAAAAATAAACTATCCTTTTAAATACGGAATATAAATGATGTTTCTAAAGAAATATTCGAATTAAAATTATTGTTGTATAAATATGGCGGTATATTTTAGATACTTTAACTTACGTTCCTTTAATTTTTATATATACCAGCCCAAATCGCAAACGCAATAATTCTTTCGCTAAAATTCAAAGTAGACAAGTATCGAATTAATTTGGCGCTGGCGTAGCATTTAGCTAGAAAACTACAATTGTGTTGTGACATTTAAAAGAATTAACGTTTTTGGTTTAAAGTACAAACATGTTAATTCTGTTTAGTTACCTTGCGATTAAAATATTAATGTATCGCAGAAGCAGAATTTAATACATATAATATTCAAAATGATTCCTTGTGTTAGCGACGCATTTTATACTTAGGTAAATATTTCAGCAGAAAATGCGGTTCCAATATGTAATCAAAGATGGCATAAAGTATCACAAAAATAAAGTATTTAGTTAAATACAGAATATAGAAATACAGAATTTAGCAGAAATTTAGGAACATCAAAATAGTTTAGTGAATTTCTCTAGTAGGTACGTTTTTATCCAGAAATTTTTTTTCTTTAAAGTGATAGCGTAAAGGGGTTTCAACATACAGCCGCTCCGTACCCTTAATGGATCACTCTGTATATAAATAAGAACAGTAATACTAAAAAGATTAACTGTAATTTAGTTTATTTTAACTACTGTACGAAAAAAAATATGAAATTAAATTTTATAATCGCTACGAGGTCGAAATATTCCTCCATATATTGCACATTAAGTGCTGTGAAATATAATTTCACTTTAATGATCCTTCCAGACTAAGAAAGCTGTTATTTAAAAGGAAGAGTGGCCCCAGAATCCTCGTTGCAGTGATTCAGATACCCAATGTCCAAGGAAGGTCAAGGCCGCCTAAACGAGGAAATAAGATTCGTGTTTTATTAATATCTATTCGAGAAAGCTCTTGACATAATTAGCAATTCATAAAGATGCGATGACCGTACTGATAAATGACTGTTGGTTCGTATCGCGTAGCCGATTGGCTTCGGAAGCTTGAACATGAAAGAACCAGAATGTAACAGATGTCTGCCGCAGTACTATGAATTCATCCTATTAAGTTATGGAAAACCATCTTCGATGTTTACAGATGCACTAGATTTTCTGTTAAAGGTTTCTGTCGGGAGAATATGGCCCACGTTCCTTTTGTGCTGCCAGCTTCTTATGTGGGGAAGGTTATCTTTTATATACCGTACTTAAATTAAGTATTTCAACGATTTGTTATATTAGACCACACACGAAGCTCTATGTGTATTTGGAAGTTTACTTGAGCTGTCAAGAGTTTGTTTCTTTTAAAATATTAAATAGTGTTATCCCGTTTGGAAATAATAGAGTTTCTCTTTCAACTAATTCACTTCTTCATATTCGCAGCTGACCATTTATATTTTATCGAGACCTTGAAAGCACAGTCTTCCTCAGTTCCTTACCTCTTATGATTTTTACCTCCACTTAGATTACCTTAATTCGCTCGGGACTTGATGAAGCCTCCGTTCGTTTCTGCCAACTTCTTATACTTTCTTGCACACTTCATTTAGTAGCATTCGTTCTAAGTGCGCTGGCTAATAAATTATCTCTTTAGGATAACTAGTTTTTTCATTCCCCTTATTTTCGCTTATTAGACCTTATGTTCTTCCAGTATTTTTCTATCTAACATATTATACAGGGTCGCTACAAAGTATGGAACCAGCAGGATATTACAGGTTCTGTTCGACCGATTTTTCTGAAATTGTGCATGGGCCTATGGGTAACTGAAGTGCATTTTATGGAATTCTTTCAACTCGCCTTTCCGAGATATGGACGCAAGTTGCATTTTTTTTAATGGGAAAGGCAGTTAAAAGGCACTTCATTGAAAAGGATATTTTTCCTGATTTCAAAAATGTATCACACTTGTACAGTTTATTGCTTCTCAGTTGAGAAAAGTGTGATAACAAGCTTGGTCTTGCAAAAAAACTTTGGTATAAAAACTATGTATTTTGATTATCGCTAAGTAAGAACAAAAACTCCAGGTGTCTCCATTTTCCTCGTGACTTGTGATAATTTTCATTCACGTTGTTATTTGCAATCGCAATGTCTCAGTTAACTGAACATGATCGCATCGAAATCTTGATGATGACTGGTTACGGAGATAAAAGGCGAAGTTATTCGGAAGTAGTTGCACTCTACAATGCAATTTATAAAGATCGTTAACCAATTGCCCGATCAACAGTTATTAAATCATTGCAACATTTTGACGAAACTGGCGGTGTTAAAATGATAGACGAAGATAGAAACATTTTAAATTGGATTATTATGTTTTTTGATGAAGCGACCTTTTGCCTGAATAGAAATAAAAAAAATAATAAAAAAAGACAATTTGTATTACCATAACATACTAGAAAAACTATAAAATTATATTACATGCAATCAATATTAAGAATGCTACACATTGGACAACGTTTGAAAATTATAATATTCCTATTTGTATACTCGCTGCCATATCTTCGGCGACATAACCAAATTTTCACAACGGATAGCACCGGAGTGGCTCTTCATTTGTTAAAAGGCCAGTTATGCGCGCTTTATTATTTGCGCGGAAGCGGAACCACACGCCGCCTCGGGAGCACACTTAAAAATGCATGTGTGGAGAGTGCTCCAAAATTGGATTACCCCACATGACAGGAGATATAATGGTGTTGGGGCGACAGGCTATATTTGACCTGGGACTTACCAACACTGTTATATTTAAGCATATAAAAATCATGAACACATTGCATTAGAAATTTATAGTGCTTTTAAATATGCAAAAAACTCGTCAAGAACGAATGGCGCGATGAAATCGTATAGCTACAGTGTTGTTTTACGCCATACACCATATTATGACGGTAGTTCAATAGGTCATATTATATTTTATCATTTATTATATTTTAATGGGTTTACAGGCATAGGATGAAATGAAAAATTATTGCCAGTCTTGACAAAGATTTGAACTCGGGACCTTTTGAATAGCTCAGTGGAAAGAACGTTTGACTAGTATTCAAATGGTCCCGAGTTCAAATCTCGGTCAAAGCTGGCAATAATTCTTCATTTTATCATATGCCTGTAAACCCATTAAAATATAATCTATGTTCACTAACAACTAAATTCAGGCTAGAATTATCTTTCATTTTATTATTTATATAAGAATTTATTAAAAGAAAAACATATTTACTTTTAGAGTTAAGGCATACAACTACTGTTCGATTTCTTCGAACCATACCAGGACAGATTATAGATTACAGGACACAACAATGCCGTACAAACGATAGTCATTAGCTCCATACACGAAAAGTCCGATAGAAGTGGACAAAGAACACAAAAGGGAGAGTTGCATTAAGCTAAAGACCTCCGTGCACTATTTAGGTTGTTTTCATAGGTTTTCCACCAACAATAGCGGTGTTATCTTTAATCAGCGCACTATTAAAGGATTCCCTATTTTGCAACATTCGTAAATTCGTTAATTATTGCTCAATATATATAATTAACATTTAACAAAATAAAGTGTAAAACGCTGTGGAGTATATAGGATGTCTTCATGTAAGCATTTGTAGTGCGCTCTTTAGGTTGCTGTTTCTATCAACTGGGCGAATTCCAAGTCAACAGCATGCTTTAAACGCTCCCATGAACTAATTTTATATCCGTATTCGTGTGTTATGGCTTCCAACAAACAAATGTTTATGTACAAACCAAGGTGAGGACAGAAGGGTCAAGAACTATCGGCAATTTGGGAAGCAAGGCTGACCCATCGGTCTTCACGAAACTATCGTAATTAAAATCCCGGTACTATATCCTCCACGGCTCCATCGTGACTGCAGCTGAGAATATCCATGGATTGATAGGTACTCATCAGACACTTATTTATCCTTCATGCAGCTGAGTATTAGCCATTTTAAAAATCGTTGTTCGTCTGCCTCACCCCGCATAATTTGAAGCAAGTTCTTATTTTCTACTGCATCATCTACACGCTAATATAATTCTTATTATCTTCTTCGTTTAGTTCACTAAATATTTTCGTTACTCTTCCTTGTTTACATTTAATCCAATACTAGTGGTCTATCATGAAGGCTCTCGTTTCTTAACCATGTGGTATGCTGCAGCGTACACTTAAAGTTTTAATTGAAGAAACGCCTAGCTTTGGCACACGAATTGGGTAACGGTAAATTGCGGTAACCGATTCGTTACAGAGCCGATAAACGGCATTGGGCCTTCCTCCGCTAGGAAGTGGTAGAGTAATTTCCCTAAATATAGAAAAGCGAGCAATCAGGGCAACCGTCTACCAGATGATTTATTAGGGTAATAATTGCATATTTAAATGGGCATTATGGACCCGTCTGCAACCACAGGTAAAGTAAAGAACATGTTTCAAGCATGAAATCTAGTAAAAGCACAAGAGGTTTTGCTGATCACTGCATTTAGGCCGGTCAAGTAAATTTTTTGTAATGGTTAGTGGAAGGCCGAAAGTTAGTGAGATCGGTTGATAATGACCTTAAAAATAAATACAGTTGCCGAAACCGCGGTGCCCAAGTATTTGTTAACAAAAAATGAAACATCGAAAAATCGTAAAGCGTAACATTTTTAACAATCCAGAGGAAATGGATGCACAGTAGGAGGAAAGTAAAAAGTAAAAAAAATTATGATACAAAATTCTCTATAAAGAGTAACATATTTGCATTTGCAAACTGATCATGTTCCCGACGCGGCCAAAGTTTTTGCATTGGAAGGCAGTGCTATTTCCAAATTTAGTGAAAAATATTTCCTTTTCTAAGAAAAAGTATACATACTATATATCTAACTAGTAACTAACAAAACATTCATGCCAAAGTGACAGCAAAACAAGCTTGCGCCAAAATTACGCCAATCAAAAATATAAATCTAACACTAAAGAAGGTAAATTATTTCATTATTGGAAACTTATCGTTAAACGTCCACCAACATAATAACAGAAATAGCTGCAGCAAAAAGATTACAAAAAATTATATTTTGCTCCTGCATTGTTTAAATATTAAAATGTGTGGGTTTTATTTGCAAGGCAAATATTAGCCACAGGGGCGCCGACTCCATGGGTGCTCGGGTGCTCCAGCACCCACGAGAAGCAAATTGTGGGTGCGGAGCACCCACGACCAAATAGGCTTCAACACATGTACCATAAATTCAAACTGACTTATCACAGATATAAAAAAGAACTCTTTGTCAAATTTATCAAATTACAGCGTCTACAGTGCTGTCAGATGATTCAAGCCCACCCAGCCTTGTTTTAGAATTTCTTGTGAAAGCAAGTACGTGGAAATGTTGCTCAGTTTTTTAATATCTTATTTTTTTATTTATTATATTGGAATTTTGATTTATGTGAACCATTTCAAGTATTAATCTCTTGTTTGTATTACTTTCTTTATCCTAAATTTTCACATTATCCCACTTAATATGATGTCCATGTGTTCAGTAAGTGAGCATCTATGCCTTTGTTTAGTTATATCACTTTTGTAGACGGCCAATCTATTAACTATCCATTGTGATACTGTCCTATGTGTACTTCCCTTCATAATCCTCACATTCCAAACATATGTTATAGAACATTTGCATGATATTTTGCAGGTATTTTTGACTTTAGTGTTGCGAGTAGGGCCATGCTTCTTGTTCTCAATTGTAATTTTTATGTTTTCATTTTTTAAACGTTCTGATTAATTTTGTTGTCAATCCAGTAATGTTTGGTAGGGATACATACATTCTATGATCTACTGTTTCTAGGTTTTTGTCAACCATAGGATCATGATTTACCCTCTGCCCCACGTCACTCTGCATACTACCGTTAGCTGTGTTTGCGTTACATGAAGTGTTGATAAATCAGTAGTAGAATAGAAGATTTTATTTATCAACGCTCTCGGGTATGAATTGTGTATTAGTAAAWATTTCTAATTTTTAAAATTTTTTTCAATAAATTATGAATATTTTATTTTAATAATTCTATGTTTCATCTGTTTTACAAAGTTTATTTTAACTTGTGTCGAATGATTTGAGACGTAGTTTATATACCTCCCCGATGAGGTTGGTTTCCGTTACCAATACAGTATTATTTTATAATTTTTTCGTATATCTTTGGTTTCAAAAAAGAGTACTCCACATTCTACCTCTCGTTCTGTAGTGAATTGAACACAGTTTCTTTCATAAAAAAGTTTGTCGATGACTAATGCCGGTACCAACAAAGGCACTAGGACAAATCTAGCATTTTTGTACTTATTTTTTTCCTCTTACGTATCTTTCTATTTATATGATACATATTTCTGTCATATTGCATGTGTACCTATATTGAGCTCTATTGGACGGATTCATAGATACTATTTTCACGATTATGTTAGCATGAGCACCCACGAGGTTTTCTAAAAGCTGGCGCTCCTGATTAGCCATCACTTTCCTGAGTTGGCATTGAGTTTTGCGTTCACATAATACGGTACCGGCCGTTCAAAGGAACTGCTTTGTTAAAACTTTACCTGTGATTGCGGACGGGTCCATAACGCCCATTTAAATATGCAAATATGACCGTAATAAATCATCTGGTAGACCGTTGTCTTGATTGCCCCTTTTTCCTATATTTAGGGAAACTACTCTACCGCTTCCTAGCGGAGGAAGTCGCAATGCCGTTTATCGGCTCTGTAACGAATTGCTTACCGCCATCTACCCTTACCCAATTCGTGTGCCAAAGCTAGGCGTTTCTTCCATTAAGTCTTTGAGTGTACAATCAACTGTTTACACGTAACATCTAACCAGGGCGGCTGTATTTTGAATCTGTTAACGGACCGGGCATTCTTAGTTATACTATAGAATTCGCAATGTTGCTAATCTTAGGGCTAGATAGCAAGGGCCCCTTTCTGTATTACTCTATCCAAATGAAGGACTAAAATGAGGAGTTTAATAATATTGTATACCCATTGTTACCAATTATTGTTAGTGACTTCAGTATATTAGCTAATTACAAAATGTGTCAAATAACTGTTACTTTTATTGTAGTAGGCGTTTAGAAACATATTAATAACATTCACTATTATTGTTATTATACAGGGTGCGCCACGGTAAACGTTTTTGGGACAGGTAGTACTAAACTGGGAGGGGTCAGAGAGGTACCAAGGCCGTCAGCGCCCTCCCCTGACCTTGCAGGTTTAGAATCGTTATTGTTTATTTGTTGAGTTACAATCATGCCGCTGTGGACCATGGAGCATCGCGTTTTTGTATATGATGGTTTTGTCAGGAGTAGCGTATCAGTCACGGAAGTTCAGCGCCTCTTTCGTAGAAGATTTAATATTTCTGGCCATGAAGACATACCGAGCAGGAACACCATTTTGCGATGGGTTGAAGCCCTTCATAGTGGAGGCAGTTTAATGAAAATGAAGCCACCTGGACCACGTCGCACAGTTGGAACTCCGGAGAATGTGGAACGTGTAAGGCAGGCTATGTTACGTAGCCCAGAGCGTTCCGCTCGTCGGCATTCTATAGCAATATGAATGACTGGCGTTCAGCTCGGTGAATTATTCACCAAAATTTACGGATTGCTGCTGCTAGACAACTGTTTCCTAATCGCATTATCTCTAGATTCTGTGGTTAGCACTGGGCCCATCGCTCTTCAGACCTTTCAGTATGTGATTTTTTCTTGTGGGGATATTTAAAGTCCCGTGTGTATGAAATCAAACCCCGTACACTGGGCAAATTGCGACAAGCGATAGAGCAAAACATCGCTCAGATCGACCGTCTACTACCAGAGAGAGTGGAAGCTAACTTCAGGGAGCGTCTGCAAACTTATCAGCGTGAACGTGAACACCATCTTAATGATACTATTTTTTGTATACAGGTACCTCAAACTGCACGTTATGACCTACTTATGTCTGCCAATAAAAAATTTTAAACCCTAAAATGATGGAGTACCGTTCATTTGAGAAACGTCCGTTTCCCATGGCGCTCCTGTTATTATTACATAAGCACAGGAACAATTCATAATGCCTGTAGTATTCACATTTTAGCGTTTTTTTTCTTTATATGCCGATTTTGAATACTCTTTCAAACTAGCAATATTTTCAACTCTCTTTTAACCAGTGTAGTTTAGAATTGAGAACGTGATTCACTAGATATAGTTGCAAGCAACAATCAATGAGACTCATTATACGAACAACCGATTACCGCTCACAATGGTTTACAAGTATTACCTGAAGCTCTCATAAATAACGGACGGGTCCGGCATGTTCCACTGTTTTGCAGCGGAGTGGACCGTATCCAAAAATTGTATTTAGGCTTTTTTAGAATTTTTTTTCCGTTTGGTATTAATTATTTGAACTACAAATATTTCTCATCTAATAGCTTTTAATGTACGACTAAATCGTATTCTTTCATAATTTAATGATTGCCGCCAAACAGCGTCATAGTAATGGACAACGCTAGTTACCATTCGGAGCAACTGGATAAATTTCCAAATACAACAACTAATAATGCAACCATTCAAGAGTTTTTAAGAAAAGAAGATTTATATTTCGAAGAGGACTACATAAAAGAACAATTTTTGGAAGTGCTTGGCACAAAAAAATTTTCGAAGAACTTTAAAATTGACATTCTCGCTTCTGAATGTCTATGATTATCCCCATATCATTGCATTTTCAACCCCATTGAAATGATATGGGGGCAGTTGAAACAAAGAATTCGACGAGGGAACACCGGTGGAAAATTTAGCAATGAAATGCTGCTAAAAATTAGACACGAAGCTGAAATAACAAGTGTCGATGCATGGAGAAATTCAGTGCGGCATGTACTGGACATTGAAAATCGGTACAGAGCGAATCATGTACAAGAATTAATAATAGAAGTTAATCGTAATTTTAGCAGTGAAAGTGATAGTCAGTAATTTTTTAGTTTGTGACTCTTGTATTATGCTTATTAACAAGGTGTAATGAACATAATCGATACCGTGTATAAATTTTATTGTGCACTATTGTAAATTTTTTCTAACAAATGTAAATAATTTTCTATTTACCAACTTGTATGTTTTTATATTAAATTTGTATAAATTTGTTATGACATGCAAAGGCTTTTATTTTATACATCGGAAAATTTAAACCCAATAAAGTATCACATAAAAATAGATCGCAGGTCTGCGTTAAATAAAATTTGTTATAAAAGCTTCTATGTTTTATTGATTGCTAAATTATTTCAACTAACAAATTTCAAAACTTTTTAAATTAATTTTAATTTTAGCCAACAAGATGTCTTTGAATACGGCCCATTTAGGAACTTTGAAGCGTGCCACTAATCCCAATAGTTTACGACGGCCGACTATAAGGTTGTAAAAACCATCATTTACAATGCAATAGTTTACGACGGCCTACCATCAAGCTGTAAAACCCTCTGCATAAGTCATCTCCTAGATCGTTGCTTGATACTTTATCGGCGATTCACTGTAATTTCTTCTTAAGAAGAAACCATGTCATGGTTTTGATATGTTCCTAATTATTTTAAATCTTTAATTAACACCCAATCCTCTGTTAAAATCTGAACCAAGAAAGACAATTTTTACAGAAGGTTTTGTGCACATCTGCACTTAGCGGTTTATACAAGCAAATACAAATACGTTAGTACCAATATTTAACGCGCCCATTGAGCAGAACATTCTGGCTATGTTATCAGCCTTGAGTAATTTGTTGTGCTTCACAGACATCAAAAGGTATCACTTAGATAAGCTTCGTTATAAGCCCCGTACACAATTAAAGATATAGTAATGATTCTCTGATCGTCTCACTCTACCCGAACTTAACGAGTACAACCGACAAGGAACAGTAACAACTCTCAGGTTTGATTAATAAAAGTTTCCGCATAAAAGGACCAGTTGGTTAATTAAAAGTTAAGGGGGTTGCTTTTAGAAAGTTTCTGAGATCTGCGGGCGAAACCGACATCATCAATTAAGACTTTTTTGGTTTGCAATTACGATCAAATTACTGGACGGTAATTAAAATGATGAGAGAGCCGAATGAAACCGGTTTTCTGCACAAGATAATTTGTAATGCGGAGTAAATTTCGCCTGAATTTAGAATACAGGTGGTACACGCTAAGTTTAAATGAATCAGACCATACTTTAATTTGGTGTCCCGTGAGGTCAATAGTTACGGCGATATAAGCAAAAAGCCAGAAAAATACAGAACATAAAATACTCTCTCGGACCCTTGAGAACTTGTATTGTGCGTACAAAGGAACAACCATGTTAATTTTCAAAACTACCCCTATTATTTCCTTAAATTAGTGTAATAAACTACGTTTATTTCTTCTTCGATTATTTCTACAGCTACTACGTATTACACGACATTAGTTCCCAATTCTCAACTTACCCTTACTCCTACTCTCCGTTGTTTCCAAAATGAGAAGAGATTGCAGACACACCACACCACCACCATCCCATTGCAAAAAAACTGATTTCTTCTTAAATTAAATCGTTTTTCGTCTAGAATATTCCAAATCTATAATTCCATATTGCAATATGTAATAGATTACTTTAATGACACGCCACATCTGATCTTTTGTATTAAGAGTGTAGTACAGTTTTGTAATGGTTTACTGTCTCTCGTTACACTCACGTTTGGTACATATATCGTCACTCGTCAGTTCTTGTCCATCGTACACAGCACCCAGTTTATTACCGGTTTTACTTTTTGTTAGAACTAGGTCGCTTGCTCTACATGTTATTGGATTTACATATTTATCGTATTCTATTTTTCGCCTGAAACAAATTTGCTATATAGGAGCACCTTGATGTGCTCTCTGTTGTCGGTAACTAAGTTCCAATGGATAATTGTAAATATAGATATCTCAAATTTTCTGGATAACACATAACTTTTTTCTCTTAAATGGAACACACTATATATTTATGCATTTTTTGATTTCCAGTTAAAAATAAAGCCCACTTTATTAACCATATATACATATGTTATATTTTGAAAGGTTTCGTAAATATTTAATGTTTCTTTTTTACGTTTAGTGTTAGTATATGCGAAAGCATATAGAAGTGCACTTTTCTCTGTTGAAGGGGGCATGAAATTATTTTTGCTACAGGTATCAAATGTTTTAAACTTACAAAAATAAAAAACGTGGCTTTGAAATATTAAATCACGGATGACTTGATTTTCTTTAAATCGGACGGTATAATTATTTTTACATCATCTGAATCTGAACCAGAAGTTCAATTTTATTAAGGCATGTTAATGGTATATCCCTAACAGTTTTGTAATATTCGCTATTTTCTAACGTTTTGGTTGAATGAAAAGCGTTTACAATTTCGTCTAAACAACTGTCATTTAAATCATAATTTGATTTAGTTTCGTTGTGTCTCGATCAACATGTCTCGCAGTCGAGAAAAGTTGGTAAGTACTGAAGGAATGCGATAGAAACCATTGTTAGCGTCCCAGCTTTATGCACAACAGTATCCATCAATTTGTTACATGGCGTGTCAAGGTTATGTAAAATGTAAAGCATATAATAACTTATGACAATCCAAGTATACTAAAAATTCAACGCTTCCTTCAAAAGAGCTTCTTTGATTTTTGTGGCAAACTTCGTTCTTGGATAGTTTCTTATGGTGTACGGCACTTTTTGGTAGAGTACGGCTCCCCAGTTGTCTTCTTAATCCTCTACAGAGAGATTCTTGGTGGTTCTTTGTTTCTAGTGCTATAATCGTGAAATTCATTATTTTTCTTAAGTTGTCGACATATTTGATGCAGGAAAGTATAAAAACTGATGGTATGGGAACTATAAGCAGCACTGCAAACGTAAGTTCGCGAACATATACCATATAAGGTACAAATGCACAAAGAGCTGCCTGAAGATTTTGCTGGTTGGGCGACTGTTATTTTTACAGATGAGGCAACATTCCTTCGAAACGATTTTATCAATCGACATAACTTTCACTACTATGATACCGCATTCAGCAAACACTGACCTACTTGCGTTGGCCCTTAAACGCCTGGGGAGCCATAGTGTGGCTGGGCCTCTATTTTTAATACGCCATTCAATGTAAGACTATGTAAATTTTTTACAAGTTGGATTTACGGATTTGCTAGAAGACTTTCCGTTGACTAAGCTAAGCCGCATGTGGATACAGCAAGACGGAACTCCGCTATATTGTGTTATGGAAAGCTAGTAATACTTGAAACAAGAAGTTTCCAAATCGATGGAAAGGACGGGGAGCACCCGTTAACTGTTTCGATAGATCGCCAGATTTGATAAAATGTGACTATTTTTTTTTGTGGGATTTTGTAAATAATAAAGTTTATTCCACGCCTAATGTGCAAAATGGAATAGTTGAGTGGCATCACAGCTGTGTTGAAAAGGGTAGATGACGAGTTAAAAAAAACGTGTTCGATTATGTTTTCAGGAAAATGGTCTCTGCACGAAAATTATTTTTATAAAACTTAATAAGCGTTTTGTGTTTGAGTAATGTTTGTTTTCGTTTATGGTTTGCCATTGTTGGGTTGACAATTATTTATGGTTTAGTGTTTCGTTAGCGTTGTTCTGTATATTTTGTGACGTTTTACGTTGAGTAGGGCACTATTTATACATGTCAGTAATACCACTCAGTCCTAAGCCTAGTAAAATGTAAGAGAAAGGTGGCTAAATACTACATTCTTTTCTTTGCAATAGTAACAGTAACAGTCTGCTATTTTACCATAACATGCTCTAATAAAATCTAAATGGAATTAAATTATAGTTCAGATTAGTCAAGTTATTCATGTCTAAATATTTCAATTTTTTTATTAGACAAGCACTTTACTCAACTAAAATATATTAGATGCTATGTGCATGTAGCTAATTTCAGGATCTATCCAACGGAAGAAACTGCACGTCTCTACCTCTTTTACTTTCGAAAGCCTTAAAATATATTTAATTAAATTTATTATAAACGGTGCAAAATATGCATGATTAACAAGGTAATATTTCAAAAAGGCGAAAATTTGCAGGGTGTTAAATAAAAAGGGTATTGCCCAGAGAAAATGGGGACACCCTGTGTAATCGAAAATAATTTTATGACATAAACACATTGATTTGAAACACCTTTGAAAGTTTTTTATATGAGCGGAGCTATAAGTGTGTTCCGCGACATGTATGAAGGTTATATTTTTTATGTTACATTGATAGGAATGTTATATAACAAATTCCAATTTGTAGGCAGTATGAGTATACTGTGTTTCTTAATGACCATTATAGTACTGTAAGAAAAACACCAATATGCAATCCACTGATTCCAAAGAGAATTTTGTGTATTTGACATGATCCAAACGTATACACCATGAACTTCATGGAAATTTTCCATTGCGCCAATGTTTGATGATGATTCATGATAAACAGCGCTTTGAAGCTTTTTGTATTCAGAAGTCTACAGTTCCCCTATCAGTGGCAATTTCCTTTGGTATACCATAATGTAAAATAAGATTTTGTATACCAGAGCTTTACCAAAAGTAACTGTATCTTTTGCTCTACAAACTTTGTAAGGAGTATCACACGGAACAATAATAACGTAACTGTAATCATCATTATCTCTTTCTAATGAACTTACAATATCTATCTTTTCTTCAAATTCTGAATTGGCTGTCATTATTTTAACCAGCGGTTTCTTGGTTAACTGACGCAACTTTTAACAAATCTACTAGCGTTCTGAAATAATCCCGATCGGCAATAACACTTCTTAATACTATCGTACAAACATAAATTGGATTGCTGCATGACCACTAGCTGGAAGAATATACAAAGCGTTTAGAAGTATTTTTAGTATCGTTGTCCATCATCCTTTAGGTTCTTCTTAGAATGTTAGGCCGTGGCCACACCGCATCGGTCTTTCTTTAATTAATTTAACTGGACTAATCCCCTAACTTTTMAACGCGGTAAGGTAGAGTATGACACCACATTTGTACTTTATTTGGAAACTACTTATTAATTACTACCCATAAAATTAACAATTAAAAGATATAATTATTCTCAAATGTGAAGAAAGACTTTCATCTTATGACTTGCAATGAAATTCCGTGTTACATAAAGTAAATGTTACAATATTAGAAAGGAATCCTTTACCCTGGTCATATGTAATTTTCGCTCGTATCATGCACGTATCACATCCCATACATATGCACGTTGCGCATATTCTCAGTATCATTTAAAGAAAGCACTCTGTAGAGAAATGAAAAGTGACCTAGATGTAAATGCTAAACCGGGCCATTGTAAGATAGTGCAGCCTGAAGCTCATTATTCCAAGGAATAAACAATTGGGCAGGTGTCTACATCTCAAGACTCTCATCAACTGCACATGCGAGTGCATTTTTAAGCAAATGAGAACAGAGATGCGGATTAACACTTGTGTGACTTCAAAGCACATACCTATACAGCATCCGCGAGTTTGGTACAAATGTAGGACTCGCACAAAAAAAAACGCCGAAGGCAGGTGACAGAAATACAAACAATGCCCGTACGTTCGATGTGAGAGACTAAATTGATTTATTGTATGCGGGATTGTGTTTTGGAAGTGGAACGATTGTTCAAGCACTCGCAATTGTGAAAGGAGTATCACTAAAAGTCCGGCTTCAAGTTTTAGTTTTTAACGGTGTCGCTTGCTACTTTTTATGCATGATGTGCCCATAACGTACGTATAACATGTTTTGCGTAGCTTGAGTTATAAAATGTGGAAAATGAAATTGACTTGTTAGAGGTTTTATTATTATGACGTTTGATACACATGAGCCATTCAAAAGTGGCATTCTTTGCAAACCTTAAAGCATATAACTTATTGGTAATGCTAGATGTATAAGAATTTGAATCAAATGGTACCAAAAAGCGCTTACTATGATGGGCGTATGCAGGCTTATCTGATCCCCAAGGCCTGGTGACCTGATGACATCGAGTACCTACCTAAGATAGGTTCATCCAGACTTTTTTAATTATTATCGGAACACTACATTCATGAAGATTGCAAAATTTATCTTCTAACTGTTTTCTAGAGACCGCATCATCGTGTCAGTTTTTAATATTAAAGTCACATCTGTAAGATTTATTAAATTGCTCTATAATATAACACATCGTATATATTACTATATCCAAAACCATAGCTTTCCTAGTACTAGGAAAAAGCAAACGAAGCAAATTAACGTTATATCGGTGTCTATAACCAGTCAATTATAAAATCACGAAATGGGTCATGAATTGCAGATCAGAGAGGTTTTGAACATCAACAAGGATTTAGTCGTTTTAGAAGTGGTCACAGTTGCTCTCTACTGCAGCTGCACATAAACGCAAAATGACGGCATTAGCTCTTTTGGTTCTAGATACGATGTTACTGATTACTGTGTACATTCGAAAATCCCATTTCTTATATGAGGAGTTTCTCCCTAGAAAGTACATCAATATTGAGCTCCTTCTGTATGTTATTTATACATCGGCCTACCTGTACCTCATGTCTGCATGTCTACCACCATTAACAGGCAAAAGACACATACACATGTATTTAATAGAGATCGCTGCTAATAGGATTTATTCGGATTTGAGGTGAGTGGCAGATGCTTTCACCCATCACTTTTTGCACATTAACGCTTGTTTGTCTAATTTAGAGTTCCACATAAAGAAGTGCTTTTATTTTTTAAAGAACGTATTGAACATTACAAAAAACATTATTTAATTTAAGAATTCTCTATAAGAGGAGGTTTAATTTTCCAATAGCCTAGTTTTGTTACACTTTATTACACAAATATCATGGAGAGAAGAAAAGAGTTAGATATGCATTTCTTAGTTGGTTTTTTTACAGTTTCTTCCTTCATAAGATATATCTATATATCGGTGAATTCTTACAAGAGCTTTGCAGTTTTTATACATCTTTTGTACCTGTTTATTATTATTGATACGAATATAAATCATTTGGTAGTTCTCTGGGTTAGTTTGTGTTAATGTTAGTTCATTTCAACAGTTACAATTATTTCAAAGGTCGCAGCGATTATGTATTCCTGCAACTAACTGAGCATGATCTTTTCCTAGGAGTTTTTGTGTTTCTACGATCAGCAGTTTTAGTTGCTATAAGTATAAACTACAAATAGGTCTAACACATTTTTAACTCCCAACTTACTTTACAGTACCCTCTACCCTCTAAAACGCAAGAAGAAGGAGGGTGATACTTCATTTAATGATTTTTAATTCAATTAGGCTACATTAGCAACTAAGAACTTAAAAAAATTGTCTGTCACTTGTTTAAGCGAAGCCAAGACGCAAACTAGTCTTCCAAATTGTGGTGCATTTATAGAATTTGCAAAATTTTCAAATTTGCCGGTACTAAAATTCAGTGTGTGGTAGTTTTTTATACATCTTCAGCTGGTCACAGTTTGGTGGGAATTTGTAACTGGCGATTGATTGGATTTTGCTTTTTCGAAAATGATACTGATGGTATAGATGCGATGGCCATATATATCATTTCAATAAGACGGTGCAATAAAAAGTAAGGAACACGTTTTCTTGCAGCGGTTGATGCGAAAATGCACATTAAAATCATGAAAGTCCAAACCTTTAAGAAGCCAGAGAAGTATGAAATCGCTATATCGCTGTAGAAAGACAAATAACACTATTTTTTAGTTAAATCTGATAATTGTTGCTGGGGTGTGCAAATGATTCAATCTCAGCAATTTAGAAGGCTTATTAGCAAACAAATTTGACACTGCGTTTAATGTGGGTGATTTAGTTTAGTATTCTCGCCCCTATATCTTCTTTTTCACCGGTAGGTATTTTTGTAGATGGCATAAAACACTACCAAAAAAACTTTGAAGTTTTTTTTTCGGAAATGGGATGTTTTTAATGTATTTTTATATTATCATTCGGTCATGCTAAAAAGCACATAAAAAATCATAGAAATAATAATACAATAGGACGTTACGTCTACAATTCAGATCAATTATTTGTAAAAAAGGATGGTATCTTCAGAAAACATTTGATTCTGATAAGTCGCGTCAAATTAATTCAGAACTATGGTAAATGATTGACGAAATTAAAAGTAATGCAAACTATAGGTACTAATGAAGAAAAACTAGGTATGATTATAATGTATAGTGAGTTCAGAAAAATGCAAAAACCTCTAAACGCTTGTACCAACACCGCCATCTGATAAAATGGTTTCAAAAAAGGGTGACTTTCTGTTATGTCAAGAAAATATACGTTGGTCGCCCACTACCGTTTGTGGTTTGCGTTATTAATTAGCAACGAAAGCATAGTGTTTTATGGTATTTTGAGCGATTTTTAATCAATTTCAAAGCTTTGCTTCCTAGTGAGATAAAAGTACATCGATATTTATATTTCCAAAAAAATATTGTACGCACCATGTGACAAAATTTTAAGGAAGTACTACTGTAATGAAGATAGTGTATGGGCGACATTTTTGGAAGCAGTTTAGTTAGATGCCATCATCCATACAAATCTGGCAACCCTGCTGACACATTCAAACATTTCTTGATTTCGTAGATTTCTATGGTTTTCGCTTGTATCAAACAATAGGATAAACAATTAGATAGGAGTAATATTTCATAATATCGTGTTGTGTTCAAAATAATAACAGCTAAACTTGAAAATAATTGGCGTTTTGTCTCTGGGTGTAAAAACACGTCCAAACATTCTTGCAAGAGGTTTGTTACTGAACCAAAGAAAAAATAAAGGAGATTAAAGTTTTTAATGCTGCAAGACCTGAGATGACTGCTTCTAAAATTGTGTTTTTCTGCTGTGAGGACCATTTTACACCAAAACTCGACCATCATTTCAAGCGCCAATGCAAGGTAAGTTGTTCTGCGCGAATTTGTAAGTCGTGTCGTGTTCGTGTTCATACTTGAACATTACCTACACCGATAACACATAATACAAGTTACACCCCAAAACAAAAAAGTACCCGTGCCAAACAAACAAGCTGAAACGGGCGGCGAAACCAACAACCAACGCGTTGTTATGCTGTTATGCATGCCGAGCGGATCACGTGATACGAGCTGTGAGGTAATAAGAGGTTTGACGGTCCAGCAACCATACTGCGCTCCGCCAAAAGCGTTTAAATTTATAGACTATTTTTCAATCATTTTTGAGGGTAAAAGGACAAGCTTCTGTATGTTAACAAAACGTTATTTGAGTCGTTCACGAGAATACTAGGAATAGTAATGGTTACGCGGATTACGGTAATTGGTGGAAAACACCCAATTGTAACAGAATGCGGCACCGCTACATACAGCAAGAATTCTAAAGAGAGTTGTTTTTGCTATTTACAAATATATGGGGTTTGTTACCTGTCAAAAAAAGATGATATAGGACTTTGAACACCAAACTATATATCAAATAGTTTATAAATCGCCTGTTATTTTGTAGTGTTAATTCAATACTTATCTAGCGTGTGCTAATCCACCATCAAGTATATCAGAACGCTATGTATCGTACTTACAGATATGGATGCTCCTAACACTACATGTTACCTTTTCTTTGAAATAACGAGAAATCATTATCAACGTTCAAAGAGAAATAAAAATGTATTCTAATACAAAATTAAAACGCAAGTTCTTTTGGGACCTACAGTGCAGTCTCTAATTACAAACTCATAATTTGTCCACATATTACGCAAGGCCTCAAAAATCAGTTATGTAGTCACAGGTCGCGATACTATTTCAGTAGGCCAACTGTTCTCTCTTTATGCATCTCAAGCATCCGTACGTGTTAATTAACGCTAAGAAGTGTCCTAGACAACACCACCGTTTGCGTCCCCGTAATAATAAATACCATGTTGCAATTGTGACATAATTAAATGTAGTTACCCGGTAATAAGCAAATAACAGTATACTGTGGTCATCACCTCGTTCCGCCAAAACAATCGCCGTTATTTCAGAGAACGTGCCAAAAATTTCCTGAACTAGATACGATGACGGCGCAAATTAGAGAAGCAATTAATTTGGGTCGATAGCCGAAAAATTGGGTGGATTAAGGCACTAGTTAAATGGATACTTCAGAAACCTTGCGCCTGACAGGATGATTACAGCAATGAATTATTATGGCCGCGATAAGAACGCTGTTCTTTTTGTTTAGTCAACAGTGCAAAGTCATTAGTGAAGATGCAAATTGTTACCGGCGAACTATCACGGTTGTATCCTGCAGATTGTTCAGTGAGAGCACTCAACATGTGCAACCTAAGACGAATCCGTTACGATTAGTTTAACATTTATTATTAATAATTTGTGTTAAATACAAAAACATTACTCCAACTAACATGCATATATTGCGCGAAAAACATTAGAATTGCAACACTAAGAAATAATCTGTGGATCGGGATATTTAAGAGGGCATGGCAAAACATAGACACCAGTCTCATCTAAGAAGTTGATTGTTTTTCTGGCTAAGCGTAGTTGTGCACTGACCTGCTAAAATTAAACCCTTTAAAGTGCATCAATAACATACCTATAGATTAGTGAAAATAGTTGATACGTGGTATATGCAACAAGGGGCTGTCATAATGTCACAAATAGACATTGGTGATGATCTGCTTCCATAAGCACTTTCTTTCCATTACTACAGCGGTCCCGCGTACCTGACGCTTCAAAGCAAACTTCTCAAGCTTCTACCATTCATCGCTGAATATCACATTGTTCCATTTCATCATTCACAATATTCAGGTTGTCGACAGCATTCTAACCTTGGTGGCAGTGTTGAAAAATTAAATGAAGCATCATTCTGTACTGCAAGAAAACCGACGACAGACTTGCCCTTCTCTGTAAAGAACTGGTCTACAATTTGGCGACTGTTAAAGTGACGGGATATATATAGTGCGTGCTTTTCTATCCGGCGACTCGTCMTCTTATTGCTTATCCATGACCATTCTAATTTGACAAATTCACATTATTACTGCTGCTATACATTATTCCACTGCTAAAACCTGCATTTCTTGCAATTTTGGCTAATGTAATATCTATCTTTTTTTGTTTTGTTTCTTTTGTATCAAATTGACCTAATAAAGTCATTATATTATTATTTTTTTTTACTATCACACTGTTGAGTGGAGTTTTTCAGTAGCCGGATTTCTCAGGGCTACTGAAGTTAATGCCTAGAGATCGTTCTTCGGATGATCGCAGTGGTTCCAAGAACGACTGCTTTCTGCATCCACGTTAGGGCGTTCGATTGGACTTGAAGTTCCTCTAAATGTCGTCGAGTGTTTTTGTGGACTAGACCGTTGGCAGAAATTATCAGTGGCTTAATCTCAACATTTTGCATCTTCCACATTTCCTGGATCTCATCAGCAAGTTGCACGTACTTATCTTTTTTTGTTTTATATGATCTGCTGAGGTTGTCGTCAAGAGGGATAGCGAAGTCAATTATTGTGCATTTTTTTGTTGTTTTGTTGATTATAACCATATCGGGTCTATTATGGAGAACCTGTCTGTCTGTGTGAATGGTAGTATCCCAATAGATTTTAATGTTGGAATTCTCTAAAATGTTTTTTGGCTCGTACTTGTGTATTGGTGTGCCTTTGTTAGCAAGACCTGCATTCTGTGCTACGAACTGGTGGACAACTTTTCCCATGTTATTATGGCGGCTTGTGTATACAGTGGGTGCCAGGTAAGTACACGCTGAAATAAGATGTTGGACAGATTCCTCCTCGTGGCCACACAGTCGGCATGTGGTGGTTTCAACCGGTTGCTTTCCAATATGCCTTTTGTAAAATCTTGTTGGGACAACTTGGTCCTGGATCGCACATAAAGCTCCCTCCGTTTCCGGGAAAAGGTATCCGGAAGTCAGATAGCTGTTGCTTGCCTTAAGGTCAGCTTCTTGCTGATGCAAGCTGGCATAGAAGCGCCCGTGCATTGCTTTGGTTTTCCATTTGGTTCTCAACATCTCGCTATATTTTTGCTTTTCAGGAATTGGAGCAGCTAGGTTCAGCGGGGAATAGCCTTTATCGGCCAAGGCTAAGGTTTGGTAAAAGGGTAAGTTTTTTGTTTTGAAGTATTTTGTTAATCCAAGTTTCTCCTTTTTACAGGTTTCTTCTAGATTTAACATACCTCGGCCGCCCTGATCTCTTGGAAGATATAACCTTTCAATTGCAGAGTTGGGGTGCAACATTTGATGTTTAGTGAGCATAGTCCTCATCTGCCGATCCAGTGTCTGGAGCTCAGTGGGAGAATAACTGAGCACTCCAAAAGAGTAGCTAATAACCGGATGTGCCCATGTGTTAATGGCATTTATTTTGTTTTTAGCATTAAGTAATGTCCTCATGATTATATTAACTCTCCTAAAGTACTCATTTTTGATTTTTATTTTATTTTCCGATTCGTCCAAATTTAGACTTTGGTAAAAGCCAAGATATTTATAGCAATTCGAAAGTCCGGGGATCAATGTGTTGTCCATAAGGGAAAGATTCTCCGTTGTGGTGACTTTTCCGCGTTTGACATGTAAAACAGCGCACTTGTCGATACCGAGTTCCATTTTTATTGTATCGCTAAATTATTATTAATTATTATTATTATTATTATTATTATTATTATTATTATTATTATTATTATTATTTATTATATAAAACATTGGTTTCTACATTCGGCGACGTAAAAAAGTATACTATTTTATAAGAAACCAAGACAAAAAAACAAAATGTAAGAATTAATTTCAGTTTCTTCTAAATAATTATAATTGCATGAAGTTACCATGGAAGTTAAGTAACTAAATTTTAATTTCAGCCACATCGCACTTGGTTTTAATTGCACAAAAAGCATTGTTAGTTTCAATCTAATATTTTGGCCTGACAAATAAATCATAAAATATAATAATACAATAAAATCAATTACTATAATTTCTACAAAATCAACAAGCCATTTTGCGTAGGTACATAAATTCTATGTAGGCTATAGCGCAATACATTAATTTGCATGCATTTTGTTGTCAGTTATAACCAAGTGTGATAGAGCGGATAGCAAAATTAGTTACTCGCATGATCAACTTGATACCATTATTTACAAAAAAAGTCTCAAATTAATAAATAATAATAATATACACAAAAGAATATACTTTTTTAATCACTGTATGTAAAAAGATTATAAAAATCTGGAAAATAATCGTCATTTTGACATATTTATGCCAACGAAAATATATTTATCGCATATAATTTTAGCACGACTAGCAAATGTATTTGGTGTGCTGCACTGTTATTTTTAAGAAAAAAGGACAAATACCAAAATACCAAACTTAATCACCCGTAACCACCACCTTGTAACTGTAGAAGTTACATCTGCAGGTATTTACTATACACTTTCGTTATTTTTGAGGCTTACCTACCAAAGACCAAAGAAAAGGTGCATTTCCGAGACCGAGACCACGCAAATCTCCTAGCACAGAGACCGAAGCACTAAGCTTATTAAATGGAACGACAAGAGTCAATTTCATCCAATTTCGTTAAAAAATTGCAAGTTTGATACTTATCCCACTTTGGTTTTCTACGTCGCGCACTGGCCTCGTCGCAAGGTATCGTTTTCTAATCTTTCTCTTTTGAACGCACTTTGTACTTAATTTATTTGAATGCTAGTCAGAATTGTGGAGTTTCGTGTGCAGCGATTGCCGATTGATACGTATGCATACTATCTACCATAATAAGCTATTAAAACCAACTTTTAAAAAATTTTGAACATCCCTACTGGATCCCAAAATAATGATGATGAATCTGTTTCAAGTCATGATCTAACGGACTTTGCATTAATTAGTAATATGAATATTGTTAGTTATTTAGTTCTAAAGACCTCTTTACACAAAGCTAAAAATGAAGGCCTTTAAGTTCGTATAAGTACCTTCAATCTGCATCTGTTAGCCTGAGTGGAACCATCAGAATAAAAAGATACATTGATTTTCTTGCAAAAGTGCGTTATAATATTCTAAATAAGTTACCACTAATTTGATTCTTGTTCTTGTTATTTTTAGGTTCAACAGTCACACAAACAAAATGAGGCACAAGTATTGAAACTGCACATTGTACTTACATGGCTGGTGCAGACGAAGTATGTACCCACGTAGAAGCATTTTTATATGCTGCTGAATTTATTAATACATCGAGCATCAAGAACTACAACATATTGCCCCGACACGTCAGGTCTACTTGGAATGTGACAGTAACAACTGGAGTACACTTCGAGACCCTAAAGGTTTTGGAAGGATTAACCAGGACTCTTTGACCCCCCCATTTGCAGAAATACCACCAATTACTGTAGACAATATCTAAACAGTGTAAAAAAACCGACAAAACCATTAGTTCCAACAAGGTACACAGGCCGATGGTGGTCAGCGTATGATTTGTTGTTCAAATGACTCATGTCAAATTAAATGGCACCATCAACACTATTGTTCTAGCAATTTTGATGTAAAGCTTTATCCTAGCTTTGTTACAATACTACATTTCATAAGAAGACAAATAAGCAAAATTATTCTTTAAAAGCTTCAAATGTCTATATTTACATAGTTTTTTTTTGGTAGGCCACACATTTCAGCATTCAATATATAATTAAACAGGGTGACGTGATTCGACATCTGTTTTAGTTCTTTTTGTATGTTTTGTGTTATAGTCATTAACGTTGGCTTGTTTCATTATTTTTGTCAATATTTTATTTTTTATGTTATGGTTGCAGTCTCATTTTCGTTTGAATTGTTCGGTACATTAMCCAATGATTATTATTCCTTCTATGCGCTTTTAATTTTGCTTTATTAATTTGGCGCGGAAGTAACATTATAAAACAACACATCGCAAAATCTGATTAAATATTTTGCGACATAACTAAACGTACCTTAATAAGAAAAAAAAGCATTCAATTCTTCTCCTAATGGACTATAAATAATAAAATTATATTACATTCAAATTACCCATAATTTATAAAAATGCCCCAACCGGACTTAAAAACTTAAATAAGGTCGAAACGGTTAGTGCACGTGTTGTTAACGAATTAATATTTAAAAGATGCTATATGAGGTGACCGGAGTTTGAAAGATAGATTGGTGTGTAGAAGAAACACAATTTATCTCACGACATCGGCCCCCTGAAAGGTTGAATTGTTGCAGTGAAATGTTTATAATGTTCATTTAACGTTAACGTTCCATACGCACCTCGCTCGGTACAAGTCAATCATGTTGTTAATTATCATGGTTTGTGGCCATCCTGCCACCTCCAACTAAAGCGATTGATGATGAGCGGCACCTCTTAAGAACTCACTTATATACTCATCCATATTGGGAGAGAAACCGCAATAGCCCAGGGCCACCAAATTTTCAGTAAGTCACCTGCTTACCTACATCATCCTAACATGTTAACCATTTGTTGACCAAACAAGCACCTAACAAAACAATTGGGTGGAAGTAACAACGTACACGTTTAAATGCCCGTAATAAATGGCAATTATTAGTCGGTGTGTAGCACGATCCGATTAGGGCACACCACGATCTTAATTTATATGCAATGTGTATGTAATTATTGTGCTGCTGCACTGCCTATTATGTAAATCCGTTACGCTAAGCTGACCACACCGGACGGTGTACATATACATGTCGAAGGATTATCAAGCCAACGAGATGCAGTGCATGTTGTGTTCTGGAGGCAGATAACTCGCATCGTGGTTTAAGTCAGGTTAATTTCTTCCAGTTTTTTGTTAATTTCACTTAATCACTAATCAAAACTATGGAAAAATTGTCATGTTCAGTAGAAGTGTAGGTGAAAGTTATTTGAAACAGTAATTTTTGCACAAACGAATAAGCATCTTTATATACAGGGTTAATACAAGGTTCCGGAATGCCTAAATAACCTAAATCAAAATTGTTAAAGGTTATTATTTTTTGCCAATTCCGGTTTTACGCGAAATATCACCCAACTTTGTTTTTATGCAATACCCTGTATATTTTTGCTTTTTTGGATATATATAATTCTTTGTGCACCAAAAGAATTTCAAAAAAATAACTGCCGAAAACGTTAAGTCAAAGTACCTTTGAAACAAATGTATTTAGCAAAACAAACAAAAATTAAAACAACCCATTACATCGCAATTAAAATTTTATTTAGACTGCAATTAATCTTTAAACTGCGCTCCATTTGCAGCCTGGCAGTGATACAATCTATCGGTTAAATGCCTTAGTGAATTCCACAATTCTACACCATCTGTGGCGTAATGCCGTTTATTGCTTCGGATATTCTTCTTTCTAAGCCTTGTGGGTTATTTGTGGGCGGTTTTTTTATACTTGACATTTGTGACAATAGGTCTGGAGAACTACCAGGTCAGGCAGCCAGGAGTACCTCTGTGACCAATCCAGCGTGCAGGAAATATTTAATTTAAATAATTACGAACATCGATGCCAAATGTTGTGGAGCTCCATCTTATTGAAACCAAATATTTTTATTCTGTATTTGGAAAAGAGCTGCAAGTGCTGGCACAATACGATTTCTTAGCAAATTCAATATTTATATTTCTTCTTACATAAAATGGACCTACCTTGTCTGACCATAGAATCCTATATATCCAGTGAGGATCTTCTAATGACCAATAACGGCATTTGTACCTAACCTATTAACTGTACCATACAAGCAAGCGTTGCTTCATCAGAAAGTACTAGTTGGTTTATTAAATTATGGTGGATTATCTTCAGTCAATTCAATTTTGTGGCGGACTTTTTAGAAATTTTGTGAATATGTCTCAATTCCATTGTAGACAGAAGTAAATTTTCTTCAACTGCTTATAAGACATCCAGGATGGTATTTTCATCAGTTGTCGTTCTTGGACGTTCACTTCATATCTCTGAATGGTCGTACTCATTGCGCTTTGACTAATTTGGCGGTAGGGATAAACATTATTAAATAAAGTACGGACTTCTTCAAAAGACCGTATCGACGCAACATCAAAATGTTGATCCGCCCAGATTCTTTAAGCTTTCGTGCCATTTTAGAAATTTTAAATGACTTTTGTTAACATTTTCACAGGATACAGGGCCCTGCCATTGTTTTCAAAGGTCTTGATCTTTGTGCTTTCTGCAGTTATTTTTCTAATTTTTTACTGTTTTTTGTACACAAAGAAATTAATTTGATATTATTTAAATGTAGTTATTCTGCGACCAAAAGTACACAAATATACAGGGTATTCTGTTAAAAAGGAAAACATTGGCTGGTATTTCCGGTTAAATAAGAAGTGGTAAATCATTATTAAATTTATTCAGTGCTTCCGGAACTTTGTACTTACCCTGTATATAAAATAGAAAAAAAAATTTCTTCAATTTTGTCGTCGTCCGCAGGATGATGTTTCTATGGAAGTTTGTTCTTATTTTTATTTCAGACAAAAGGAATGCAGAAATAGATGAAGACATGTGAAAGAAACGCTACTAACGTCTGAAGCACTAGATAGATTATTGGTACAAAAAAAAATACGAATAATGTGAGAAAAAGAGTACCGATCCGAGAAAAGTCTAGGAAGGTTAACAAAAATTTTGAAAACATGCTTCAATCAAATTTTTCTGGTGAGTCGCAAAACTCAAGCCATTAATATTATAAACTTATGATTTTATGTTAAAGTACACCTTGTTAATGAATGAAAGTAGTGATGTTTCCAAGCAGGTAATGAACCCATTTGTTAAATAAATTTAATCAAATACTTGTAAGTGCAGCATACTAATAAAATTTTACCTACTTACCTAACAAATAGAGCGTTTTTAATCGGATGACATTAAATTTGTCGCCGATACTCTATTGTATTTGTCAGCTGCTATGAGTTCAGATGAACTGTACAGGCCACAAGTATATACATAGTTTGATTATTGCAAATCAGGCTGTTTTATTCATTAACGTGAAAGCAAAAAAGATCGGTCATTCTGTATTACAGACAAAAAATCTGCTGTAAGTGTGCTGGAAATCATAAGCAAATACTTTTTGCCTACTGAAAATGAGTGTTAGAAGTTTTTCATTAACTACCGATATAAAACATGCACCATTTAACCTGTAGGGATCAATACTGGTATACTTTTCCCAAAAAAGTTACTGTAAATCAAACTCAGAAAAGCTTACTGCCTGCAGTTTAATCGTTAATAGATATGGCGATCTAGGATGCTTTTCAACGGGATTTCAATCCAATAATTTGAGTAAACTTCGCATCTAGCCCTGTAAAAACATGATTCGACTGTGTCCTGCGCTGCTGCAAATGTAGAATACCCTCGTTCAATCCCTTCTTACCATAAATTTTGATTTTCCAATTCATG
This sequence comes from Rhyzopertha dominica, assembly GCA_025024175.1. NCBI lineage: Eukaryota > Metazoa > Arthropoda > Insecta > Coleoptera > Bostrichidae > Rhyzopertha > Rhyzopertha dominica. The sequence continues at coordinate 40,961,864 of QCXZ01000041.1, read as the reverse complement.
AAATATCAAGGTTTGTATGATCTCATGTAACATCACGGCATAACGTGTACCACATAAACTACCGTTGGTGTATAGTGGTCCATTTTACATTATATTTGGCTGATATTCTGTCGGACATGTTTCACAAAATTATTTGTTTTTTATTATCGTCTTCATTCAGTCCTTGATTACGCTGGATTTTGTAAAATTTAAATTGGAGACGCTTTAGAATTTTTTTCACGGTCTGGAATATGATGGGATATCCTTTTAATCGTGGCTTTAGAAGTTTATTAAAAAAACTGAAGCATGTGTGGCTAGTTTGTAATATAAACAAGTCGTTGTAGCATAAAAATCAGGCTTCATTTTAAAATAATATCTCAAAACTCTTGCTCTTTGCAAGCGTCGTGCCACGAACGTTCAAAAATGAGGTTAACGCTTGCGACAACCAAAATTACACAGAAAAAAAGTATGACAGGCCCTTGAAGAAATTAGAAATAAACAAAAACTATTCGTTGCTGCTGAAAAATTTGGCATGATTTACAAAAAAAAAGAAAGAAGGAGAAAAATCATAGCGTCCACAAAAGAACGCATTTTAATTCTACCATTAAGGATGAAAGTAACTTTAGGACAAGCTTACATCAAAGTAACATTGTTACTAAAAACCGATCTTGATTCGTCCTAAAGTAACCCCCAATCATGGGGATTTATCGTGACAATTTCTCAATTTTTTTAATTCTTATTGGTAGCAGAGGTTGAACCTTTGATTTAGTTTTGTTTTATTTCAAGAAATAGACACTGATGTAAATGAAATAAAAACTAGCAGAAATGTCACAAGGTAGCTTGCATTTACGGTGTGCAATTCTTGAACACTTCTAGATTAGCATGCTTTTATACACCGGTTGTCGCAGCAAAATTCTAAGATATTCCCCTACAGAAGCAAATGTCGACTGCATTACTTTGCCGTGAATTGAAAATAAAGCAAATGAAGATTTAATATTCCCGGCATTCATTCCGGCTTTAGTTTCCTAATATTGTATCATTAAATATTTCACTGGAGCAATGAATAGAGAGCAGGGACCAAAGAACTAGTAGCAGAGGACGCCCGTGGCGCCACATTCCGTCTCGTTCACTGAGCATAAAATCTACATTAATAATCTCGGCGGCTTACACCGAGAAATTAGGCGATCACAATGCGGAAAATTAAAACAAATAAACCCATAGCGACTCTGAACTATCTAACAATCAGTACAGAGGCGTAGCATAAGCTTGCTCTTTATTCTTCAATAAATTTGTGGTGTTATATGTATTATCATCTAACAATAGTATCAAGTATCAAGAAGCGCTGTAAGAAACAGAAGATTCTTGAAAAATTCTAGCTGCATTGTGAAAGGAAAATGAATATTTCCCAACGAATAACTTGCAGGACACACATTTGCTGAAAAACACAGGAAAACCGTTTTCGCACTTACCCGTAATAAAAAAAAAAACCATTACAAATTGAGGCATTGACTCTTAGTCGCAGTCGCAGATGTAGTCGGAGTGACGGTGAAGATACACTTCTTATGTAATAATAACTAACCAGTTATTATTTCCACATGCAATTAGTTTGTATATCTTATATCTGCTAACTTAAAATAGAGCTTAGGTATAATATTCTTTCGAATTATTAAGCTTGTTTAACGTTGAGTAAATTGTTCGCAGCGAAAGTAAATATTTAATTGCGCCACTATATGGAATCCCTTTTTTGTATGTAGCCACCGGTGTTCCCTAAATAACAATGAATTGAATGAGTTGTCATTTTGTGTTGATCTTTGGTAACTGTAAGTAGTGTTGTCAATTTAAGCGATAAATTGTCGCAACAAAATTATATAGTTGGTTGTTCTTACAAAAATGGTGTTACTATCATAAAGTTAAAGTAATTATTCCCTAAAAGCGAGCGCCAGAGCAGCAATTTGCTCTAGGTAAAACAAAAGTGCCGTCTGCTTCACGAATTATTATTATTAACAGTAGAAGAGGTCTTTTTGATATGAAAATAAAAGCTAGAAGATCATAAAATACTGCACTTCGTATTAACAGGTTGATTAAAACAAATCAAGTCAGCTCCAAGAATTATAGCTTAAATTGCTGACCTGAACGTTAGTTCTAGCACTATCCAAATAAAACTAATTGCCATAAAGCTAGACAGTAGAAGACTTCCAAAGAACCTTTAATTTTTGATAGAAACAGAGCTCTTCGGCATGAGTAATTAGAAAAACGTACTTTTTAGCGGTTAGAGCAAATATGGGATTTTTAATTCGGACGAAATGCGCCATGTCAGAAACCAGTAGCTCAAACGTTTAATTAGTGTGAATCATCGTAAGAGAAGAGTATTTTTATGGAATGATGTTGACTCGATTTATTTTATTGGTGGTGGCATGAGTACTATATTCTTCGAAATGCAAAGTTTTTTACAGTTTGGGAAGTGCATTTCATCTTTGTTTTCTAGTACAATAGTTAGACGCAGAGTATAAGTTATGCAGTCGGTGAGTGATTAAGACAAGGAAACGTGTAAATTTTGTAGTATCCTGGTACATCGCCTGACCTCACTCTCAAAGAAGACTTATATGAGGGTTAGAGAGAAACATTATAAAAGCAAGCTTTGATATAAAAAATCACAATAATTTGGAACAACATTCTCGAAAATAAAAAACACAATGATTAGCTCTCAAATTCTAAATATACTGTAAGTAATAGATTCGCCATTAATTACCAATCTTACTATATCCAAGAATCAAGAATTTCTGGTGTTTTTTTCTATATCCTTATTAGGAAATATGTATATATAAGTAAAATAATTGCTTCGACTGTATAAATCTATTTACACAATAACCTTTATTTATAGAGGTTCACACCCACCTTGTTTTGTCTGCTATTATATTGTTAATGAAAATGATATTTTAAGCTCTCGTAGTTCGAGTCGAATAGTGTATATCAGAAGTTTGACTGAAGCGATCAACGTTGTAACAAAAAAAAATGTCGTCCTAAATTAAATTAATACGTTACCTAATTTGCAGTACAGAATACTAGCGACGCGTTTAACACTATCTACAAAGCGACTCATTAATTTACAATTTAGAGACATTTTAATTTGGAGAGTAAATATTAGTAGTGCCTGCTGCTAGGGAATTGCACGCTGCATTAAATCTCTGATATTATGCCCTACTCCGCTGTTATAATTTGTTTCTCGGTAACGAAACTCCTTTTGCCTTTGACTAAATAGAAAAAAACGCTTTCCATTTTCTACAATGAATTGCAGCTAGTATATCATCAGTAGAATATTATTCTCTACTCCCTGAATAATATAACGTAAGACAGATACTTAATGTGTCAACCGCGAATAAAATGAAGCGTTCTTTTCAGTTTTAATACATAATTATATTACTTATAATTATATATGAGATATATGACCTCTAATGAAACAGAAAGGATAAATATTTTGGACATATTACGTACCTTTTTATTGAACATCGCGTTTAACCGTTGCGACCGACATATTTTTATAAGTAGATGTCAGTAAAATAATTATAACAGTTTTTGGCTAACCAGAATTCTCAGAGTAACAATAGCATTTGGGACGTATAGCTTGTATCAAAATTATACCTCATAAACATTAGAATATAAGCACCGCAATTTAAATTTTAAAAAAATTCTTGCGCCGGTGGGGACTCGAACCCGAACTCCCCCTTTACACCAACGACGCGTTCGAGTTAGAGCCCACATCTAGCGAGTATTATATGAACCATAATATTTGTGCAAGTCACCGACCGTCATACAGTGCATTTGCTATACAACCAATGGCGATCACAATATATAAATAAATTGTATGATATAGCCTAAAGGACTGAAAAATCTCATCAGCAAATATGATTTATACCTGCTGGACAAATAATAATAACACTGACATTTCTCGTATAAACTTTTGATGAAAGAGTTAGTTCTGCTACAGATCTGTAATATTTAAGTCGCAAGTCTTCATAATCATTGCCCAAAATCCATTCCATGTGCTAATTATTCCCACTAACGGTTTAAAAACCCAATTTAGAGCCCACTCAAAAACAACAAATTATCTGATTTCGAACGTGCCTTCCAGCTACGCCACTGTACTTGAGAACACCAAAGACAGTAGCACTCGAGATTTCTATCCGGCATCTCATTGCGATCCACCGATTGCCGGCGGGCTTTCATTTGACAACTCGTTCCAAACGATGCGTCTTTGTGTAAAGCGGAGGCGACATGCAATATACACGAGGAAGTGCACCATGCGCTGATGTAAGGAAACGAGAATCTGCTCGAGAATGTCGTACATCAAAGCAACTTTCTTTCAGTTAACGCAAATCGATGTGAACGTGTTGGCACACATTAATTAGGAATACCTATTGCATCTTCCTTTCTAAATGAGGAAGCTGCAGAAGCGATTGAAACATTCCAGAGTGTACGTTTTCGAAATAAAAAACTGATGGTGCAATACTCATGGAGAGCAATAAGCGGGTTACATCACTGATAGTATATACATCTTATGATCAATATTAGATTAAACGTTCACTCTCCACTATCTCGTTAATATACGGATTACGCAAAATTTGTTTTAAAAGCTTTTAAGCTTTATTTTCGTTATTTTGATTAATAAATGGGGAATAAGTCTGCTGCATATAATTATTTTATTTTAGTAAAATGGGTAACAAATAAAAACACTTGGCTATTTCACAGAATTTAATAATTACTTACGCAAAGGATTCTTTTCCAAGTAGTCTGCCTGTTTCTGACTGCCAGGTACCAAGGTTGTATAATTTGCCCAAAATCGATAAAACTAATGTCCCTGTATAGTCAGTACGATTAAAAGTGCTCGTTACAAATTAGTACAATTTTGTGATAACTATTGGAAGCCTGATAAAGTAAAACCCTATAGTTTCATCAAATTCTTTATATTTTACTGATAAAAGAATGGCGTTGTTCAGAAACTGATACTTTAATTAGTTTCTTTATTAATTAGTTTATAGCATCAATGCTTAAAACGATTGATATTACTAAACTCAAGCTTAGAAGATACCCTCCTAGACAATAAAATGTAATAGCCAAATTATCTGAGCGATTTACTTCTTTTATCGAACAATAATTTTATGGACTAAAAACATGAGTTTGCCTTTAAGTCCTTTACTGGCCAATTTAATTAGGGAAAACTTTAAAGAAATAACGATTAACAGCTAATGCTCTCAGGACCATTTAAACCTAAATGTTAGTATATGTATGTAGATGATAATTGCCGGGTAGGTTTCTAAATCATCTGAATAGTGGAAATCCTGATATAAATTCAGGATGGAGTTCGGAAGCAATCGCAGCTTATCCAAGAAGATATCCAAATTTAAAAATTAAATAGTGGCCAATTAGGACACTAGGTTTACCGAAAACTAACACACTCATATATATTTAAGAGCCACATATCACCACCCTTCCACACTTTTTATAAAGATGTTACTTGTTAGAGCTTACCAAATTTCAGATATGGTTATAGCAATAGGAATATTTGATCAATTCTAATATTTTAGCGCAAAATTTGGAATCGTGTTAAAGAGGTAGTTTCGGGAAGTCGTTTCGATGTAATTTGCATAAATACCAGGTCAGTCACGCTTCCCTGCACTAGCTTCCCGTTATAAAGTTAACGTTACCGATCTTTCTAAATATTAATTTAGGAGTTAATGCTAAAGCTTTAGCTAAAATTAATTGCAATTTCCGTAAGAGTCAGGAGTTTAATCCAATTTAATAGTGTGTGATATTGTGCAGGTCTATTTTCGCGTCCTTTCGAACTATATTTTCTAATACCTACATACGTGGTTTCTTGGTTTCCCCCGACTTTATATAATTCTGTTCCAAATTGTTATTCGTTATTTGCTTAATGTACTAGTTGTTAGAAACATCGCTTCTCTTTCCGGTGCTAAACACTTTTATTGAGTTTTATCAGCGTTTGGTTAAACTAAAAAGACGTATAGTTTCCATGCAATTAGGTGCTTGCTACTAATCGCAGTAATCTGCTACTACTACTGCTACTGTTAGCCTAATATTTCACTAACTATTCAAATAACCTATCTTTAAAATAGAAATTTTCTTAGCCCTAAAAAAAATTGTTAACGAAAGTGTAAAAATTCAATCGATTTTGGCGGATCGCAATACGCCTGCTAAATGATCGAAGCTCTTGTTGACGTCACAGTTCGTATTACATGACCCGCCCGACATGCACAACAGCATAATAATGCGTTGATTATTGGATTCGCCTTCCTTTTCTATTTGTTTCTGTTTGGTACCGGTAGTTTTTTGATGAGTTATCAAGAGTTTGTTCTCGTGTGTAATTTGTATTAGGTGTGTTATTGGTGTATGTGCTATATTCGAGGATGAATATATACGACACGATTTACTACGCAAGCCACGTCGAACAATTTACGGCGCATTGATGCTTTAAACTATTAAATTATCTCAAGTCTTAAAGCATTAAACAAATTTAATCTCCTTTCTTTTTCATTTGGTACAGTAACAAACTCCTTACTGGAATTTCTGAACGTGTTTCGACACCCTGGAACCAAACGCAACATATTTTCAAGTTTCTCTGTCATTATACTGAGTACAACACGATATTATTTAATATGCTTCTTATCTACGAGTAATAACACCAAGTACTCACTCGATCGGCAGAATTCATTTTCGCCTATTATTTGTTACAAGCGATATCAACAGAATCTGCGAAAACAAAGCAACAAATGCTTCAATGCGTCAGCAGCTTTGCCAGATTTGTAGAGATGGTCATCTCTAACTAAACTACTCCCAAAAAACCTCGCCCATATATCACCAATTAGCAACTTGACGTCGCTACCATATGCATGAATACGTTTGATCCAAAACTTTTCTTTAACATTTGTCATTTGCGCACAACAAGACATTTTGAGGATTCCAGGCATTAAAATATGAATATCGATGTACTTTTGTCATACGTCAGGGATCACGTAACTTAATAGGCGCCGTTGACGAGCATTCAAATTGACCGATATTTTCTAGTTTGGTAACTGTTTAGTTTTGAGGTAACAGCTATGAAAAAAAAGCGAAAAAACGTTTGTTGTCTTGAAGTGTATCACGAATCACACCAAATTATCTGAAGTCGGGGATTCGCGTTCAAATTTGACGGATCCACTGGTTGTTAACTTTAATTTGTAAGCAGATATAACAGAATTGTCATATAGTGAATTCCATTTTTAATATAAAGATAGTCTTTATAAGAACTTAAGCCGGAAATGTTGACAACAAGACAAGAAGCTTGGCTAGGAACATGGGCAACTCTGTCTTGTCAGTTCGTTATCTGATTATCATATGAGATACATTAAACTTAATTTAAGGTGAGTGAAATCCATTACAACGCTGTTCTGCTGTCTAATAAACCGATAACATCGTTCCATACATTTACACCTGTAATTCTATCCATTACATACAGGAAACTTGGAGGTATAATAACCGCGCTAATCAACTTATGCAAATGACCGTCAGTTGCCCAACATAGGCAAATCAAATTATCACCGAAAATAAACATCCAAGAGAGGAAAGTGATGCGCTCAAGAACTAGGAAATACCATCGCATGCGACTAGGGAACTGTTTTTTTCGTTACCTTCGGGAGAAAGGCTGTTGCTCTTTAGACGTCGTTTCCAGTTCTCGCGATTTTTTGTTTGCGTGGGACCCGTCTAAATCGCTTGCCGGTAATGTTAGTAGGCCATCGTCGTTTACTTTTCCTTTTAAGTTGTAAAGATGATGCTAAACTGGCGTGACTGAAGCGGCCCTTAAGGGGGTCGTTATATCATGCGCTCGAAGCGATACGTTTGCTGGAGCCGCGTGGCGATCCGAGATAGGGAAATTAATTCGGGATTGAAAACATGATTATGTATTCCTCAAGAATTTCGATTAATTTAGCATAGACGCATAGTACGTCAGAGAACTATGTCCTACTTGCGAGGAAGGCACTGGTATTGTGGTAATTGGACGTGGGAGAATGAAAAGATGGTTATCTTTCAACACTGAGAGATGTACGTGCAGCTCTGTAGGAAAGATGTGTGTCGTTTCTATAGACTTGCCATTAAAGAACATATTTTCTTAATTGAGGGCAAAATTCTTCAGACATATATGTGGGTAGCCTTTTATTTCACAGATTTATAAATAGTTTCAGAGCGTCCCAGATATTGGTCATAATTAACATGCTCTTTATACTTGTTATTAAGAAGGAAGGCACATTGAATTTGAACAATACTTTATTTTTCAACATAACTTCCTTCTACACTAACTGTTTTTCCCAACGTTTCTTCAACTTTGTCATTCCCTAAAAAAATGTTTCTTGGAAGGTCTGCAGTATAATTGTATATAATAATCAAATACATTTTTTCGTAGTTTTGGATAAAAAGAAGTTGCTGGTGCTAAATCGGGACTATAAGATAGATCTCGAAGTTGTGTAAGGGTGCAGTCTGTGATAATGTACTCAACTTTATTAGTTTTTTAGTTATTTCTTTTACTTTTTTCTATATTTTTATTTTTTCAGTCTTTTGTTTTTTTTGTCTCTATATTTTATAATATTAAATTATTCGTTATTTGTTGAATATGCATTTTTACGAGCTTTGTTAATTATTGTCGTGCAACAGTAACTTCTTCCGTTTTTAACGTTTTGAACGTGTTTCTACCAGGGCTAGTTTTTAATTCGGAATGATTTTACCGTATACATCTGCAATAATTGTACGTCCTGTTGGTATATACTCTACCAGTGTCCAGTGTCCCCACTGTTGTATCTTGGTCTATTTGGGTGGAGAGGAGCCCTTATGAACCCACTGCAGCACTGCAATTTGTGTACTTGTATATTTCTGTTCTTGTGTAAACACTCTGGGTATCCATCGCGAAGACAACATTCTGATGCCCAAATCATCATACAAAATTTTTTAAGTATGTGTTTCACTTAAAGACAATCCCTTGAAAATAACAAAGACCTGCACTACTTGCTCATGTATAATTTTAAGACCGTTGCCTTCTTTTGTTAAAAACGTTATTACTCTGCTGTGCTCCAATTTAGTGTCACTTATTTTTCAACACATAAACTTCTTAGCTGAAATGGTATCATTGATGTGTGAACTTCAAAATACCTAAAACACTAGTATTTCAACATTTTAATATTTTAAATATTTGTTTCAAGCTATTTGAATTACTCTAAATTACACTCTAATTCGATTTCCTTAAGCCGCTTTCATCAAGTGTTGGATCATTTGTTCAAGTTTGTTTTTTTGTTTCGTTACTTGCTTTTATTACAAGATAGTTTTATTTTAGTATTAGTGTTAGTTTATTTTTTGTCCACTCATGATTCTAATGAAACTAGAATCAAGAAAGGGTCAGTGCCCTGACTACGTATTCGAGGATCATTAAAAATTAATAGTAAAAAATCTCGCAAAAATAAAAAATTAGGCCCCTTCAGAACACTAAAATCATTTAAAAAAAGAATGAGTTAAAAATGCTTGTTACTTTTTAAGATACTCCTTGTCAAGTTTACATTGTGAATCCCATAAGCAGAATACGAGCGTAATCCCCTTAAGGGGCAAAACTAAAGCTAATAACTTTAAAAATAAAGTTGCACTGCAGGCAGTTACCCTAGGACAATGAAGTTTAAAAACCTTGAAAACTTCAGAATTTGCTTAAACTAGGCATAGGAGACAGCCAAATAGATCTGAAACATTTCTTTTTCTGTTTTCGGGGAATAGGAAGACAAACTTAGCACACTTTATCATTTTCAGTATCGGTTAAGATGGTACGTCCTAGAAAAGGATTCAAATGCAAGTTTAAAAAAATACGAATACGTTACATTCGGGCACGCATGACTTTACTGGCTGGATTCTAGGTAAGTTTTAATGGCGTAATTAGCTGTTGGCTATAAAAATCACTTTCAAATAAAAGTATTTATTATTATAAAAAAAGTTTATACATGCAAAAGGTTTCATGATTAAAACCTCTTTATCTACCGTTTAAAAGCACAACTGTCAACTTCAGTAWTGTGTCGAATCGCACACCATACCGTCTTAAAATGCGCATTTCAAAACATATTTGTAGCAATTTTTAGTAATTTTTGTGTGTACTGTACGCCTACGTTCCAAGAAATTTCATTACAAAACTGTGCTAATAAAAAGAAACTGCAACCATTTCATTTTATTTTACGGTACTAAACAACGCAATAATATCTGCGATTTGTAAAAGTACGCTTTCCGTCTTAATAACGAAAGTTCAAATTGACGTAGAAACGTGGAAGCTGCTAATAGCGACTAAATGAGCCATCGAATGAGAAGCTTTTCACGCACATGGCAGTTGAGAAGTTCTGCAATAATAGAGATAAAATCCCCCCGGCTACAAGGGCGTCGGTTCTGATTACGCAAAGATATTCGTCTTCATAATTTACGAACCAAAATAGATTTTTGCATACTAATTCCAAATACGAACCATTTAAACAACGCAACAGAAGGTACTAGTTTTGTATGCTGGGTAATATAGACAACAGCGAATGCATCTAAAAGGAATTGTAAATCAACCCGCGTTCTCTTCCTAATATTTGAAGCTTTGAATCAGATCAAAGCAGCAATAAAGGCAATACAACTTTATTTTCGCCAAAGGAGAAGCGCTCAAATAGAAGTGAATTTTTTATGTCATCACAAAATCAATAACTTATTCAAGCGACACCATCAACTTCGAGACTAACCCTGATTTAATGTATTCTTTAAAATACGAGAGACGATGTTCACTGTGAATTCGAAATCATCTGTTTATCTGTAGAATCATTTTGGAATGTATYAAKGAGGGAATCTTGTCTTATAAGAGCAATTCTGGATGATTCATTTTTATTTACCGATAATTTTTGATAGAATAAGACTGTTTTTTTAAATTAGGGGAGAAAATCAACAAAGCAAAGCAATGAAAAAAAACACTTTTTATAAAAAAGAGCTCTACGATATAGGATCAGAGACAGTAAACGTGCACACTTGTATCTACAATATCGTCTACTAAAAATTGCAGAAGAGTATCCGAAGAAACCTGGAAAAATTTGTTAGATGTTAGATGAACCTAAAGTGATTATTTTTTGACCGGAATACGTTTAGTACGATTCTAAAACACAAGTAAATTCTATTCACTAACTATTTTGCTTTAAATCATAAATCAAATCGTGGGTTGGCAGATACCAGTACGCCCAGTACACTTTTAAAACATATTTTAAAATACTGAGTATTATTTTTTCCACTTTTCTTGATCGTGCTTTTGGTTTGACACTCATTAATAAGCTTTATGGAAGGTACGTTTAACGACATAGAGGATAGCAGTTAAAGATATACTCTAGTAGAGATGGCAAAATCAGTTCTTTGCAAAAGATTCGTTCGGTTGAACAGTTCGTTCGTGACCGATTAACGACCAAAAAACACAAACACGACAGCCACAGCTGCTGGAATGCACTTACGTCGCACCCGTACTTTAGAGTAGCTTGTAGCGCCCATCTCCCGTGTAGTGATAATACGAGGCAGATGCATACGTTGGTAGTTTTTACTCATGCTTAGTGATTAGCAATCCTGACTGCATGTTGGTTAGTTTCTATTAAAATAATAAGGGCTTAAGTCAACAGCGCAATAGATTAAATACCTCAAATATTAACAAAATCATGTTTTTGAACCACAATCTGTAAATCTGTGCACCTTTTTTTTAAATTTGATACAAAACTTATATTTGTGCCAGTTACAGTTTTGTTTAAATTCTTTCATTGTATTGTTCTTTATATGTTCTTTATATGTTGTTTGCTTCTATGTTATGTAAGTACAAGCTACATGTATTTTATTCGAAGCTATTATTTTATGAATAACGAATCACGCTGAAAGCATGTCAGTTCTACTAAACGAAATCATTTAGATTTATCGACGACCACTGCCGCTACAGACAGCGCTCACTGTTTCTGTTACAGTAGTTCGTTCGCGAATGACCAACATCCAATGTCATGAACTAGTTCGCGCAGTTCGAACCCGAGAGTCGTTCTTTTTAACAGTTCATTTGGGACCAACCCAACTCTATGCTCTAGTGAGAGGTTTGCTTCAGTAAAGGAATGATGGAAACATTGTAGTAGAAGAACTTACTTATAATACGAACACAAAACAAATAATTCAAGGTGCGTTCTGCACTAAATACGAAATGATGACTGATGTTAGCGATAAGCTGGACAAATCCTAACGTTCAAACCAAGATGTAGGTAAAGTGCGCGCCAGTAAAAAAGTCTCACCTTAGGAATGTAACATAGTACACAATTTGGACGGCACGAACCGCATGGGTGGTCTGATTTAATAAATTTATTCGCCGTCCTAGCCTGAAATTCGACCATGAATAATGGTGGGCAAGCCAATGATTTAAATGTCTCGCGACAATTTTCGTCCCCATTCCATTCCATTCCAAGCTATGCACTTACGTTGTTACGTTCGCTTATGACCTCACATTTCTAAGCAGATTTTTGAGACCCTTTTGTGATAAACCAAAAAAGTGGACTTGTTTTATACGCGTTAGAAAGAGCAGCGAGAGAATGTTGAATGTTGCAATTTTTAGGCTAGTATCGCGAAATCCGGTGATAGTAAAGGTATTTGACAACTGTTTTCATGTGTACCTAATACAATGGTTAGGAGAACAGTGTTGTATGTGTATAACTATCATCCTCATGCTTTTCACTGACAATAATGCCACCAGCTGTCACCATGTAACATGAGACTATCAGTCAATAATCTGTCTATACATTTTGAATTCTATTTGAATTGCTAATGCAAGGCAACTGCACTAACGTCTTTAAACATACATTTACGTAAAGACGAAATGCACTTTTACATTCGCCATTGCGACTTAGCAAAAATGCAATACGATCATTAAATGCACAAGCAACGCACGCAATGCAGATTCACTTTCTACACTTACCATAATTTCGGTCGAGTTGGTGCCGCACGCAAAAAGTCTAATCCTTAATTGATCCGTGTATGTGATGGCTTCCGCTCCTGTGTGAGAGCATCAACGCAATTTAAACGAGATATGCTCGGACGTGAAGGCCTCTGAAGTCGGCACTCTTGCGGAGAACGGGTAATCACTTTCCTGAAAACGCAAATAGGATCAGTCACATGGCTATTTCTTCGCCATTTATTGAAATTGATTCTCACAAATGATCTGTGATATGCTGAGCGAGTAAAAAGCAATTTTACTGGGTAGCTTCATATAACAGTTGCTAGTTTCTACTTTAAACAGTAATTACAAGAGTGGGACGACACTCATACAGTGTTTTCGAGAGGACCACATATTTGCAAAACAATTTTGCTTTTGTATGTGTCCAAAAAATAATAGCACGTATTTTAATAAACCCTCAACAACATTATTGAATTTTACAGTAACCAGATACTTTTTCATTTGCCTACACACACTTGGTCGTCATCAGAAGTGCAAAAATTAGGTACAAACGTTTGCGTGATTGTTTTATTTAAATTAATGGCAATAATCATAACCATAATCTTATTAACCGATTAGGTTTCCTGGTAATATTCGTTTCAGCAACAAAAATTTTGATTGATCTTCGATAATTATATTTTTTTTTAAATTAAAATGGCACCACCCCCTCAAAAATACTAAGTTGTATGGCCAGAACTCCACAAACACGTTCCAACACAAAATTTGAAACAAAAAAAAAGTTGAAATTCCAACTTGTTGAAAGATGTACTTTTCCGTACCCAAGAAGTGAATGTAGTATTTATTCTAAAAGAAAGTTGCAAGATTTGTTAGTTAGCACCCGAAGGGTACCGTTATAAATACTCGTGACGTCCCACACTCAAATAACCAAGCATTTCAAAGTGTTGGATAGATTTACTATCACTTAGGTGAAAATATACATGGTCCGCCAGACACATAAATGTCCCCAGGCTGGTATTTCCTTATTTTTTTGAGACACAGCCTTAAGTTATAAGATAAATTGAAGGTCTTTTTAAGCCTTTTAAAAACAGTATAGTAGGTGTCCAAAAAATATTTACCCATGCGGATAATTCGCAAATAAAGTTAACCTTACTTTAAGTAGACAAATAGAGGGCAATGCCATCTGTCAGCAATGAACTGAGACGATGACAAAGCCACCTAGCAGCCTTAAGGGGTACTGTGTGACCTGTAATCTGACAAGCTGGCATGCATTTGCATACATCAACCTAATAGCAGGCCCTCACGGTTGCGGTGCAGACAGCATAGCATACACAAGCACAAGTTAACTTTTGTAAATATTTTTTTGCCTTGTAACGAATATGCTTCATAGTTAGATGCCGCCTTTTATCCTCTTCAATTTGTGTCATTATTATCATGTATGGCTTATTTCTAATCCGTCTTAATGAAAAGCAAGGAAAACTCGTCGCCGCCATATTCTGTTAATAGGGCTGTTCAGATTTTTTTAAGTCTTGGTTTTAATAGCTTATTACTGTAAAAATTATGCCTACATACCCATTTAAATTCTGTTCATTCTAAAGCGAAATGATAGAAAACCATACCATGGCATGAGACTAGTGCCAGACGTATAAAACTGAAGTGGTATAAGTATAAAACTTGCAAGTTTCAACGAAATCGGATAAAATTTATCCTTGTGGTCCCATTTAACAATCTGGGACTCAGTTTCACTAAAAAAAATTCAAGGATGGTCCGATTTTAAGTAGAAAAGGTTATGCTACTAAACACTGACTGGGTTTCTCTTGAACATATCGACGACCTAAATAATGCTGTAGATTACTTTTATAGTAAATTGAATAGCGTTTTCGATGTCTGCGTACCCAAATTTTTTTCCCGCCGCTCTCTTAAATATCCGCCGTGGTTTGATTCATTGACTATAAAACACATTAAACTTAAAGCTAAATACTGAAAAACATATAAAGATAATAATGACATTCAAGCTCTTGCGAAATTTAGAAGACTTCGAGGATTGATAAAAACTGAGGTCAACGACTCCTATAAACGTTTTGTACAGAATACCGAAACCAAAATAAAGACCGATCCGGGCAAATTCTGGTCATTTATTAATAACAAAAKAAACAATCCAATATTTAAAGSGMCATGTACTACGGCGACCAGTGTCATAATACGCCAGATAATATTCTAAATGCTTTTGCTGATTTCTTTAGCAAATCTTATGCAGAATCATCACATTTGTCAATAAATTCACCGGTTACACATCCTGCTACTATCTTATTAGAATTCACTGAAAATGAAGTATTAGCTGCGTTAAAGCGAATTAAACCTAAGATGACAACAGGGCCCGATGGCATTCCTGCATTTTTGTTGAAATACTGTGCACATATATTTGCCCGTCGTTTGATGGTATTATTCAATCTATGCCTAAGGACGCGTATAATTCCCGACATTTGGAAACAGTCTAAGGTATGTCCGCTCCACAAAAAGGGTGATTTACGGGACATTACTAATTACAGACCAATTTCTATTATATGCAATTTTAGCAAAGTATTTGAGATACTCTTACATTTTATCTAAGTATATTAGTGTACACCAGCGCCGCTTCATCAAGGCACGCTCTACTACCACCAACTTGGTTTGTTTTTCACAGTTTGTTGCTGAAGCTTTGGATGGTCATTTGCAGGCCGATGTGATTTATACGGACTTCTCCAAAGCGTTCGATAAGCTGGATCACAATATTTTGTTAAACAAACTTAATCGCTTCGGCATGTCTGATGCTTTGATTGATTTGTTCAAATCTTACCTCCACAATAGAGTCCAATACGTGGCATATAATGGATTCAAGTCACGGCATACAATGCTACATCTGGAGTGCCGCAAGGTTCTGTTTTAGGTCCTTTGTTTTTTATACTGTTTATTAATGACATAACCGACGTTATAGACGTCAACATTTTACTTTATGCGGATGACCTTAAACTTTACACTACCATACATTTAAGCATCGATTGTATTCGTTTACAAAACAATCTTGACGTACTGAATAACTGTTGTAGATCTAACGGACTGCCCTTGAACTATCGTTCACATTAGAATCTGTACCTATAATGTATGACTACGGTCTTGAGGGTGTTTCTCTGTCTAGACCCGATACATTTAACGATCTTGACGTAACTTTCGATAGCAAGTTATCTTTTATTCCACACATTCATAAAATGTGTCTTAATGCCAGTAAAACATACGGCTTTATTTCACGTAACAATCGTGATTTCTGTTACAACACATTAAAACTGCTTTTTTACTCATTTATTAGATCTAGATTGGAGTACGCAGCGGTAGTTTGGACCCCGTATTATATGCGACATACAAATTATACTGAAAATGTTCAACGAAAATTTCTAAAACTTCTAAGTTTTAAACTCGACGGCGTCTTTCCCTCCCGAGGTGTTTGTCACAGCGATCTGCTTGAGAAACATGATATTTCGAGTCTTCAGACTAAAAGAGACC
The DNA here is from genome assembly GCA_025024175.1 of Rhyzopertha dominica. NCBI lineage: Eukaryota > Metazoa > Arthropoda > Insecta > Coleoptera > Bostrichidae > Rhyzopertha > Rhyzopertha dominica. The sequence continues at coordinate 40,945,351 of QCXZ01000041.1, read as the reverse complement.
TTCACGCTTTGGGTTCTTTAAATTTAGTTGTACCTAGAGTGTCTGCCAGGACATCTCACACATTTTATCTGCCAACCTCCAGAACGAACATAAAAAAGCGTTCACCACTATATAATATGTGTGTTCTATATAATTCCCGATGTATAAATTTTGTACGATTAAGTTTTGTCTGTACGTTTTGATTAACTTTTACCCCCCTGTTGTGTAGTTGAGTGCAAACCTGTACAACAGTGTAATTAAATAAATAAATAAATAAATAAATAAATAAATAACAGAGAAACCGATAAAGTTGGAGGTGTAATATGCTTCCCACAAAAGTAAATACTCTGAGTACATTCCAAATCTACAATAAAATATAGGGTGTTTCATTTAAAACCATAATTTGATACGCCACTGCTGACCATATTTTAGGAACATGGCGACGGCAATGGTGCACAATTTTCTCTTAGACTTTTTTGATATCGTTTATGGTAAAGAAGCGAGAAATCTCAGAACCGTGTATATACAGTAGTACTAAGCACTAAAAAATGTACTGAACTTTCATGTGAATTACATTCCAACTGAATACGTCTAAACACGTTCTTATTTATATCATCAGTTCAGTTTGCGGTTAAGTTTATAAAAACAGTTTGTAGTTACTGATAATTTGTTTTTTTTTAATTCACTGAAACATACTTAATAAAGATTGAGCTAGAAATACAGTATCATTAAAGTGTCAGTTTATCCCTTTCAGTAGGTAGTATTTATCCTAAAATGCAAGCACGCACCTACATTCGAATTGGTGAAAGAAATTTATAGGTATAGATGTTCGACACGAAAGTCGTCCGGGTAGGAACGCCGCAGGTTCACAAAAATGGGCTAATGGCATAAGAAACGCAGAATACAAAACCGCAGGCAGACATTTGTGGTAACGTAACAGTCAGTATAAAAAACTTTACCAATCGAAAATTGATTGTTAGGAAAAGTATTAATTCGTCAGGAGTTAGAAATTTATTCTGTGCGTATCATTTATTTTGGAGAGAGTATAACTTTTACTATGACCTGATTTTTTCAATATCTCATGCCTAAACTTTGGCGAGAATTGATAATTTTGAAATTTTATTTAAATAAGCTTACATGTGCCGGTATCTCATTGATTTTGACGACGACTGTACTTGTTAATAAATGAGTAGGTAATGAGAATTCGCCAAGATAGTTGTATTTAAAACGTATACACTTCTGTTGCTATTATAGTGTATTATATATCAAGGTACCGAAAAGGGTTAAATTTACACTTTCAAAGCATTTCTTTGCATATTAAACATTCTGTCCTTGTCGAAGTGACAAAACGTGCAACAAAGTTATATAAACATCTTACTCTGTGTGATCGGGCAACATGCAAAGTAATAAAGCTTCGACCCCGTGGGCGAAATATTCTGTGCTGAGGACAATGTTAAAATTGAAAGATGTATTGATACTGGCATCAGGTATTTCAAATTACTGGCCTGCATGAAAAGAAGAAATTAATGTTATAAGCCCAAAAAAAAACTATATATTGGTAAAGAATATGCGGATGAATATCTGAACAAATAATATAGTTCTAACCATTTAAGTATGTCATTAAAGAAATCTTTTATGATAATAATTACACACTACCTTTAGAAGGTGTCGCGTGAGCATGCAGAACTCTAGAATTACTTAATCTCACTGCCACTCACAGTCAGAATGTTGGATCGTCTTTGATATGTAACATCAGAAACCCGAAGAACAAAATTTTATAGAACTTTCGTTGTTAAAAATTTTTTCAATAATGGAATCGATCTTGTCCAGATATGTCAAAATTTAATGGCTTTTCGAAAAGTTGACACAGAACATTTACGCTTTTCTGTCGGAGACTACCAGCAACAAATGTACCGCGCAGCCCATTGGGAAAAGAATTTCACCACACTGCAGAGATTTTAGTTTACTGGAAGCTTTGTTGTACACAAGACACTGTTTTAGGCTGAAAAGTTAGCTAAGGGTTACCTCGAAAGTTGTATAAGTTATAAAATAGAAATAAAAAAAAATAGATTAAAGCAAAAAATGGTAGCACAAGGAGACATTAGCCTTATTCAGATTTCTACTTTTGTTCTTAATGTCCAGGACAAGACCCGCACTTTTTTCAATACCAATACTCTAATATTCAAATATGTTCCAATTGTCTACTGTTACTTCATATTAATGATTGTAATTCTGGCTAGAGTACCTAATGAACATTGTTGTACATTTTTATTTAAAATAAAAATTTGAGGTTTTACCAGATATTTTTAAATTTTATTCCCTAGGGAATGAAAACTGCAATATTTATATGTAGTTGTAATGGCTACACTAAATAAGAAGATTAGCATACAGGGTAAAATATTTATATTCAATTTATTAGAATAATTTGCAACGTTCTATAAGTTCGTAAAGAAAACGAAACTATTTCCGGCTGCTACTAGAAGGGTTTACAGAGAAGCAGTAAAAGAAAGAGAGCAGATAAAATGTGTAAATATTTCTGAAGCTTCTCTGACTTGAAAGAACTGAAACACAGTTAAGCCAAAATAATAATAAATTAGATTTGCTGTGAATTGCAAGCATTCAACATAAGGTTAATAACAAACGAAAGGGAAAAACAGGTAATAGTATTTCATGGAAATGACGTTTGTTTTCTCTTATTTCCTATCAGCTTGTCAATTGTCGTTGGCCAAAGAAGAATAACTTTACTAAATTTCCACATATGGAGTTAATGTAACAGATAATGCGTCGTATCCCAACATCATTGAAAAAGGACGCAGTGTTTTACATAATTCAAACGCAAGCAAACCTGAATTCTAATAACAAAATTTCCCAACATTTTTTTACAAGGAAATGGTTAAATACAATTTGAAATTACTTACGATGTCTCCCTATCATCCTAAACCACGTACACAAAACTTGAAGCTGATTATTGACAAACTTGAAACCATCATACCAGCTTTATGAGTTAATGTCTGTACAGCGGTCTGCTTCTGACAATAATTTTTGAAATGTTGAAGAAGGAAATTGCAAAAAACACAGTTAGTAAATGAGAGATACCTCAATTTGTGATAATTGCATTTTTGTAATATAATTAACCATCTTTATTATTATTATTTAGCAGTTAGATATGTATACTTTTACATTGGCTAAACAATTACAGTGGTTCTTTAGTTATTTATATAAACTTCATATGAGTAATATTTTCTATTATTTTGATACTAGAGTCTATTAAACGCTATCTTTTCACACAGAGTGCAAATAAGGGCATTACTTGTTTTTTTTATATTGCTGGGTACCAATTTGATTTATTGACAATAGAGAATTCGCATATACCTAAAATATCGTTCCATAATAATTAAGTGAAAGAAAACTAATAAATCATTAAAGTGCCAATACCTCTTTAAAATTAATGGTTTACTTTTAATACTTCTAGTTAACACACATACATAATTTTACAAACACTTTTTTTAAATACTTAGAAATCGTATGCGACTAGTATCCAGCTAGCCGTTTAAGGATTTATCATTGTGTATTCCCTACAGCGATTAGACATTAAAGATTTTAAATTTGTACCCAAAATTAATAATACCAATTAAAAATAAATTGAACAATTCAGGACATAATCAGATTGGTTTACATACGATTATTTTTTCCGTAACGTAACTGTAAAATACCTGACATGTCCATTATTACAAAATGTAACCCGCCACACCAAATCCAACACGTTATCTTGCCAACATCAAATACGGAAATGGCACATATCCCCACATTGTCACGACGAATAATATTTTCACTCACAGAAAAATCTGTATAGGTTGCCGGAGTGCGCTGTTGCGTGAGCTACTTACCTCATTGCTTACAGTATACCACGGGCTCGATTACGCTATGCGATGGAGATTTCTAAAAAATTACCTTTTCTTGCCCGTCTTCACTGAATAGATTAATGATGAGATATTCGGCCGACGTAGTAATTAAAGCCTGTATGCATCGTGTACCTTCGAGAGGAACCATAAATCACCGCGCGATTAACCATTCGCGATTGTTTCCCGCAGATATTAACAAAAGATTGATACAAAAGATCGCGTTTTTGACTGCTTCGTAGATGGATATCTTTTTTAATTATTGCACTCAATCTCCGTGCTTTAAATTGTTGGTTTAAATCAGCTCTTAGCATTAGTTGCGGACTTGAATAAATGTTTTAGTCTGTTTTCTTGGCCTACCTTGGTATCCAGTGATAACTAAGATTTCAATTTAATGACTTTATGTTAAACAATGCAGGGCGCTGAATATTTAATTAGTGCTTTCACACAAGTTCAAAAACACTATTTATTGTTAGTACTTATTTTGACAAGAAATGTCACAGATGTTGATTCAGTTTCACACAAACGAACGCTAAGAGACTACCTCGCCTTGTTTAGTGTCTATTGAAATTTATTACTACAACTTGGTGTTTTCCACTAATCGCAGTAATCAGCGTAACCATTACTATTAGCTTGATATTCCCATAAACTACTTAAATAACGTGTCGTTAACGAAACTTGTTTTACCCTGAGAAACGATTGACTAAAGTCTAAAATTTTTAGCCGAATCACAATACGCTTGCTAAATGCTCGACGTCATAGGTCGTATCACGTAGTCGTTACTTTCGTTTGTGCTTGACACGGGCAGTATTTTTGGTAATTCTTGTTTTCATATTGGTGCATGTACGTTAAAGTATGAATAAGACAAGACTTATAAAAAGCCACGTCGAACAATTTACCGCGCATTGACGTTGGTCGAATTTTTGTGTAATATGCTCCTCACAGCAAAAAAAAAACACAGTTTTAGAAGCAGTCAAATCACATCTTGCGGTATTAAACAAAGTTAATCTGCTCCTTTCTTTTTCCTTTGGTACAGTAACAAACCTCTTACTAGAATTTTTGGATGTGTTTTTTACATCCAGGGACAATACGCCAATTATTTTGAAGTTTCTCTGTCATTATGGTGAGCGCAGTGAGATATTATTAAATATTACACCTATCTAACACTCAATACGGACCCGAATGAACAACAGAATTTATTTTAGCCTTCAATGTGTCAACAGGTCATATTTGTATGGATGATCGGCTCTAACTAAACTACTTAAAAAATGTCGCCAGTTACCAACAAAGACGTCACTACCATAAGCTATCTCCATAAACGTACGTTTGATCCAAAAATTTTCGTTGACATTTATTTAAAAATGTATGCAAGGCATTTGCATCACATCTCACATGGTGCTCACAATAAGATTTTTTGGGAATCCAGGCTTTGAAATATGCGACTGAAATTGATTTAAAATCACACAAATTATATTCAAACGCTATATTTTCATTGCTAATTAGAAATACGAACTGCAGTGAGCGATAAATATACATTTTGTTGACATAACAGAAACAAAAAGTCGCCCATTTCATTGCCTGCGGAAACTGCAAAAATGCTATCATTAATAACTGTTAAGTATATATTTTACGATAAGTCGCCCAATCTGGCAACTACCTATCAGTGCATTTCCAGCTGTTACAAATGATAATCTATTTTTGGGGTAACAGCTAGGAAAAGAAAGCCAAAAACGTTTTCTTTTTCTCTTAAACAGAACCAAGCAGATTACCTGTATTTTTAAGACTTTTGGAAAATTGGAAATCAGCGAACTACAATAGAATTTAAACTAAAAACTTAATAATTGAACTTTGGAATTAGGTGGAGAGAAATTTGTACAACATTCTGACAATTTGCATGCATTTTATTGACCTTCAAAATAATAAGAAGTAAAAATTTGATAGTGATATATAGCTTGATGTGCATTTTAAGAATATTCAGTAAAAAAAGTAGGATTCTCAATAAAAAAAAATCGGTTACGTCATGTTCAAAGTTTGGGCACGCCTTATTTTCAAAAAAAAAGACCACTATTAATCGAGCATTTTATGAGCATTAAAAAAGCGATTTGATGTACTTTTTTTGAAATAATTATGTTACAAGAACTGCTAACAAACATATATGCTTAAATGGATCCATCTGTAGATATGAACACATTAAAATTTTAAGTTACTTTAATCATTTATACAGCATATCTGTTTAATTCTAATGTAAAAGTTGCTCAAAATCGCCATCTCTATTATTAACGCGAAACTGAGACATTCGAATAATGGAAAACCCCGAACGCTTGAGAGTGATGGAACCCTATTTCACATGCAGTGTGGAATATCATTAAATAATTCTGGCAGTGATTTCCGGAAAAAAGTTTAGGTAGATTTTTCAAATAGAAATACATATGGAACCTACTACCTACTGGAACAACGCCATCAGAGGCTTGTTTCTCTGGTCAAGTGGAGATTTCCTTGTGTGGGCGAGCGCAAATTTACTTGTTATTCTACGTATCACTCTTAAAGCATGCTTCGTCAGTAAATCAAATTTTGTCACTGGAATATGTAAATTCACTATTGCCCTTGAGTTGCTGAACAACCCGTATATAGTTTTATTTAAAGGTAGGTACTCAATGCAGTTGTGAATTTATATTTAAACAATTTACGATGTGCACACGATACATATGTAAAGTGTCGTTAAAGATACAACACAATTAAAAACTCTTGAGTTTGCTGGCAGTATCTTTTTAATATTCAATAAACAAATGCCAAGGATACGGAGCAACATTTTTTTTTCACAATACCTGAACTAGAATTGAAGTACCACCAAAAGGACCAAAACAAACTGAACTCATGCATTTTGATGAACAAAAAGTTGTAAATTTCATCCACAAAACAAATTTGTACATTATTATAAATAAAATTTCAGTATCTCATATCACTAGCAAATTTTTTATATTTAAATCTTTGATTTAAATTTTACCGTTTTGAAATTACATATTACCGAACACAAGACGAATTGTCACAGGTCAGGTCAGATCATTGCAGGAAAATTTGTAGTTTTTACATAATTTGTAATTTTCCATAATGCATCTTAGTTATGTTGAAGATAGTAGTTTAATAGTGCTTAAAAATAAATGCTTTGAAAGCTTTCACTTGAGAAACAAATATGAATACCTTTGTAGGTAACCACCATTGCTATTTGACAGAATACTAACTTAATGTAGAAGTTCACTAGTTTAAACAAATTGTTATTTTGGCTTCATAAGTCACCTAGTTACGGGAAATGTTCGACAAGTTTTGTTATGAAAGCATTTACAAACTGATTGCAGTTTAAAGCAGTTAATTTGTACCTCGTATCTTCTTAAAGACTAGCAAGCATTTATTGTAGAATTTAGAATTATAGTTCGCTTCCTCCCCTAAATTCTGAATTCCTGTGCCGCTTAATACTTAGGAAGAGCGCGTACGAAGCGTACCTTAGGCCGTATTTACATTTTAATTATACATTATAGCTTGTGCAAATATTAACGAGGTTGTTACAGTACCAAGCTCAAGTGAGAAAACTAAACACTTCACTTTCTATTTAAGGTTTCCTTCATTTACAGGTAGTGCTGGGTAATCTAGTTAAAAATTCTACCTGAAGACAACTACACTGCCTATTAATTCAATCAATTCAACAATTTAACAGTGTAGCATCTGGAACAAGCGAATTTCTTGTAAAACTATCAAAACCTACAGAATTTCGTAACCCGATCACCATGTACCATCACAGATGTATCTTGCTACGGCAACTTATTCAAATGTTAATGTTATAATACTTTTCGACTAGCTCAGGTATACGGAGGGTCCAAGGCGGCAATCTTTTTAAAGAACGTACCACATTGTAAAGTAATGTAAGTGCAAGCCATAAACACCTGAGCCTGTGACCTAAATACATCCAAATGGTTCTTCTCCATGAAGGAAACATGCTTGTCAATTTCAGTGAAAGTTCAAAACTGTATTTCTGTAAACGATAATGCACGTTCATGCACGTTCTTCTGTGTATAATTCTGCTTGCCTATACATATTTCTTTGTAAGATGTAATACTTGTGTTATGATTTACTTAGCTTCCTTTCMTTGAGCACCTGACAGCTACTGAAATGATTAATGGATTGAAGATGTCTTACAGCTAATGCAACGTTGTAGACATTTTCCCACAATGATGCCCTAATAAATATTGATATTTCGTGCAGGAACTCATAATTTAAAGGTAATGCAAGAATGGATCCTATATATCAATAAACAAGGTTAATTCTTAGTACATGTATATTTAGCAAACCAAGCGTTACGTTTATTTACTTTTAAACTTTGAAAATATAATAAAGCTTGTATGGTAAATATTCAAATGACATCTTATATGCCGGCAATTAGTTTATTGTTGCGGAAACGTAAGTAGAAAAAGTAATGAGCACAATACGCTAATTAATAGGAATGGCAGGAAATGTATTCATTCAAAGAAATACTTAAGTTGCACACACAATAATAATGCCACTTGTTTTTAGAGACAGGTAACTATAAAAATACTTTTTCGCTTGTGGTTAATGAACGCGAGATCTAATATTCTACGTAAGATAAATAATTCGCGAAAGAAACGTTTTTGCACGACTGATGATCTGATTCAAGTGCCGAAATTAACTGATATCACCAATCAAGCTTGTTTTCCCGCACAAAGTGAGAACTATTACTATTATGCCAAAGAATCATTAGCAACATGAGGCGCATTTTCAATTTTGTGTAATCTATCTAAACATAAACATTAAATTTAACGGCCTAAAATACCCTCTTTAGCTACATCTAACGAGCTCCTGCTAGAATAAGAAAAAACTTAAAAATAGTGATCGCGTGTAACCAACTACTGTCTATAGTCATTATAAGCGGAATTAACAGACAAACTGGTAACGTTGACAGAAGTATGGTAATATATTATTTTATATTACCTATATTAAGAAAATTATTACTTCTTAGTTACTTATTTGGTATCTATGCAATGTGGACGAAATCAACTTGCATTTGTGCTCTGCAAACAATAATGGTATAAATTCAAGTTCGCTATTCGATTATTCACTATGACGGGCAAATCGTACTTGTCAAAATCGCAAGAATTTTCGTTATCCAGAAACTGTTCACGCTGTATAAACATTACTAATCGGCAAGTAAATAGTTAGATCTGCCTAGTAGTATTATCTGGTTTCCTTATATTTTTACAATGTAAGACGAAACGCTATTCTTTATAGTAAATAAGGCATAAGGATGAATAAAGAACGTGTTTTTGTTAATTCTGCCATAATGGAATATACATGTGTAAACCTAGACGAGTAACCACAATTCATAACAGCACCATTAGATTTGCGTGTTAATTTAAATCATAACTATAGTATTGTATAGTGAAAATATAAAATTGGTGCGATCTAAATAGTATGAAATTAGTTATTATTTATATTATTAATTAAAAAATCTTTTATATTCCTCATTACATACTGAAAAATAATCCTATGCTATTGTCGATGTTTTAAAAATTTGAGATAATCTTAGATGGTAAACTGTCTGTCCATGTTCACTACGATGTTATCATTGGCAAAAGTAGTAGACAGCTGGGTTGTTTGAAAAGACAGACATATGATTTTTAGGACATTAAGGCGATTTTATTACTTCACAGCCCTCTTGTTCGTTTCTATTGGAATATAATGCTTGCCTATTTTCTGACGCACGTTGGTCAAGTAAATCAGTTCAGCATGATTTGTTAAATTTGAATTGAAAAAAATGAATGTTTATTTGTATGATGCTAAGCTTGCAATTAGGTATGAATCGTTCTTTTTATTGCAAAATTCTGGAGATTTTTACAAATAATGTTTTATACATGAGGTAACTAATGGTTTGATTGATTCGAATTATTGTATTGGTAAAGTTCTTTTAATATTCCTATTTGAAATTTGTATGACAACGGTTTATTGTATGTGCCGTTTCCTAAATGCCGTTGCTCCTACCATGCCGTGGTAAATAGTAGATGTATGTTTGTTAGCTAACAAAATTTTCTGGTACATTATATTTCACCTGTGTTTCTTATGCATAATTGAGCAAGGAAAGGTACTAAGTGTTCAGCAGTTTTGCATTTTTTATATATTTATATTATAATCTTTGGTATATCTTATGTATTGCTCATTATAGATGAGCATAATAAAGTTATTATTATCATTACCAGTGTAATTATTATATTAAGGTATTAATAACCGTTGCAATACATGCTACTCTTATTATCCTTACTGCATTCAGTTCAGAAAATGTATGCAAAGCAAAGGAATAACTTTTACATCTTCATAAACAAATACGTTTGCCGTTTATTTGGCTGATGGTGTGATAGTTTCAATAAGTTGCACTAGTGAATTACAATAAATTTATAAAAATTTACAAATTTGGCAAATTTATGGTGCGACATATTATTGTAGGGCGCGCAAAATGTCAATGTGGAGTGTAACCCCACGGCCCACATATGTAACATCGGAGTGTCGGAAGGTTCCTACCTAGGACCAGTATTGTTATCCATTTTTACCAACATCAGATGTAATTTAAAATTCTATAAAGCAGTTTTGTATGCTATGAATTACAATTCTTTCATACGGTTAAATCGAGTAATAACTATTCTGAAAACCCATTTGAGATAAATTTCCTACTCAAATAATGTGATGAAAATTACCTTAGAGTAAGGTCATTAGTTTTGGTCTCTCATAGTTCTATCCTTCATAATTATTATGAGAATAACATTACATCAAAGCTTGTTTTAAAAATAAATGATTTGGGAATTACTTTTGGCAGGATAAAAATATAATAAAAAAGTTTTTCTATGTTAGAACTTATGATCAGATTCAATAATCATGTTTTTGACTTGAAATTCAATAGCTTTGTATATCTTTTAGTACGTAGCTATTTATAATACTGTAGTGTAGTCTCCTTCCTATCAGTCATTGAAGTAAATGTCAGTTATGATAATATTAATAAACGAAATAGATTACAACTTCTTGGTCTACCAACACTAAAATTTCGTAGAAAATTGTCTTTGTTATCGTTAAGGGTTCCTTGTAAACGTACTCATAATGTTTTTAAATTTTCTGAAACAGTACATCGCAATAACTACGCACGCAGCGTTGTCTGTGATAGAATAGTTAGGATTTATGACTGTGATTCAGAAACACTATAAATTACGTAAATGAAAAAATAATAAAATAAAAATACCTTACCCATTCATAGTTAGTATTTGGATTACTCTGACTTGCTTTACGTATTAAAAATTTTTAATTGTATTGTCCTACTAGATTTTTTTTATTTTTTGTTCATTTGATTCTCACCAACACTATGAATTTTTAATGTGTTTTACTAAATAGTAAGCTCGTGAATAACGTAAACACAAACATGATGTACCTATTTCTTAGACAAAATTGCATGTATAATTAACCTACTCGTAAAAGCCGAGAGTTTTATCTCATTTTATAAGATACAAATTGAAATGGTGTTCTTTTGATTCTATAATTGATTCAAACTCTTCTTTATTTTTTCTACAAGTGGATATCACCTCTGACTCCCAAAAAAACCCAATGCTCAATACAATCCCAACTTAACTTTTCTTCAGATCAAAAGAATGCAACAACTCACCATCGTCATAACTGTCCATCCAAACTGCAACTGCACCATCTCCACCCATATCACATCGGCGTGCAAAATCCGCGGTTCAGCAGCTACGAGTCCTCACCACACCAACAGACATAACCTTACCGAAACGCGGCACTCTTAGCCGTGACCTCCGGGCACCGCGAGAAAGTACAAACAATCCGAGGACGCGCCACGGATTCCGCCTCGGAAGTGGAAGTAGCCTACTCTCTGGGTGAAACGCGCTGGAGGTGACCGTGTTTTACCAGCAAATGCCTGGGAACCTGGTCGGCCGGTGGTTTATAGACGAAGAAGAGGTACGGGGATGCTACCTGGATGATGGTGTGGGTCGGGTTGAGTAACCCCGGGGTGGGATTGACGGCGGCTTTGCTGTCAGTCGGAGCTGATTAGGAATTTTTGGAATTCCTGTCCGAGGTTTCACTTTATGAGTGCCGGTGAAACTGCAAGTGCTTGGGGTGCACTCCTTGTGTATCTTCCTTGATGTTTTCTAGGAGGAATTGTGATGGTACTTGTTGGAATGTATAATTGGTAGATCTTCAGTAATTAAGTAAATTGTTATCACGTTCTTCAATTTAACTTTACGTTGGTCGAAGTTAAACAAATTTCTTGAGCTACGAGGAGTAGATATGGGTAATTTGAAGAATCTTGTGAATTAGCAGATACTGTCAAGCTCTACTTTATTTTTTTATTTCCTGCAATAATATGTTACAAAACTTTACTTTGCATACTTCCTTCTTTTGTTTCAAGAGAAACAATTAAATTTCTATTTAGGTGATACATGATTACGTAGCCAAACTTCACCAGTGAATTTTGCTTACCTTAAGCAAGCATACCTTAAAAGTGCTTCCCGTAAAACAGCTTTTATCAAAAGTCTCTCAAAATCAACAAATATACGTCTTTATCCATCATATTTTCGTTAACACTGGTAAGCTTACTTGCAGCAATGGCACAACAGCCCTGGATCCAACAGCAGCCTTTTCATAACTCTCGATCTTCAATTATTTTACTGGAAATGCTAAGTAGTTACATAAATTCAATCTTTGAGGAGCAGCGATTTAGTTCACAAAATTTTAATTTTGTGTTAGTCATAGAAACCTAATGGCGCAAACGAAACGGCATTATGTCAAATATAACTTAAGTTATTCTGTATAAAGATTAGGCGCCAAACAGAGGCTAGAAAACCACCCTCGCAACGAGGCTAGGCGTATGACGTAGAAGCTCAGAGGATATCGTAAGAAAAAAGAAACCAATTCTCGAATAATTTATTTATTTTTAAAACATTATATCCCACTAAACAATTTTCGGTATCAGAAACATATCTGAAACAGGCAATGTAATATTGTAACATTTCGTATTTCGCTGCAGGAATGTTTCATGAATATTTATGTTTGTGAAGATGTCCTACCTCAGGAATGTTTCACTGAAATGTTACAAAAGAAACATTACGAAACATTTTAAAGTCTATATTTATGATATGTTTACAATATGTACTTTTTTAAACGTTACAACAACGTATTTGAAACTGTATTTGGGGTATTTATTAATATTAATTGTTACTAATTAAATATACAATTTATTTTTCAAGAAAACGAAGTGTTTACATAAGTGCATACACAATAATAATTTACATAATCTAAGCATAATAAGTAGACAAAACAATATGTGTAAAATAAGAAATTATAAGAATGTAGTTACATATATATACACAAACAAAAATATAACAGCATCAGATGCGAAGTAAATAAAACAAACAACAGCAATCCATACGGCATACACTGCATTAAATTTAATAGGTAAACTACATTCGTAAGTTCAGAATCTTCAAACTGTTCACCTAAACAAAAATTATTAAAAGTAAAACCAACATTGTGGTGTAGATATACTTACAAATTGGCCATATCCCTTATGCTGTTACTATGATCTCTGATATCTCGGTGTTGCCTGACGAAGCCACGTGGAAACCTCAGTTTGGAAGTCTGCATCAGAAAGATCAGCAATTTTTTATTGTTTAGCAGTTTTTTACTTTTATTATATGCAAGTTCTGTAATTTGCATAATTGTTTTTCCTTTCTGTTCATGAACACTACTATTAATTTACAATGAAATATTTTCTGTAACCGTCTTCAAAAGTAATTTTTATAACTACTTCTGCCAACCAGATACAGCACTGTATATGAAATATGGGAACTATCCGAAAAACGCTTACCTTCCATGCCACATTACATGCCACGGGCTGATTTCTTATGGTCTAAACTGCCATAAAACTGACCAAAACCAAAAAACACAACACTTTACGCTAAGCAGGTTATGTCAATCTCTGCCGCTCTGTGTTCTGCACCTGCTCCTTGTGCGATCAGAACACGCCGCGCCGCTACCAACTGTTTGCTACGTTGCCAATCACAGCACTATGGCAACAAGAATGTTCCAATAGTAAACGTCGGTCGTGTAGAAATAAGTAGGATCTATCCGACATAATAATAACAACTAAAATTTGTAAAAAGTCAAATATAATCTGTGATGTAGACCTCACAATTAGTAATAATTTCAACAAAATAGTAAGAATATTTATTTGAAAATACTTGAGGGTCTAGTTAAATCTTTTGTCAATGAGATAAACATTCATTTTTCTCTAAATATTCAGTAAGTGGTTCTGTTTTGCAAAAGTAGATGGTTCGCTTCCTATCGTTATTTGAGACAGATCTTTCATATCCTTTTTTCTCTTTCGGGCTCAATCCTTAATGTTATCTTTGAATGTGATGCATACCTATGTTATACGTAACATACCTCAAGAAAGTTATGTTAATGTTAAGTTTATGTCATATTGCAGAAACGTTCCTCAAGCGCAAATAACGAACATTGCAGATACGTTGCAAATCAGTATGTACTCAAAATGCATATTACCGAAACATTACCTAAATGTACCTCCCAAACGTTTCATTTATGCAATACATTTGAAGATTTGAAATGTTTCTGATATATACTATGTTTAGCGGGATACTTACCCCATTTATGATTTATTACGTTAACAACTAGGCTCATCCCAGGGTATCGTTTTCTAGCATCTCTCTTTAGAACAAATTATGTGCTTGATTTATTTAAACGTTAATAAAAATTTTGCGGTTTTGTGTGTAGTGATGGTTGTGTAGGCATATTTTATACCATAATAAGCTGTTAAAACCAACACCTATCAAATTCTGGACCCTTACATCCAAAGTGCTGGTAGTTTGATAAAAGGTTGAGCTACTTTAATCCTTTTATAGTATTTAATGATTGTTGAATGTGTTTTATGTTTATACACACAGCTTATACTTTATTGCGAGACTACAGTTTCTCCAAAAGTGGAAAATAAACACGCCTGGCAAAGTGATTCATTATAATCATGTAGATTGCCAAACGGCGGTGATAGCAAATGATGGATAATATTACACGCGAAATGCAAAAAATGCTAAAAACAAAAATAAAGATACAAATATGACTTTTTATTAAAAAAAATCAGATAATTATCATCACAACGCGCGGCCGCCCTGCTATTTCAAATGTGGGTTTGCGAAAAAGTATTATGTTTGGGAGACTCACACATATTTTTATGACAACGCTTCGTATCAAACAGAAAAATAATTTAAACTGGCTAAGGAAAACTACAGAACAAGTTATACAACAGCCATAGTCAATTAGTTGTGTACCGCTGTGAATACAATATGTTTGAAAATGTGTAAGCAGATGCAAAAATTACTGCGGTCTCTACCACAGCTAAAGTCAATTTATAGTTCATGTAGCGGAAGACTGTGGTTCCTTTAACACATCCGATAGTAAATAATGTATCAATATACCCCTCTTTTTGTAAAAAAATAATATTAAAATGCTTTTTTACTGAATGATAGTTTGAGGTGTCAATGTAACTTGATTAAGCTTGGTTAGTGGGCAGAGATCCCTTGTTTTTATTCATGAGATTCAAAGTATTAAGCAGTACTTCAACTCGTACATATTGTAGGTACTTATATTATGCACTAAATAATAATAAACTAATACAATCTTGAAGTTTTCAGCGCAGTTTACAACTTGCACAGGTTAAAAATGTTACTACTGTAGAATTTATTTTATATTTTACTTATTGAAATAAAAATTCAATTAGAAATTTATTTTTCATAACTAGCCCTATTGCAGCTTTTTATATCGGTGTGTGAAATAAACAGGTCTTGATCGCAGGTATATAATTTGCGACAACAGAATTATTCCAGTTTATGTAATACATGTTATATTAAAACCGAATGGCTTTTTTAATGACTGAAAATGTTAAGGCAGTCTGTCCACTCTTTTACGAAGGTGAAACATAATCTTTCCTTTTGATATACTAATCAAATTATTTAGAACATGACAACGAAATAATAATTGCATAAGACCTATAGTGAATGGAGCAGTAATAATCCGAATCAATCTAGAATTATTCGTATACAAGTAAAAGCTCAATCGAATGTATTTAAGCAGTACGTTCAACAGTCTTAATATAAATTTAGGCAACTAAGTATAAGTAAGTAAGTAGATTATAGACAATATCTACAGTTGTAACATTTGATGACCCACAGAGCATAATGTATTTGAGGTATTTCGTATTTTTTAGCGACTCCAGTACATTTTGGTCCCATGTTCTGATCCTGATGCTGCTGATGTTTATAATTACAGATCAGTTTTTCTAATCCACTTTGTACAGATTTACCTACTTATGCTAATATTAGTAACTTGGTGTTTAATGATAGTGGTGAAACACGAATGAAATATATACTTTTTAAACGAATCTTGACTAAACAGATTTTACTGAATAAGCTTTATCAGGCCTTGTTATTGTTAGATTGTTTTCTGTCAGTTATGGCGGTTACAGTCCCAAAGTGCATGCTGTTATGTTCCTCGGGGGTCCAACTTAAAGCCCTTGCTATTTCTTTTATTTACAAATGACATGCCGAACTCTCTTACATGTTTTGAGTGATCTGTTTAGGAGTACTTGTTTCTATAGGAGAATGGTGCACGAACAATCGGCTTATGTTAAACATTTCTAAAAGAAGAGCAACTCTGCCATCCGCAGTAAGTCTAGTTGGTTTTAACGATTAATACCTTGGATGGCGTGGACATAAAGTATTTAAGCATTGTTTCTGCTCTGGGTATAACATTTGATCGACTTGTCATTTGTAAATCGTATACAGAAAATTTGTTAGTCTTCCTAACGACCCCTGCGATTGAATTTACACTGCGTAATTTAATTTGTTTCACCCTAGTATAGAATAAGCTGCTGGCATGTTTTATGACTTATTTTGCACAGAATTAGGTCAAGCGAAGGGGTGGCAAAAAAAAAACTAGTATCGATAGTTCTGGAGAACGGACTGGACAATCACAAGCGTTAGATGGAAAATTTAATAATAATAATAATAATAATAATAATAATAATAATAATAATTATAACCATTATTTGCAAAATATATCGAAGCTCCATTTTATTGAAACCGAAATATTGCCATTTGATTGTAAAGTTGTTTGATTTTTTCTCAAATTAAACAACATCAGCTTTCAACAAACAGCTTTCTGCTCTCGCACAATCGTTCTTCGATTATAAATCTGCATTTCCACCTCATTTTATAATAGTAATATTTTTTGCGCTACTATTGTATATAATTACAAAGCATTTAGTAGTGTATATGTTCTATTTTAAATTTTTACACTATGCGTTTTATTCTACACGCCTTACGTGGAATTCTGCAAAGCCTTTCAAATTGATAGACAAACTATGTTCACTCTTTTAATTAAAACTTATAAATCTTTGTCTAAAATGACCAAATTCCGAATATTGTTACTCAACCAGCCTGTTAGCTTAAATTAACAAGTGTTATGCTACTAATAGCACACGAACAGAAAGTACAGATGCCCATTGATACGTATTTATTATTCTATTCAAGGTAAACATCTAATATTGACCAATTACCTCCAAAAGTGCAAATAGCTCAATGACTAGATGCGACTTGTATCCCGCTAATGCTCTTAGTTCTAAGCTTGCACATAGGCGTTTTGAAAACGTGTAGCATATATATTTATACTAAAAACTTTTGTTGAGGATATTTTTTTGCAAGCGATGTGAAATTAATATATACTAATAATGAAATAAAACGCATACTCTCGAAATTTCCATTTTTGCATTCCATTGTATTACATTATTTTGTAATTTGCTTTAAAAAATTGCATCCGGTGTTAGTTCTGAATATCTAGTCATCAGACAACTAATAATCTAGATAATCGAAGAAGAAGCCTTTTACAATAAAAAGGGACTAAAATCGCATTTCAGAAAGCACAACGGAATATAAAGCAGTCAAATTTTTTTCTAGTGATGCATCATGTTTTTCGAACAGTCCCTTGTTCTGACCAGCTTGTTTTTATCTTTAGAAGTAATGACGAAGAAGGTTTATCGTGGACTATTGTTGTCTAGACATTTGCCTCTATCTTTTACCTAAATGACTGTTATTTCCAGAAAGTGTGCATAAATGCATGCACTGCTACAACGAAATGAATGACATCATTAATTGTAGTTGCTGTAGCAAACTTCATTTAACACAACACATAACCTTTTTTAATTGAAAAAACGACACAAGGTTAAACATCCGTTAGTGACGTTGAACCAAATTTGTTATTGTTATTTTTATCAAAATGCAATAATTTATATTCCACACAAAGGATAATAAATCGAGCAAACAAAAAGTATACTTTCCCTTAACATCACTTGTGCTCAGCTTGGGAAACTGCAATCCTTAAATAAATGCAAATTAACTTTATAAGCTTTTTTAACAAACTTGCGATTTTCATCATTTTTGTGACGTAACACATTGTTCCTTTAATCTTATTGTATTCATGTAAATTGCCAAAACACATTACTAACGTTGTTTTCCTCTTCAACGCCTTAGGCGTTCCTTTTTGAAATCCGGTGAATAGGTGGCATATAATTTTTATAAACCTTCGACTTATTGTTCGAAGTCGTACCTGTGAAATACGTGCCTATTGACCTACGTAAACAACGTGTAACACCTGAGCGTATACCATACCTAGGCAGGGGCGTGCGCTAAAAGTATGTTTCTTTCATTCCGCGTCGCAATATTATTTATCTTAATAAATAAACACTAATACAGTAAATAGCGAGGAAGTTTAGGGATAATGATTTTATGATTTAGAGCGCTTCAGTTTAGTTATTCGGGTTTTTGAAGTACCTATTAAGTTAATTACGGCATTTCTTAAAGTCACGTGACCCAAATACTGCGCCTACGTGGTAAATATTTTAACGTTTACAATATAAACAGTCAAAAATTCTATTATCATTTTGTAAAATGCTATGCCAAAAAGTAGAAAATCGTATCCAAATAAAAACAGTCGTATTCTGTAAACGCATCTCATTTCAATAACATGCAAATAATATACAGCAATCTACTCGAAAATTGTAAATGCCTCTTCTTTCGCTTGTTGGCTGATAGCTGGCCTAGAAAATGCTGAGGCAAATTTTAACAAACATTTGTCATTGACTTTAAAATTACGGATGTACCGAAGGTACAGACCACACACAATTTCTTTGCGTTACTTCTTTTAATTGCGCCTGCCCTCCTTTTCTCTCAAATGCAAGCACTCTTCCCTCATTTTGAAAAATAAAAATGATTTACTGTAATTACATAACATACGGCCGTTGTTCGTATTCTCCACATAAGTGTTAATTCCACTACTATCACTATAAAAAATTGTACAAAATCTTTTCTTAAAATCAGCAATCGCTGGAGCAGGATCTCTAAAGACTTTAATAATGATTTATACAGAAGTAGACAATAATTTTCATATCGCCACATAGATTTTTAAGTTAATAACAACCTGAATATGAAACAATTAACTTTGAGTCAAAATATACCAGTTAGTTAATTCTTTTTTAGACGAAAAATTTGCCGGTAGCTTCTGAAGGCAGTGGGTATATTTTGACTCGCGTTTCGTTAGTGCTTTGCAAGAACTATAGAGCAAAATTGCTAGTCTACTGAAACACTGCTTCTTCAGCGAACAACCATCAGCTCACCCAAGTGTAAAAACTGATTTGTTCCCAAGCAAGGGCAAGCTCGTCGTTGTGGACTGGAGACTTATGCACCACCACAGGATAACTCCATTCTATTCATTCATCAGTAGTTTTGGACTTTCTTACGTCTTACAACATACCATACTACCATCCTCTCTCCGTTATTCTACAAAATAATTTAAAAGATGGAGATGAAAATTAAATTTTGCTAATGCAATTGAATTTCTTCTTCAGCATCTTAGTTTTCTACCTTTGGTAGTCAAACCATTTGTGTTCACACGAATACATCTACTGTGAACTCTGAAGATGCTTACCACTGCAACGAGCGAAACATCAGCGAAGCAAAAATCGCCCCGACTATGGCCAAATAACGCGGAATCAAGTGCGACTGAGAGCCTGTTGGTAGATGAAAAAAAATCTAGAACTATTCTCCTAAAGATGGACCAACCGTTTATAAGATAGGCACTCGACTCTACGCCACTGCGTCCATTATTTCACGAATTAGTGGAACGGAGAAAACTCGACCTTGATCGCACAATCGCCACAGCCATCCGCCTTCTCTGTTGCGTACCTGTGTGATGGTTTCTCATGCTTATTATTTCATGGGCTTCCGACAACTGGCGTCCGATGCTTTGCATTTTTTATTAGGATCATCTAAAAACGCGGGCGGTAACTACCAATGGCTCGTTGACAGGTCTTTTCGAATATGTGCTCGATGACACAAATGAAGTGTCCACAATTTTCACTCTTTATTGCTTTGTCCATAATGTAAGACTTTCTTAAGGTGTGCACTTTATGGCCAGCTCCGTTGGAAGCTTAGTTTCCTTTTTATTATGTACTGTCGACAGTTACAGCTAAAGTATCTCATGAAATACTGAACAGGAACTATTATTAAAGTGTCAACTTTTCTGTTCATTTGCACTGCACATGACCAAGTGAAAATCCATTAGGATTACAACAATCTTCTTCATCGGTATTAATGTTTTTTACTGACATCTAAATTATTAAATGTATAAAAAAAGTCGTCTATTATCTGATCACATGGCAGTGACTTTGTTATGAAAGAAGTGAGCAGTTGGAGTCTGAAAATAAAATCAGGCTGAGTAGTTTCAGTCACTTAGTACAGAAAATTTTTAAATACTTATCTCTGTGCAGATGTGTTAACGAGTTGCTGTACATAGTATTTTACAATAAGTAAAAAAAGGAAAAAGTTGTAGCAGATTAAGGCCGCCATTCAGCAAAGCGCTGGACAAACATATGTCACAGTTTTTCGCTACAGTTATACACAGAGACCTAGAATTAGTTGATGTTTTTTTACGAAATTTGTCTATTTCAAATAAACACCGAAAATTGAATTAAAGGATACAATAATATGTTTGGTTTGATCATATAATCATATAATATAAGAGGTAGCATATCCAATTGCTTTACTCATAAATTAATAAAATAAATGCTTCCGCGATATAGCTCCAGTTTATCTTCTCTGTTTTAAGCTAAAATCAACCCCGTTTTTAATCTCTATCACATACCTCAATTTAAGGTATTGTCATGGTTACTGGGTTAATTGTAACTAACAATAA
This sequence comes from Rhyzopertha dominica, assembly GCA_025024175.1. NCBI lineage: Eukaryota > Metazoa > Arthropoda > Insecta > Coleoptera > Bostrichidae > Rhyzopertha > Rhyzopertha dominica. The sequence continues at coordinate 40,924,097 of QCXZ01000041.1, read as the reverse complement.
CTTTAACAAATTGAAGAGAGACCGACCCATAGTGTATATCTAAAACAAAACCAAACAAGCACTTTGTGCAAGACAGAGCTACCGTCAAACAGGTTTTCCTAAATATTATGACAACGAAAGTGGATCCATCTTCAGTAACGCTGGAGCTAGCAGGAGCTAGTTAACTCCGTGGAGCTAGGTTTCCAGGTTCGTCAGACGAAATGACGAAGCTAGTTACCAGACAAATTCTCCTGCTTATCACGAAGTGATAAGATAATCCTAAGCTAGTTTTTGAGAAAAATTTTAAGAATTAACAAGAGTAGCGCTAAGCCTTCGACAACATATACTTGCATTTTGCTTGACGAAACTAGCTAGAACTAGTTCTAAAGGACAGTCTGGAGCTATCTTTTGAAGCAAGGTAAAGTTAGTTTCAGGTTTGATGGATCTAGCGGGAACTAGCTTGTTGAAGCAAATTACTCAAAATTGATAAAATAAATCTCCGTCACATTCGCAAAATATATCAGAAACCAAATAAAAAAGGGTGTAGTATACATGCTAATAAGGGAGAAGCGCACTTGAGTAATTCTCGAATGATTTGAATTTTTACTGCATTATTATCACTAAAATTTAGACATGTGTAAATATGTAAATCCAGCATATATTTTGTATCACGCAAGGAAACGTTATCATGCAAGAGCAACCTAAACGAGATAAAGAAATCGAACAACTACATAAAATCCTAAGAGTTTCGTTCACAATGTGTCCTAGTGTTATGTACTTATGTTTGCGTTACTATTATTATAATTGTAATAGTGAAGTAGTTTCGTGTATCTGGTTAAGTGTAGGTATACAAGAAATTAGAGGATAGTGGTACATAAAATATAAATAAAAAGACTGAAACAGTATGGATAGTAATGTACATGTCCCAACCGATAGAAGCGCGAACGTAGTGCTTAAGTAAATAGCTCAAGAAATGACAATCTAAGGCAAACATCCTTTAACCAAATACCTTACATACCATGCACCCGTGTATGGCAGAACGATCGTAAAAGGTATAGAGACATACGTGTTGGAATACTAGGGACACATCTAAAGGAGAGAGGCAGCCCACATATTAAGGAAGACTTGGGAACTAAGCGGAGATTAACGAAAAAGAGAAAGAGCGTGCTTTACATGAAAAGCACTATAGAAAGGATAATACAGAAGTCAAGGAAGAACGAAGAATAATAGCTAGAAACGACAAGGAACAAGAAATTATTCAAGAGACTCTGAAATGCATCAATGATGTCAACAGCTCCAAGAAGACATATATAAGCGATTTGCAGTTTTGCTTGTGTCGACCATATACAATTTCGTTTAAAACAAGTTTGTTCTGTGTATTAAATAGGTATTTGATTACGTATGGCTATCGTCTCTTGTATTCACTTCAAGACGACAAAGTTACAGTATAGTTACAAGCACTTTCTTCATGAACATTCAGCAGAACTTTGTAGCATATATTTCACACATTTTACTAATTTGTGCTAGTATTAAATTAAATTTTGTAGATTGCCTAGAATTTTTTTGCTGCACCCGGTGTTTTCAAGAATTTCCATACGATCTGAATAACGTTATTGTAACACTCAGGCTCGCAGAAGGATACAAGGAAAATCAAAGAAGGTTGTTGAATTTGTACGCCTGTAATGTAAATATTAAACTTATCAATTTTCAGCGCATGTGTAAATTATTTATGACGCTCTTCGCTGTTTACTGGCTGAATAACAGACATTCCAAATATAAAGAACGCGACATTAATACCCGAAAGGGATCCAGGTGAATACACGATAATCAAGGAATAAAAAAACTCACAAAGATTTATCATATCTATTGTTCATCCAGTGTTTTCGTAAAAGCTTAGGAGAAAATAAAACGTTGCTTCCTCAAATATTAGTAGGTATTAACAATGTAATTACTGGATCGTTAATCGACAATATTTAATTAGCGTAAAAGCTTACTTATAAAGGATGTTTGTTTTAACATTATTTAACATACTTACCTGTGTACGAGTATAAGTGTTTTCCCCGTTTTGAGGAATTATTAGTATCACTTATACAACCATAGTACTGCTTATTTCGAAGGAAAGATTTTGTGATGTAACATTCTAAATTATAAGTACAACCCCCTACTCCGGGCAGCTCCCACCTTTAATTTTTTAATAACGAAAAGAGGTCGCGTATCACCTCATTGTGAAGGTGTTTCAAAGCCCCTATTTCACATTCCTAGGAAAAAATGATCAATTTCTATTCTATTCAACTTGAAATTATTTCCAAAGATCATAGACTTCCAGTTATAACGGAAATTCAAACCTACTTTGGTAATTCAAATGAAGCATCCCTATTTTTTATAATTTTGTACTCGTTTTAAAATCTTAATGCCACTTTGCGAACCACATATTCGGTATAAAGTGCAGCAGTATGAAATTATTCGACACACTGCAATTCCTAAGTAAAATCGAAATAACTTTTAAATTAAAGGAGATTTAAAATATTCTTAAAATAATAAAATTCTTTAATTTGTTTATTATTCTTACAGCGTAATATAAACATCTACAAATACTCGTAACTATGATTATATGAAATTTGTAATCCGTCAATATGAAATTTGGCGCTGGCAGCATTGGTCGAATCAAAACAAGTGCCCAGTAGTATAGTCGCTCACAATTTATTTAATACATTTACCATTTCTGTAAAGTAGCACTAAAACTAGTAATAATAATAATTAAGGAATGCAAATGTATAACAACAAGTAGAATGTAAATTTATTTTGGTTATATCTAAAAAAAATCCGGTTTTGCTCAAACATTGATCACTAAACGAAGCATTCGCAATTTTGCTTTATGGTCTATGATGCCAAGGAAAATTCTGTGAATATAGTGTTCAGGAAGGATAATGTTTTTCAATACTACAACATTATTTATTGACCACTGTTGTAAATGAGTACAAAGTCAATGAAAGAACGCCCAATATATGAAGTTAAAGGACGGATTTCGTTTGAAAATAAAAGAACTCGATCACTGGTTAAATATAGTAATTAGTCGCAGTCCTGGACCATTGTTGCCAGGTCAAAGTAGTCACCACTGTTAAAGATTTTGTGACTATCGAGTTAAAGAATGAATTTGGTATTGAAATAAACGACGTAAATTTTTATACATTATCCTAAGCGGTTACCACAGCTCTGAACAGATGAATAAATGGTTGTTTAAAAAGAAAATCGGGAAAAAACAAAAGAAGGAAATATTTTATTGACCAACAGTAAGTATTACTTTTCTTCTCATTATGACTGACACCAGACAATCGCTTTTCCAAGACTAAAACGAAAACCGGACTAACGGTTCTTTAAGGCTGCGATCCTGGAAAGAGAGAATCCATCAAATGTAGCAATAAAAACAGACCTACCTACATTCTTTTTACAAAACTGCACCATTCAATCTTATTCGAAAGCGGGTGATCGACGTTTGCACTTAAACTTATAACTAAGTGGTGCAATAACTAAAATTCGTTAAAGTGTAGGTTAAAAATAATCTGAAAGGTAGACATCACATTTAGTCAATGCCTCGCAGCCGCGCAATAATTTTTGAAGCAGGCGACCACTTATTTGGCAATTTGTCGATACGGTAATTGCAGTTTTACGCCCTTTATTTCAGTACCAAATTCGTTCTTTAACTCGATACTCACGAGAATTTTGACAGGGTAACCTTAGTCCAGAACGGTTTACACGCTTGAGATCTTTTTTTGAAACTCATCCCGTTCTTTAACTACATATTTACAAATTAAGAAAAAATGCTGACTGCATTGATTATGGAACTTCGGACTAAAATGACACTGGCAGCCGTTTACAATAGTGGCCAATATATAATACACCAGCATTCAAAAAGACACTCTTCCTTAAACACTTTATTCATAAACTTTTACAGCGGGATCTTGGACTTACTAATCTATAGTACAGTGTATCAGCTTGTAACAAATAATAGCTTATGTAACCTATAGATAAAATTTCTTTGTATACTTTAGTAACTAAAGGTTTACATGCTTGTATTTGTTAATTAAATAAGGAATCTTTGTTTAAAGTAGGGTATATATCCATAAACGTAATAATTCCCTAACATATAAAATAGCAGTTGTGTGCTATTTAGGGATGTGGTTCGCTAGCATTAGACAAAAGCCGGTTCATTTATCTAACTGATTGAGAGAACATTAAAGGAGATGTTAGCAATGATTGAATTAAAATTTGACACCCTCCCTGAAGAAGACAATACAAAAAACCTCATTTCTGATTTATATTAATTATTAATTTATACTATAAATTTTGATTTAATAATTCTCTTTGTTTCATTGCTGTATTTATATGTCATTCTAATAACTAATTACTTCCACATCCAACGGATTGTATAGTATCGCAAAAAAAAAATTATTTGCTCATTCGCTTTAAAATGGTCAAAAACATAAAAAAAACAAAATTTTTGCAAAAAAATATTTCCTTGTGTCTGGTTTTGTTTGCGGACACGATAACTTTCGAAAAACTTCATATATGAATTTGAAATATAGGAAAAGTATAAATCTCAACTACCCAAAGCGACCTATTGTTTTTGGGGTAAGTAGGGTATCGGGAAGGGGCCGACATTAGGGGCTAACTACCCTTTTTGAAAATTTTTTTTCGTTTTAGTATGTGATTATTAGTGTAAGTGCAAGTATTATTCGTCCTTATAAATTTTCGGTGCAGCAAATTGTTTAGATGATATTAGCAAAAAAGCGTCACTTGAAGAAAACGGTTTTTCCTAAATATCTCCGAATATATTTAATATATTCAACTAATGACCAGCAGATAGGAAATAAAATTTCTCACAAAAAGTGTCTCAGAAAATTTATTCAAAATTTTGACATTTTCGAAATATTTCCAGAATACCTATTTTGGACCCTCTTCGTACGATTTTTTTTAAATTTCGGTATTATATAGAAAACCAAATTTCTGATCGGAAAGCACTCTTGTAATTTTTTTGTTATTTAATACTTTTTGAGTTATTTGGAAAAAATGATTTTAAAATTTTATGTATCTTTGGTAATATCACGGGGACCGTTTGTGTTAAAAAAATGTGTAGAGAGAAAAAGTGCCTAAAACCTTATTACTAATCGTATAGTATAAGAAATAAAAACGTAAATGTCATTTGACAATCGGATGTGAAAGTATTGATTCAATTTGCAGCGGTTTTTTTTATATTTAAGTGCTTCTTTATAAGTTTGGTTTTATAGAATAACTCCAAGAATTTTAAAATGTAATAACATAAAATCATAACGCTCGGAATTCAGGCAAGTTGTTCTACATGCACATACTTTTGCAGCTTTTAATAAAATATTTACAGACCCTGAAGAATCAAAATGTTTCGAAACAGCGCATATTATAAAAACTGAATGAACACAGTCTTACATGATTATTCTTTCTAAACAAAAATCGTGATTTTATATAAAAAGTTTCATCTGTAACGGTTTGTTAGACTTGTGGTGACAGAATGGCACGAGAGAATTTACACATGTGTTTTCGGTCTATCTCAAATTTAAATCTCTTAATCCACACCTCTCAGCAGGATTAAAATTTTTACGCGGCATTCTTATTTTCCGAAATGGGACTAAGCACTTTACGGCACTTTGAAATGTTGAACGAAATCAATTTAATCCTATTGCAAGCACCTAAATAAATAATCTACGGCCGGGTTAAACACAGTCCTGATAACATATTACGTTGCGCCCTGCGAAGGGATTAAAATTTCCCGGTCGGGGCGGATTTCTGTACAATACAGGCTTATAGTTTTAATCAACTTCAGAGCTGCCCCGGAAATTCCTCTGTTACGCAAACATCATAAATTTTAGGAACTGTGCGAATGGTGGAATGATTTCCTCGACTCCTTATTGATTCCGAGTGAGCTCCTTTTGTGATGTCGTACACGTAACGACAATATAGCTTTCTTCGCAGTCCTCGCGTATTTTCAGGACGATTTTGCCTTAAACTACATGCAGATTGGTATGCCATTGTCGTTTTCTTCGGTGGCATTTAAAAGAGACGTTTCTAGCGCCCATTATATCAAGGCGAATTGAAGTGAAATGTGATAAGCTCGTTAGCAGCATGCGAAAAGTGAAATTACAACAATGGAAGGAGTAGCCCGTGTTAATTACTGCAGGTACATTTTTTACTGGTCAGCGACATTGTATCACAATATCCCGCATGTCATATTTTATGTTTCCAGTACAGGGTGTCCAGAATTTGTGTGTTTTTCGGGCTATCTCGGTCGTAATTACAAAAACAAAAATGGTAAACCACCTCTGATGTGAAAAAGCTGGAGTAACTATAGCACCCTCTCTGTTCTGCTGCAATCATGTCGGTATGCGATTTGTATTTAAACTTACCTAGCCGCTTTCTTTAATATTAATAAGAAATGAATATATCTACATACAAATACAATAATGCATAAAGCATATTGTGTTCGTACTGGCATAATGAGCACATAATATAAGCATGACATATTCTTGACTGCGGTTTATTTGTGCTTCTGTGAGACCTTTAAAATAATTATAGATGAAAATGTAGTCAGATGAAATTAAGTACAAGGGGTGCTTGGAAGCCGTGAAAACGGTTTCCTTTTTTCACGGCTTTTAGCTTATTTACTACTAACAGGGGATTTAAATAGTAGAGTTGGAAGATCAAACGCGGATGGAGGGGTAGTGGGTAAACACGGAGAAGAAACAAGAACAACAATGCATGCAGACTAACAGATTACTGCATAGAGAACGATATGATAGTGGGGAATACATTATACCAACAAATACACAATAGAGGTTGAAAGCAAGAAAGAAAAATCAATAACAGGTTATATATTAATTGATAAAAATAGTAGATCAAATACACAAAGGCTACGAGATATATAGCGATCATTACTTAGTGATAGGAAAAGCAAAAATAAGAACGCAGAAAGAAACCAGCGAACATGTAAAAACAGAAGTAAGAACAGAAGAAGCATTAAGAATGTTTAAACTAGCTGAAAATGAAACCGCAAAGTAGTACAAAGAGCTCGTGGAATAACAAGAAATAATAAATAGCGTGGAAAGTGAAGAGGATATAGAACTAAACTGGATGAAATTTTAAGAAAATATTAGTGAGCACACCGAGAGAGGAGTGTGAAAAAATCTTAGTAGATAAAAGTAAAAAACACACACATTGGTGGAATGAGCAATAAGATAAAAAGGATTATTGGACTTAGAGAAAGCATTAATTTAACAACATCTCAAGAAAAATGGTCTGGAAAAGTATGAAGAAAAAGGGATATGAACAACAAGGTCAGAAAAAGCATAGAGAATTTATACAGTAACACAAAGATTACGTCAGAACTAGTAATATGGAATCACGGGATTTTCTGGTAATGGATGGATTAAGGCAGGGGGGGGTTAGGCCCAACACTGTTTATCATGGCAATGGACAATATATTGTGGGAACTACACAGCAAGGTCGAAAAAGTTAAATTAGGGTATATAAAATTAAAGGTGGTAAAGCTAGCAGAATGCGCATTTGCTGATGATCTGTCCAGAACGGAGTTTGTAAATTTCTCCGATGGTCAAAAAGGTACCGACAAAATATGGTATATTTCTCCGATGGTCAAACTAGCCCCTAATTAAATATGGTAAGTTCCTCCACCGGATTATGGAAGGGTTTCCCGACCGCCAGGTAAACTGGCACATAATCCAATCCCACCCCAACCCTTATTGGCAACATAGATTTTTATATTCCAAATTTGCATTCAGTTGTTGTTACACATACATGCGTTCTACATGTCTCTAAAAGAAATACTGAGTGAAAAAGGCAACATTTTGCTTCTTTTCAATAATTTTAAGTTTTTCAAGAAAGATCGATTGAAATCAGGTGAACTGAAGTGGTTTTGTGGCTCCAGAAAGTGCAGTGCAAAATTGTACACCCTGGGAGAAGGCAGTGATAGAATTATAAGTCGTAGTCAGCTTGATCATAATCATGAACCTGATGTTGAAAAGATTCAACGACAAATTATAAGTGTGGCAGCAAAACGGAAAGCTACGGAAGAAATTTCAACTCGACCTTCCAAGGTATGTATAATAAAAAATAATAATATGCATTAATTTTTACACCTACTAATCGATTAATTTTATTACGTACCTACATATTAATACTTACGTGTGTTAGTTTTAAAAGACAACAGATAGCTTTTCAATAAAAGCTTGAAAAATTGATTTATAATTCGGAAACGATTTATTTTTATTTTGAGTCCTAACATATGTTATTATATGTTGGATAAAGGTTGCATTAAACGCAACATTTACAATGCCAGAAGAAACAAGTATCCACCTTTACCTAAGTCGATTGAAGATGTTCATGGTGCAATAAATAGTTTAAGTTTCAAAACCGTTGAAAGCCAAAACTTTGTTCTGGTAAATGATAGTCAGGAAAACATAATCATTTTTTCGTGCTCAAAAATCTCCGCTTTCTGGAAAATTGCGACACTATCTACGTAGACGGAACCCTTTCTTATTGCACAAAATTTTTTGTGCAGTTATTTTCTATTCATGCGTTCATGAACGGACAATATGTGCCACTAGTTTATTGTCTAATCAATGATAAAAGGACTGAAACGTACGAAAAATGTTTCAAGTTAATAAAAAGTGAGTGAGAAAAATTAGAACTGATTTTCCAACCGAAGAATGTAACAGTCGATTTTGAGCTTGCCATTCACAATGCTATTAATCGAACTTGGCGAAAAGTGATTATTGCTGGATGCAGATTTCATTTATCCCAAGAATGGTGGAGGATAATTCAAGAATTGGCTCTCTCCGTCGACTATAAATCTAATAGCCCCACAGGAAAATGGCTGAAGTACACATTTGGACTTCAATATTTACCTGCAGAAGAAGTTAACGACTGTTTTGTCTCGGAAGTTGTGGAAGTTATAAAATTATAAAATATGTAGATTATTTAATGGAAACTTATATTTCACTTAATGCCACATTTCCCCCAGCAATTTGGGCAAGTGCTTCTGCGAGTTCCACTCGCACGACAAATAGCTGCGAATCGTTTCATGGGCATTTTAATTCAAGCTTTTACACGTGTAAGCCATCCATGTATATATTTATTGAAACGCTTCTAGAATTTCAAATGGACACTTATCTTAAAATAAATAGTGTGGATATTAAAAAAGACTGCATCTAGTACACCGCAAAAGTACAATCGTTTTAATTTTCTTCTTGAATTGTACAAAAGTGAATCTATAAGTCGCTGTGACTTTGTCAAACAAGTATGTCATAATGTTGCATGTAACACGTTGTAATTTTTACATAGTTCTTATTTAAAATATTGTGTGTGGCAATAACTGTCAAAGTGCTACCATAATTGTTAATCGTCAAAAGTGTATAATACTGAAATGAATTTTGCTTCAGTTGATTACCACAAAATCTGAGCGACTTTATTTAAAAGGACCTAAAGTTATCTGATAAAATGCTTTTTATTATTACATAGGGGTTTCAAGTATGGGTTATTTAGCTCTTAATAGCTTTATAGTATACACAAAAACTATCAAACTAGGAAACTAGAAAGAAAACACGACTATACTCGTATCTAAATTGACCCATAACGAATCCATCTTTCATTATCTATACAACAAACAAATCAACAACATTTATCACGCACTACTCGATACATGGCTCTCATTTAAACTGTAGTAAATATAAGCCAGTAAATGAAATGTTAAATGAACTACCCCTCCGTACTTCGATGGATTTATATTTATGAGAGGACCATGAAGTGATTAAGATGTCACACAATGTATCTATTTCAATATTTTTAACAAATTTCAGAATTTCATTATTATCAACGAACACAAATTCCATATTAGACTTACTTTTAATATTACATTTATAATAATATATAAACTGCCGATTTGGCGTAAAGTTTGTATTTTGAAGAGACAAGAAATAGTTGTTTAAGCCATCAGGGTTACTAATGTTGCCTGGAAGGTCAGCCCCAAAGGTTTTTCAGATGCTCCCAAAGATTTGAGTTCTTCAAATATGTGGCTACCCCTGTCATTAGTTTTATATTTCAAATAAGCCTTCCTGACAACGGCAGCACTAATTTTTATATAGTTCTTATTTAAAATATTGTGCTGTCGTCATTTATGTTAATAAAAATAATAGACAGTTGTCATGATTTTTTATTTCCTTTAGAGTTAATTCAAAGATATCATTAAAGCAAAAAACTTCAAAAATTTAGGAATTCAAAATATTCTATGTTCATGGGTGGCGTGTATATTGTTATATACCATTATAATACTCTTCCGTTATAGTCAAGTCAAATAAGCCTTTACGGCTACGGCGCTCGGAAAACAGAATGCAAAAAACCGCAAGTTTCTAACTTGTTTAGAAATACCCTTTCTGAAAAACATGTAATTTCATTATACTATAGCTAATACTCTTCCGTTATAGTCAAGTCAAATAAGCCTTTAAATAAAATTTTTGGAGTAAACACGCCTCATCTCGGTTTAAAAAGGCCCTTTGAAGGCTGAGTCTGGCGTAGTCTTCTCTTTTTCTTCCTGAATTTGTTCTCTAATAAGTTCATCATTTTTAACTGTAAGTACTAGAGTTTGATAGGCTCTCCCTTTAACGCTAGGTTAAAGGAATTTCTATTATGAGGTTTCCAATGTAAAGTATTGAATGAATAACTAAGTTAACAACCCAATCGTGGACTCATTTTATAATTTTTTAGAAACTACAAATCTAGTGAATGCCGGAGGTGGTATTTTGGGTTGCATCAAATAAAAATACAGAAATAGACCATAACTGACGCACCCTGTATAAGTTAGTTTAATGTGTATAACAGAAAATAGTTTTTCGTTTCAACCCTTGACAAAAGGTGTGAACATTTAAATATAGTGTTTTTCTAAGATGCGGATAAGATCTAGGGAAAAAGTTATTAACAAAAATTCTAGAGTATAAAATATTACATAAAAATTGTTTTTTATTATAAAAAAAACTAAATCTTAACTTTATCTTAAAAAACATTTTTTTGCACTCTCTTCCAAGAGTTATTACAAAAATGAAATGAATGACATAAAATTCTCTCGTCACCATGGAAACTACGGCGAACCTTTCTTAATCCTCACAGGTAGTAGTAATTTGCTTATCAGGTGCTAAACAAACCGTCGCGTCAGAGCAATTTGCCAATTCCGGAAAAGGTCAAAATTGATCGTCCGGAGGAATTTACATGTCTGGGGTTGAAATCGGAGGAATTTACATCTGCCCGTCCAGAAAACGAAGGGAAGTTACATCAAAATGTAGGGTTGTGGGAGAAAGACCTTACAAAACGTGAAATGTTAGTAAATATGAGTAAGACAAAAACAAGACAAAAAATGGAATACAGGTATACCACTCACTTAATAGGACATTAAAAAGTAAAAAGGAAATAAGTGACAAGACGGTATACAGGACTATTAATAGACCAATATTGGCATATGGTAGTGAAATTTGGGTGTTAAGTGACAGATTTTTAAGTAGACTACAGCCAACTCAGATGAAATACTAAAGACGTGTTAAAGGGGTGACTAGAATGGATAGAATAAGAGACGACAGAATCAGAGAAGAACTGGAAATAGAGTCTATTAAACAATCTATGGAAGAAAATAAACTGAAGTGGTTCGGACACCTGGTGAGAATGAATAAGGAAAGGCCAGCAAAACTAGTATAGGACGAAGCTAGAAGGCTAGCAAACTAAGTGGAAGAAAATACTGCAAAAGGCAGTGAAGGAGTGAGAGACACTGCATACCTTTACACCCAATGGGTAGAAAAGGAAACTGTTACAGAAGTTATTAAAATATTGTTATAAAACAGTTTGCACAATTATTGCAAAATGATGGCCTAATGGATGGGGTTGCAATTCCGGAAACCGATTTTCATGCTTACCATTGATCCCTCAACATATTGCAAAAATAAGATCAGTATAAAATTGCAAAAGAGAAAAGTAACCAGTATCAAAAGCTTAACCGAGAAAAGAAACTTGCAAGAATGGAATAGTTACACTTACTCTTAAAAAGAAATCCAGAACTCTCAATCAGCAAATCGGACGGAGTTTCACAGACACGATCAAGGGGTTTAAACAAGAAAAACGTTTCAGACTACTTTTCATTGCTGCAGAACATCTTGATACAGCGCAACCTCCTTGATAAGCTTCTACCGCTGACATCAAATCAGAGTCATCGCTGGATATGACATAGACGATGAAGAGTGTTGTTGTGTTGGGTGCGGTGAACTTTACATTTGCACTAAAAAGAACGTGGATTGAATCAAWTATGTTAGCTGCTAACTTTGGCTGCACGAAGAAGTTCACCATTTCACCCAAAGTGCATTTATCATTTCACCCGTAAGCATGCGTGAAATATGGTGAATTTGATGAAAATAAATAATTTCTTTTTCAAACCTTTTTAACGCCTTAAACAGGATATCACTATTAATTTGCTGCCTATATTTTTTATTTGTTTCACATTTTTATTAACTAACATTGTATATCCATTATATTATTCACTTGCTGTACCAGAATGTTTAAAATGTATTTTGTTTGTTTTTTATGTCTACACCTTCTGAATGCACTATATAAGCTGTTTAATTTGAAATCCGCATGAAATCCTACGATGCAAATGTTCAATGTAATGAAATCCGTTAAAATCAACTTGAAATCACTTGAAAATCGATGAAATCAGATGCCGTTTTTGTAATTTGGGTGAAATGCGATGAAATTCAATGAAATCTATTGAAACCAAATGTAATATGAAATCTGCGAAACACTGTTTCTGCCAGTGGTTACACCACCGCTGAATTGGCACCCGCGATTGTCCTTTTTCTAGATTAATCTTTCGAACAAGTTTTTCTTTCGGGTGCGCTTGTTTGCGGCAGGTCGAATATCTCAATATTTCATCCCGCAGACCAGCATTTCCCACCGAAGTGCAGCTGCGTCGCCATCAATTTTGGATTGGAAAGGTGCTGGAATTTCAATCGCCGCCTGTGCAGGACGATCGATTTCTAGTTGTGCATTTCGATGTGAGTCACATAACATCTGTGTTTGTATTCGGCGTGGATTTGTTCTGGCGAAACCGCAAAACCCATTGGAACGCTGTCGTTTTCTAAACTATTAAGCTGTTTGCATAAAACATTTCCCCGCTTCTACGATTTACGAATAATTGTGGAACACAAGCAAATTGGGTTATATGCTTGGCGAATTGCAATGGGACCCGGCGGAAATTTATTGTTTTAGCAAAGCTGTCTAGACGGTGAGCTATTGTTTAGCCATGCACAGCATACATACTCCATATTCCCTGTGGTAAAACGTCCGACCTCAAACGTATGTGAGTGAATAAAAAATTAATAGGCACCAACCAAATGCGCTTCACAACATACTGCCAAACTCTTTGGGGGTATAAATTCCAATGCAATAAACTGGAAATAATATGATGTATCGCGAAAGCATACATGTATGTGACTCGCTCCAAATTTAATACTAAACATAGAAATGCTTTGCTATTAAGGTAARGGTTATTTACATTATTGTGTTGCTAATTTAGTATAAGTACATGGTTAGGGTATACAGTGTATAAACTCTTTATTTTTAGATTCGCCGAGACACTTCGACATATCCTAATCAAATTAGACTTTTGCAGGTAGTTTTATAAATTTTTGGGCTAACTGTATAATGATGACGACGTCAACCCAAATTTTTTTAATGGGGATTTGCAAATATCCAGTTGTTATTATTATCGTCCTTACAGTGAAGTTTTTCCGTTCATCTAGCCAAGTGTATACAAGAGAAGTTACAAAATTGTGGTACAGAAACAGTCTACGCAGCACATTGGCTCATGAAACAGATATATGGGGGAAAATTGTCCAGCAATAACACATAAACGAGGCAAGAAAAATTACACCAGACAAAACATGTGGAAGTTAGGCAGTAGCTTGGAAGAAACTGTACAAGGTCTGCGGTCAAAATACAACGCAGAAGAATCCCAGCGCTCATGAACGACTTGAAATAAAGACTTTAGTTGGAGAGAACAAATCTTAGAGGCAACACCAGAAAGAAGGAGTAAAAGGAACCACTGCAATATCACTGAAATAGTGTGATAGCTATGTCTAAAGACCAGGAAGCCATGAAAATAAGCCCACAGCCGTAAATAATCTGTAACATATATAAATGCACACATTCAAGAATAATCCCCTAGATCATCACCCCATCTTGAGCTCCAGCAAGCGGTCGGACAAACAGATGAATCACACAAGGAAACGTCAACATGATCATGAAAGAGAACCCTAAACAAGATACAGAAATCGAACAATTACATAAAATTGCAAGAGTTTAATTCACATTGTGTCCTAGTGTTATATACTTATGTTTGCGTTACTATTATCATTGTTACGGTCGCTATAGTGATGTTCCATATATATAGTTAAGTGTATAAAATAAGAAATTACACAATTGTGGTACATAAAATCCTGGAAGACGGAAACTACCCTCGAAGCTCAGAAGTAGTTTGGAAAAAACTGTTCAAGAACTACAAACAACGTAAACCTCAATGGAAAATGCCTACAGAATCTCAGCACTCTTAAACGACCTCCAACAAGAAGAACAATGCAGCCGAGCCAAACCGACATCAAACACATAAATACTAGGGACACATCTAAAGGAAAGAGGCAAACCACACGGACGACTTGGGAGCTAAGCGGAGACCAACGAAAAAGAGGAAGTCCGTGCTTTACACGAAAAACAACTATAGAGAAAATAATTCAGAAACCAAGGAAAAATGAAAAATAATGCTTGCTACTTACTTCTTTAGATCATTAGGGTAGCGTATGAAATTGTCCGTCTATTTCCGTTTATAGAAAAAAGGCAATAAAATTAAGGGTCTCTTTCACAGATTAAGGCCCCCAAAGTGCTTTTGACAGCTTAGTGGAGTATTCTGCCTTTAATTAGCGTATGCCTAAATATTTATTGTCGTTTAGACATTTCCCTAATATTGACATTTGAAGGGTTTTAAGCAATACCGATAGCGAATTTCTGTTTATCTACACAATGCTATTATGTAGAGTAAACTTTCAATATAGTTTACGCGTAAATAATATACGTGGCGTATTCTACGCGCCCATCACTGAATACCGCAATCGCTCTAAAGTTTTCACAATGTCTAATAACAGCTTAAAAGAGTGGTAGTTTCCTTTCCAGTGTTGATGTTTGCTTGCTGAAATATCTAATATCTCTACTTGCATACTATATAGGGTACTGTTGGAATTGAGGACTGTAAATCTGCAGTATGGGTCTTGTAATAATATCGTTCTCAAAGTTTCTACAATACATGCCGCAATAAAGTTTACATTTATAATGATTTTTCTGGATGGTGATAGGTCAATATAATTGTGTAGTAACCTTGATTGCACTTGAATTTGAATATCAATATATAATGAGAGAGATTTCAAACTAGCGACTGTTTCATGAATGTTGGAACCGACTGTACATCTGAAGACTGATCTACTAATATTATTGAAGCTTTCTTACAAAACAGGTAATCTCGCTATTGAATCAATTTTTCATTTCCTGTTTTTTAGGAATCAAGTAATAGTCGGGTTAGGTTTTTAGAAGTGACGGAGTACTCTTTCAGAATAAGCAATACATTTTGACCTTGTGTTTCGCCTATTATGCACAAAACAATGAATGATGAATATTTAGTGTGGCAATAACTGTCAAAGTGCTACCATAATTGTTAATCGTCAAAAGTGTATAATACCGAAATGAATTCTGGTTCAGTTGATTACCACAAAATCTGAGCGACTTTATTTAAAAGGACCTAAAGTTATCCGATAAAATGCTTTTTATTATTACATAGGGGTTTTAAGTATGGGTTATCTAGCTCTTAATAGCTTTATAGTATACACAAAAACTATCAAACTAGGAAACTAAAAAGAAAACACGACTATAATCGTATCTAAATTGACCCATAACGAATCCATATTTCATTATCTATACAACAAACAAATCAACAACATTTATCACGCACTACTCGATACATGGCTCTCATTTAAAGTAAATATAAGCCAGTAAATGAAATGTTAAATGAACTACCCCTCCGTACTTCGATGGATTTATATTTATGAGAGGACCATGAAGAGATTAGATGTCACACAATGTATCTATTTCAATATTGTTAACAAATTTCAGAATTTCATTATTATCAACGAACACAAATTCTGTATTAGACTTACTTTTAATATTACATTTATAATAATATATGAACTGCCGATTTGGCGTAAAGTTTGTATTTTGAAGAGACAAGAAGTAGTTGTTTAAGCCATCAGGGTTACTAATGTTGTCTGGAAGGTCAGCCCCAAAGGTTTTTACAGATGCTCCCAAAGATTTGAGTTCTTCAAATATGTGGCTACCCTTGTCATTAATTTTATATTTCAAATAAGCCTTCCTGACAACGGCAGCACTAATTCAAGTTTCTCACTCATATGTAGTAATCCCAAGTTGCCGGGTTTTTAGTTTGTTTAAAACTAACAAGCGCTCTATCGCGAAGTTTTATCATGTACCCGATATTGTCCGTTATCCACGGCGATTTTTTGCGTGTTACCCGTGACGTTATTACAAGAGCATGCTTATTGGAAAGCTGAATAATATTCACAATCAGAAAACCTATCTTAAAATCAACATCTGGCATGTCATAATTAGAAATCCAAGTAAGTTGCTGAAGATCAAGCTCAAAACGATATCTACCAAAAATTTTAAAACTGGGATATGTTAATTTCACTGATCATGTGCCATGCCCTGAGGATGCTGACKCTTACTGCAAGTAAACTTGGAATTGGTAGATATAAAAAAATCAATACCCCTCTTAAGGCAAGGTTACTTTACCCAGGACATTTAGTAAGATTTAGTACAAATGGAAATATAGGTAGATATGTACATAAGTACATAAGTGGAAATGAAATACGATTATAAGCTTATATTATAGCTGTTAAAAATTTGTTTTCTCTACATACACTTTTAATTGTGCGGTGTTAATATGTCTTATATTTTGAGCCCTAGCCCCACCAGCCCCAGTGGCAAAGCAACGTTAACAGTTGGTTTGTCAGGGTTCAGCACAATACGGTTTAAAAAGCGCAAATTGCCTGATTCGTATGTGAGATACAAGAAGTTAAACCACTTTTTATGTTGAAGCTGTTTGTTGATTCCAGGCTGGTTTGGAATATATGGTTCATTGTGAGATTCTTATTTGCACGCTTACACAGGAAGAGCAATTTTATAATTTGCAAATTACGAAACAATAATAAATACAAAAAGGAAATGCGTCTTTATAAGCGTGTAGTTATTGGCAAAGGTACAAAAATATGTAGATAGCTATCAATGTTGTAATCATCAACAGAAGCTGCACGGGTTCATGTAACGTATAACATGTTGTCTCAATACAATATTAATTTTGTAGTTGCTATCGGAAAAAGCGGGTGTGACAATAATTTGTAGGTCGTTGGCAATTAATAGTTACAAATATTATTAGCTTAAAATGATTACCAGGCTTTAAAGTATGTGTCACTGTTTAAAGAAAGTTTTTCTATACATGCATGTAAATAGCACCTCGTTTAACTGTCACCGTCAGATAAGACGATACCCAGAATAATATTGTAGCCGCCTTTCATATTGATAAAAATATATTCAACGGTTCATCGCTTTGATATTTTTTATTCGCTTTGCATTCGACAAACTCATTTATATTACATAAATATCCTTATATTTTACTTTCTTACTACCTACATATTCAAGTTAAAACCTACATATTATTTGGACGTAAAATAATACTGAATTACACTTTCTTAAATCGATCGTATAATTTTATCAAGGTTCCTCGATCGCCTTGTATCGTTCTCCAAGTTGCACTTCTTCGAATTCTGCCGATGAAGGTTTCCCTGTCGGTTTCTTTTGAAACTCCGCCTTAACCGCTACTTCAGATTTGCTCGGCTCATCTTGAGATAGCTCAGCCCTACAATAATTTAAAGATGCACTCTTGTTTACTACCTTATTGATAACGCTTACTTTTTCTTGGAGCAGCTGCAGAAACCACATAACCTAAACTTGCACATATTCACTTCGGGATGGCGTGAGACCGCTGGGTGCCCGATATATTGCACTAAAATGCGAGCGAACCAAGGTGTGTTTTAACATACCAACATTAAAGATAACTGAATAATTACTAGCCTGTTATATACCCATGATTGCTGACATGACTAGTTATGAATCAGTTTAGTCCTAAATGTATCGTAATGTTCGAGATTATTGTTAAGTGATTATTTTTAGAAGATTGCTAACCACTTCTATTCACAATTAACGCAGAATTCGCGCGGCTTTGAAGTGATGACAAACATTTGCAACAGTGTTGTCAAGCGTTGTGTTTGATGGTTAGATCTACAGTTAGAAAGGAAGCTACTCTAGTCCTTTATGTAAACGAATATATATTTAGGATACATTTTATATCATGTCAGATAGTACATATATTAATTTTGAACATTAGCACACTTACTCATAATATTATATTCCTTTGAAATAACATAATCAACGATAAAATTTATAGTACTGCCCAGTAGGTACATAATTTTTTAAACTTTTGCGTAACATATTAAAAGTACACATTGTTGAATTTAATCAGAAGGAGGTTGTAGTGATTATGGTAATTATGGTTTTGGAAGTTCAGTAGTAAATATACTGTTGCCGGTCCCAACCCCGGATAAAACAGGAGGGCTAGAGCAATGGATTTGCAAGCAGTGATGGGCGCGTGGAATAAGCCATGTAGATTACGCTATTATCTACGCATAAACTATGTAATATTTTACTTTCAATGTTTACTGTATAAAATAATCGTAGCACTACAGAGATAAGCAGAAATCTATAAATATTCAGTTTTTATGGTGTTTATCTTCTTCTTCTTCTTCTTCTTGTTATTGGCCTCTTGCTTAACTTAGCATCCAGCCGATGTCTTTCATATCTCGTCTACACTTTTAGAATCATGCATTTAAATTTTCTGCAAAGAAGAAAAATACATCTGTCTTTTGGTCTGTGTCTATTACTTGTTTGCCCATGTGGTCTTCTTTTATTATTGTAGCCACAATAGCGTCAAAAGTGTTGTCGGTCTCCGACTTCTGTGATCGTCGTTAACACTGGTCCAATGCTTTGGAACTCTTACTCCATCAAGTTACTGTTGAACTATCCACACACGACTCCTGGCAAGCTTTTTGTAACGCACCGTGAATGTCGGCAACCATTTTCTTGTTTGAATTTTGATATACGCACATTAATCCGCTACCGTGACGCGATCCATTGCATCAAACTGAGTGAACTACCCGCACTCTATATATAGCTAAGTGATATCCCAATGATAGACTTTTATAATTTGAAAGCACTTGTTTTTTCACCATTGCTAGCTCAGCGCCAGCTTGATATGTGCAGTAATTATGACATGACCCTCGTAGACAGAGCACTTTGATGCCCTCAATCGGTCAAATGGATTCCTCAATGACAGTAAACTAAATTGACTGTCTTTTTTCTCTAGAAACGGAAACAGACAAGAAGTTTCATGCGTTACCCTTATTCCTTTAGCGCAGTCTATTTTAATCTCAAGTCAATTTTATTGTGCTGTATTTACAGGTTACAAGCAGTTCGCATCGCAGACCACTCGCTCTCATTGCTAAACTAAGTACACTGGACTAAAGGAGCAAGTAGCAAGTGATTAGTTATAATAAATACTTTTTTGGATTAAAATTAACTTCTATGGGAAGTACGTAGTTCCAAATTTGATAGCATGTAAATTTTGCTTGTACCTAATACACTTTAGCCATAATATACTCGTCTTATATTTTCACTCAAAATCTACGCTAAATTGCTTTATCTGCATTTTCTGCGCATGTAACGTAGAAAATTATAATTTACGCGTAGACGCCCATTACCGTTTGCAACTTGCAAACCGTCCGTTGGAAAAAAATCTGCCTACAAAAAATCTCAATTACGAGTCTCGAAACTAGTGGGCTGATCAAAATGGAAAACGACTACGACACAAACATAGAATTGAATTTTGGTTGCTGAAACTCGCAAAGTTTTACTACTAAACTAAATAAATTCGTTAAAGAAATTTGTCACTTGAATATGTAATGTGTATGTATGTAATAATTTAAAGTGAAACATATCAGAAAGGAAATGGAAATGGAGAAGCAAATTTCATTCATTTCTACACACAAAAAACGCACAAAAAAAGAAAAAGCAAGAACGGGTGTTTGTACCGGTGAACAGATAATGATAATGAGAAAAAAAGTTGGAAAGCAATCAATGATATTATTATTTTAATAATAGGAGTATAATACGCTCCAAATGACGATGACCTTTTAATGCTTCTACTAAGCAGATCGATAAATAGCAGGGAATTTATAATCATGGACAACTCGTTCACATATAGTTGGATGCAGTTAACGTAATCATCAGACAAAACAGTGAAATCAAATTTCATGATGTCAGAATACGAGATTCACCATGCGGATCGGATCACTTTTTGATCAGAGGAAAACCCTCAACTCGAAGATCTTTCCCAGTCAAAAAGAAAACCAAATTTAAAATCTTTGCTTCCTAAAATATAATTTAGAAGAGTTTCAAAATTAATCTTTTGTTTCCATATAGCTACATCTATATAGCAACTTGCTATTAGCAAGTAAAATGAGTACCTTCACGACGGTAATATATGTATATACCTTAATGTGCAACTGCGAACAAAGTATTTGGTCAAACAAACCGAATGTATCAAAAGACTACCTTGGTGGACTAACGACGAAAAAGGGAATAAGAAGTGTATATAAAATGGTAACAACATAAAATCCAGAATATTGAAACAACTACAACCATAAGTATAAAAAGTTACGTTTCTCAAATGTAAACATATCTACACATGAGAACTATGGATATGACGTTCTCCATGCCAAGGTAGGTACCTATTTTTGTACTTAAGGCTCTTTGTATACATAGTTCTGTTTTACCACTAAAGCTTATTGGCAGCGCTAGATGGCACTGCTCAAAGATAGTACGGCACAGAATGCGCACCAAAACGAGAGGAAAGAGGTGTCCACATCAAAAAAAGTAAAGAAATATAAAAACCTATTCTCGGAAAGACGGCGTACGAAGATAGATCAATAAGGACACTCAAAGTCAAGAAACACAAAGGAAAATTTCATCACAGGCCCCATTGAAGTGAGCGAATGGTTAAAGTCCTATAGAGGTCTCGTAGAAAATAGAATAAATTTTCAAGACACTCGATACAAACTAGAAGAAAGCGACAAATTAGAACAGCCGATTACAATAGAAGTAATCATATATGCATCAAGATTTATGAAAAGAATAAAGCTCCAGGTCCTGACTAAGCAGCCACCTACCACAACGAATGCATACAGGGGTAGAGGTCCCCAAAAATTGAAACTAGCCTATATAATCTCTATACAGAAGAAAGGCAGTAAAACGCAGTGTAAAAATTATAGGATGGTCAGTTACTGTGGGTATGCTGTATGCATGAATATTGTAAAAGGCAATAAAGTTCAAATTAAAGAGTTGGAAGGACACAGTGGTGGCAGATCAGGAGAATAGCAAGCGTTGCTCACAACAGAAAACTTGATTTGGTTTTCGTTCATTTAAAAAACTCTATGATGAAGAAAAAGAGCGTATCAACCACATACATAAACCCAGTAGAACAGCTGTACAGGGATAGAAAAAGTCAAATGAAAATAGTCCAAAATATTTCAGTTGTGCTGAACTGTGCTGGTATTCTTTAGAGTTGTGTTAATAATCCGGGGGCTAAATTGACGCCCAGCCTCAGAACATTTTTGTTTTTCTGGCGTTTTTTTCACTCTCATATATTGTGCTACCGGTGTGCTGAATTGAGCCGATGATATCGTAAAAATTGCTCTACGATTAGAGGAAATAAAAAATAAGCAAATCCGGTAGTTGGCGGCCAGCAGTGATGGGCGTTTACACGTAAATTTTATTTTTCTACGTTACACGCGTAGAAAATGTAGATAAAGCACTTTGGCGTAGATTTTGAGTAGAAAATGTAAGACGAGTATATTATGGCTAAAGTATATTAGCTATGCACTAAAATTAATGGAAATTATTTTAGTTCTAATTTTTCTGTTTTGTTAGCTCCTCAGAGTTCCTTAAAATTTTTAAAATTTAATTCATTTTTTATATCTATATTATAAACTTGCACAATATATATTTAGTAAGTCATTACGGTATCTAAAAGGTTCTTTACTTCTTTGGACAAAAAAACAAAGCATATGTTTCGAAGTCTTTCCTTCCAAGACTATATTAGCTTTGCATATAGATGTAATGTAATGTAATGTAATGTACATTCTATATTCAAAGATATTAGGTATATTCTAAGAAACGTATCTTTGACATGCTATCAAATTGGGAAGCGCATACTTCAGATAGAAATTGATTTTTCTTCAAAGAAAGGTATTTGTTAATAATCACTTGCCACTTGCTCCTTTAGATCATTAGGGTAGCGTATTTCCGATTATAAAGAAGAAAAACAATAAAATCACAGTTTATAGTCCTTAAAGAGCCTCTTCACCGATTAAGGCATCCAAAGTGCTTTTTTTCAGCACGCTTGTCCTGCTTAGTAGGGTCTTCTGGCCCTAATTAACGTATGCCCAAATAAGTTATTATTGTTTAGATATTCATCTAGCTAGTTTAGTTACCAAGGAATTAAAATTATAAAGTACAAAATAATATTGACATTTGATAAGTTTTGAGCAGTACCGACAACGAATACCACTAAAAAGCTGAATATTTCTGTTTATCTACACAATGATATTTTCTACAGTAAACATTCAAAGTAGAATATTACATAGTTTACGCGTAGATAATAGCGTAATCTACGTGGCGTATTCTACGCGCCCATCACTGGCGGCCAGCTTGCGAAAATTTTTTGGAAGTTTTTTTCACTCTAATGGATTGTGCTACAGTTGAGCACAATTGTCCAGATGACTCCGTAAAAAATGCTTTACGACTAAGGGAAAATAAATGTTAACAAATGCGGGGCTAAGTTGACGGTCAGCTGCTAGAGCAATCTAATATACAGGGTAATTTTTTGAAAACTTCACACCTTAAATAACTTTAAATAGAGAAAAAATTTAAAATTTTGCAAAACAGGTAAACTTTTGTTTGCAGGGGGACAACTTTTGAGATAAGTTTGAAATGGATAGCGCTTACCCTCTTAGCGGGGTAGATACCCCTTCAAAAATTTTAAATGAAACTACCCATCTTACAATACATCATTTAAAAGCTTATTACACAAGGAGTCTTGCCATGTAATTAGTTTTACTATTTTTTACCCATTGACGGGGTAGTGGGTCAAAAAGTGCATTGTAGCAAGTGGCTTATAAAATGGAATATTTTGGACTTTTTTTAACAAAATTTATTGTCTTGCAGTTACAATAAAAATTGTCCTTACTTAAGCCTAAAAAAACTAAAAAAAATAATTGTTACACCTAAGCAAAATGCCAAAAATACTTAAAATTTTCTTTCGACATTACTTGATATTGCAACTCGACAGTTTATACTGAATTGGCTAAATAATTATCTACTTTGTGTTTCCAATTTTTTGTTTCAACTTTTTGGCTACTTCTTTGGCACGACCATCTTTTTGTTCACATTCCTTTTTATAAATCGCGTCWAATTTTAAAGTGAGAGTCCAAGTGATAATGGTTTATTCAACTGGTGAAAGGGTAGAAATAATTTTTATTTACGGTGCTGAGCATAGCTGTGCTCGTGCGTCAGCAAGGGTGTTTAACGATCGGCACCCCGATAAAAATGTTGACGCTAGGTACATTCTCGATCTCGTGCAGAAATTTCAAGACACTGGATCTGTAGTAAACAAAAAAGGGCAGGGAATAGAGTCGTTGATGAAATGGCCCAACTTGAAGTGCTTGGTCATTTTGCAATGGATCCAACTAGCTCTTCGCGTAACATTTCTAGAGCCACCGGATTTTCTTATTCATCTGTAAGAAAAGTTACAAAATTGCAGTCTTCTATCGAAGTCATCTTCGCCGAGTTCCTGGCGAGAGTTTTCATCTTATAGGGATGGAATTGTTGCAGTTTTGTTAACTTTTCTTACAGATGAATAAGAAAATCCGGTGGCTGTAGAAATGTTACGCGAAGAGCTAGTTGGATCCATTGCAAAATGACCAAGCCACTTCAAGTTTGGGCCATTTCATCAAACGACTCTATTCCCTGCCCTTTTTTGTTTACTAACAGATCCAGTGTCTTGAAATTTCTGCACGAGATCGAGAATGTACCTAGCGGTCAACATTTTTATCGGGGGTGCCGATCGTTAAACACCCTTGCTGACGCACGAGCACAGCTATGCTCAGCACCGTAAATAAAAATTATTTCTACCCTTTCACCAGTTGAATAAACCATTATCACTTGGACTCTCCACTTTAAAATTTCACGCGATTTATAAAAAGGAATGTGAACAAAAAGATGGTCGTGCCAAAGAAGTAGCCAAAAAGTTGAAACAAAAAATTGGAAACACAAAGTAGATAATTATTTAGCCAATTCAGTATAAACTGTCGAGTGCAATATCAAGTAATGTCGAAAGAAAATTTTAAGTATTTTTGGCATTTTTGCTTAGGTGTAACAATTATTTTTTTTAGTTTTTTAGGCTTAAGTAAGGACAATTTTTATTGTAACTGCAAGACAATAAATTTTGTTAAAAAAAGTCCAAAATATTCCATTTTATAAGCCACTTGCTACAATGCACTTTTTGACCCACTACCCCGTCAATGGGTAAAAAATAGTAAAACTAATTACATGGCAAGACTCCTTGTGTAATAAGCTTTTAAATGATGTATTGTAAGATGGGTAGTTTCATTTAAAATTTTTGAAGGGGTATCTACCCCGCTAAGAGGGTAAGCGCTATCCATTTCAAACTTATCTCAAAAGTTGTCCCCCTGCAAACAAAAGTTTACCTGTTTTGCAAAATTTTAAATTTTTTCTCTATTTAAAGTTATTTAAGGTGTGAAGTTTTCAAAAAAATTACCCTGTATATTAGATTGCTCTAGCAGCTGACCGTCAACTTAGCCCCGCATTTGTTAACATTTATTTTCCCTTAGTCGTAAAGCATTTTTTACGGAGTCATCTGGACAATTGTGCTCAACTGTAGCACAATCCATTAGAGTGAAAAAAACTTCCAAAAAATTTTCGCAAGCTGGCCGCCAGTGATGGGCGCGTAGAATACGCCACGTAGATTACGCTATTATCTACGCGTAAACTATGTAATATTCTACTTTGAATGTTTACTGTAGAAAATATCATTGTGTAGATAAACAGAAATATTCAGCTTTTTAGTGGTATTCGTTGTCGGTACTGCTCAAAACTTATCAAATGTCAATATTATTTTGTACTTTATAATTTTAATTCCTTGGTAACTAAACTAGCTAGATGAATATCTAAACAATAATAACTTATTTGGGCATACGTTAATTAGGGCCAGAAGACCCTACTAAGCAGGACAAGCGTGCTGAAAAAAAGCACTTTGGATGCCTTAATCGGTGAAGAGGCTCTTTAAGGACTATAAACTGTGATTTTATTGTTTTTCTTCTTTATAATCGGAAATACGCTACCCTAATGATCTAAAGGAGCAAGTGGCAAGTGATTATTAACAAATACCTTTCTTTGAAGAAAAATCAATTTCTATCTGAAGTATGCGCTTCCCAATTTGATAGCATGTCAAAGATACGTTTCTTAGAATATACCTAATATCTTTGAATATAGAATGTACATTACATTACATTACATTACATCTATATGCAAAGCTAATATAGTCTTGGAAGGAAAGACTTCGAAACATATGCTTTGTTTTTTTGTCCAAAGAAGTAAAGAACCTTTTAGATACCGTAATGACTTACTAAATATATATTGTGCAAGTTTATAATATAGATATAAAAAATGAATTAAATTTTAAAAATTTTAAGGAACTCTGAGGAGCTAACAAAACAGAAAAATTAGAACTAAAATAATTTCCATTAATTTTAGTGCATAGCTAATATACTTTAGCCATAATATACTCGTCTTACATTTTCTACTCAAAATCTACGCCAAAGTGCTTTATCTACATTTTCTACGCGTGTAACGTAGAAAAATAAAATTTACGTGTAAACGCCCATCACTGCTGGCCGCCAACTACCGGATTTGCTTATTTTTTATTTCCTCTAATCG